>OY740770.1:107044308-107644308 GCA_963513935.1 Aphrophora alni
TATTTTGAGAAACTTATCACTTTTAATGTATACAAATAGTTTTAAATTAAACCTTTCATAACATTTAAAATGTTAGTTTTTAATCATCCAAATTGAGAACCGTATACTGTACATGAAATCTCAAAATTGTACAACCAAACTGACCACTATCAAATAACACCTCATTAGTAAAAGGATACCAACAAAAAGTCATAATCAAAATTATAAAAAATCAAACCAGTTAAAATAAAACAATCAAAAAATATATAAAAATTAAATACGGGTATAAAATCAAATCCAGAAAATCAATCACATATTACACAATTGCTTATCAATAATATAAAAGATACACCAAAACAATAGTCAATATATATTAAACAGTACGATAACACAACAATACAATAGCGATATATATTAATTAAACCGCAAAGTATGTCCTATATTCTACGCATGATAAATTGATAGGTGATTCTAAAACAGACACGAAGAATATTTGAGACGAACTCTACCAAACCTTCCACTTACGCTAACCATTTAATTAACTCCAATCATAAGTACTCAACAATAGAAGAAAATATGGAAAATCACAGAAAAAGCTGTATTTCTAGACGCACCTACATAACATTTTAAACAAAATATTTAAAGGTAAATTGCATTCTAAATATTATTAGTATTTTAAACCTGGAAGATAGGCAACCAACAACGTCTTTATTGATTATATGGCTTGGGTGTTTGTGTTTAAACACGTGACCAATGGCTTTAAATTTTGACAACCACTAAAGTGGAATAAACTGTTTTTTTAATGTGTTTTAGTGTGATATGTTGATTTTATGTGTAGTGTATTAAGTTTAATGTGAATACAACAGCATCAACCTAAAAACCTTTGTAAATAACCCTGTGTGGCTGAAACTGCAGTTAGGACACCGATGAAAAAACAAATTGACTTAAGGTAATTATTAATAATTAATTATATCTAACCAGCGTAAACCAAAATTGAATAAATAGTTTTAGAGATATTTAGTTCATATAATACACGAGTAACTTATTCGACAGCTTTTTATGTATTACAAATCTCCTGGTTACAAGCAACAATAGAAATGATGCTCTAAACTTTGAAGCATAATCTGGAGCAATACTAAAGATTTATTATCTAAACTAAGATGTGATAGCACCAGCAAAATAAATATACTTATAGTGAATAATTGATAAAATCGTCAATGGACCTTGACCGCAGTCATTTAAAACTTAATTTCAACCAAATACAATTTACTCTTAGGACTACTTAAAGGACCTGCTTAGGCTCAACTTAAATATATACCATCTTTAAAAAAATAATCCAAACATTTTACAAATGTTGATAAGGTCATCTTGACCAATTGTCTTTTATGACAAGGAGAATGTTCAGTAATAAGTAAAGTTATATTTTTGTTCCAAACCCATAATAAGTACTTAAACAAATGTTTGGAACTGGAATACTGTTGTTATCTATTAAACTGTTTAAAATAGAATTACAGGATAAAACATGTAAATATTAAGGAAGTGAAAATGTAAAGATTTTGGGCTTAGTAGGTCTCAAAATAAATTAATAAACTCTTTTGCTCACTGCACTCAACAGAGCAAATGACAAAGAAAACAAATGCTTACTTTTTGAAGGTCAAATATTCTCTTTTTTTTACTTCTTATTTTTCATTTTTTGTATTGCTCGGGTGTATGACTTTTTAGGTTTGGAATTTGTCTGTCTACATGGGAATATCATGTGGTACAAGTAGGTAGCCTGTTCCATCGATTTAGTGAGAAATAAGCAACACGTTACTGAAGGACGTAATAATTCAATCCCCCTGTAACTTAGATGACGGTGTTATGTATGTCTCTATAACAGCGGTTTCAACACATATAGGACATAACATACTAGAGAAATATTGTAATTCTAGTTTATTTAAAATTTCCCCTGGTGTTGCGCTCATAAAAATAACAAAAAAAAAACAACAACAATACATATTAAAATAAAAGAAAGAACTATGTAAAAGTGGTTTCGTAACAAAAATTGCATTTTTTTTGTACACTTCAACATTAGCTGTAGAGAGTCCAGGTCAGTTCTTTAATTAACATCGGTAGCCTGCGAGATATCTTGGAGAATCTGGTTTAGTGGAGCTGTTCAGAGAGAAAGAGAGAGAGAGAGAGAGAGAGAGAGAGAGAGAGAGAGAGAGAGAGAGAGAGAGAGAGAGAGAGAGAGAGAGAGAGAGAGAGAGAGAGAGAGAGAGAGAGAGAGAGAGAGAGAGAGAGAGAGAGAGAGAGAGAGAGAGAGAGAGAGAGAGAGAGAGAGAGAGAGAGAGAGAGAGAGAGAGAGAGAGAGAGAGAGAGAGAGAGAGAGAGAGAGAGAGAGAGAGAGAGAGAGAGAGAGAGAGAGAGAGAGAGAGAGAGAGAGAGAGAGAGAGAGAGAGAGAGAGAGAGAACTCGGCTGTCTATACAATATGTCTTGAAGAATTACAAATTGTACAGTGCACGTCTCAAAAATAGTTATGGGCTACAATCTAGTGTAGTCCAAAGTGAATAACTGTAGTTAATGTGATAAAATCCTTCTAAAATTATTACCTAAATAATTTTAAACTTTTTTGTCGGAATGAATCGCTAAGCAAAACCATCCATTATCAACAAACCAAGTAATGCAGCAGTACATTTGTGGCGTCTGCACTATGAAATGATATTCTGCCAGTACATTTCAAGTTTTTATTTTATATAGTTAAGTTCATCTAGTGAAATCATTTTAAACTCAACAGTGTGTTCTTGAGAGCTTTGTATAAATCACTTTTCTCTTACATACTCAAAGCTTCCTGATGTATAATAATGTAAATGAATAATTGAGTTGAGTTTATTCAATTAGAGAATAAGTTAAGTGCCATGAATGATTACGTATGTGCTTGAACCTGGATGACCGGAAACCGCAACAGGAGCTATATTGATCGGTTTCCTCGTTAATGAAATATATACTTCCATCATCAATTGTGTTATGCAACTATTAATGATATCGAGTTTAATCATAAATCACATATATGTTCGGGAAAAAATATTATTTTAGGTTCACAGAGTGATTTACTGTTTATCTGTGGTTATGGCTGCAATTTAATTATCTTGAAACTAAAATTAATTACATAATCCATGTTCTTGTGACCTACATCAACGCTAGAATAATTGATTGGCGATATTATAAAGGGATTATTTGAGGTTTACAACATCATCCGAGGGTGTAATGTGTTCAGATCTTGATTTCTAAAACACACGCGCGTGTGTGTGTGTGTGTGTGTGTGTGTGTGTGCGTGTGTACGTGTGTGCGAGCGCGCAATTTGCCGAACACTAATAGCTGTTTTAGAGAATGATAATGTCCTTTATACTTTTTTATTATATACATATGCCAAATTAACGTGAATCCTGAATAAACTTGTGGCACAAATTACCGCCCCAACCCTATTTATTGAATGAAATGAAATTCATTCTCATCATTTTATTTCTATACTTTTATTCTAAGCAAAATATTAATGTATGTTCTAAATTTAGTTTGATTTGTTGGTGTGCTGCAGAGATTGGAGTGACGGCCCACTTTAGATAACACATTCTGTATGTGCATAGATTTTTCCTACAAAATTATCTATTTTTCTTGAATACAAGACAGGAAATTATTACTGCAAAACAAATTTAAGATCATTGGTCTAGTGGATAGCTCTCTCGCTTCCCGAATGAAAGGTCTCGGGTGCAATCCCAGTGGCGGTTCAACATTTAAGGTGTTAACCTTGCATCATGAGTATATAATGGTAGTTAAATTAAATTGAACATTATAGAAAAACAGCTACAGTAATTTCTATGTTTTTCATTCTTTCCTTTTTTTAAACTGTAAAGTGTCTTAAAGGACTTGGCTCTGCAACGGCTTATTATTTGTTAATGAGTAAAACAACATATTTTTAGTCTTTATGGGGAGGAGGGTGAAGGGTCAAAGGTTAAAGTTATTATTTCTTTGTTACATTCTTTTAACGGAAGATGGGAACCCATGCGAAACTGCCAGATGTTTTATATCAAGTTTAAACCACCCTTGATGATTTCAGTCATCCATTGACTCTTCGCCTGGAAGATACCCCGTGGTAATTAATAAACTTGATGATATTGTGTGAACATAAACAGATTCCCACATAAACCGAATTCGATTAAATTAGGTCCACACTTCTGTGCTTTAGACTACTTCCCATATGACAGCAGACATCATTCCAAAACACTTTTTTATACTCGAAGACTTCAAAACAGATATATTTTTTATACAAACTGAACAAAATAGATTTGTTTGACTCATTTCATAACTTTTTCTTTACATGAGAGAAAATTATAATGGACGAATGAGTGTTTCATTTACGTTACTGTATATTTAGATCATTACAATCATTAGTTATGAATTATTTACTTTTGTTAATTTATGTATGTATGTGTTTGTGCAAGTTGTCGGTATAAACAAAAGTGATTGTGGCACATAAAACAATAGATGTTTAACAAAAATAACTGTCGGTGTTTTACAGATTTATTTTCCTAAAATATAAATTTTATAATAATAAACTTATAAAGCGTCGTAATATTTGTTAACAAAATAATCACAAAAGAGTAGAATGTTTTTATTAGAAAGCTAAATGATGCATGAAAACACGTAATTAGATAGTAGTTTAAACTTGGAAAATGTGATTAAATAGTCATTTTAAAATCACACTTTGAATCAATACTACTGATATCTTGGAGCAATCTTTAGGTAGAAGCTATTAAACTTACATTAGTGAAACACATTACTATCATACGACATTACTTTAACTTTCATGAATAAATTTCGAAGAATATCGTACAAACCTTCTTACTAGTGCGCATGGAAAAAAGTTATCTATGGTGAATCCGTGTCTCGTTCTGCTTACTCATTAAAATCAACTGAACGATCAGGTTTTAGCGACTTCGCAGTACTACTTGTTAGACAGACTGGTTTTGTGACCAAAACGTATGGACTTAATCGAGACCAAATGCCTTTTTTAATTGAGAAAACATTTGAGAACAGCCCCTCTAATGTAAGATGGAGATGGACTGTACTCCAAATTGAAATATGAAGAGGACGATATGAGTAGACACTTCTTATGTTGTTCTTGAAAACTCAGTGATGATTTTAAAATGTGAAGTGATATGACGAATTTTAAGATTTTGGGCCGCAAAGAGATATTTAAGTGATTATGTGATCTTGGCTACAAAACTGATCATGACCCTGTATTTTTCTTTAGATATGTTAAATATGAAAGAAGAGTACCAAAAAAGGGACGGATTGACTCAAGAATCAAACTTTAGAAATAGGAAATGATTTTGTTGAACCTCAAATTCAAGGACAGATAAGGTTCCAAAACAATCCGACCATAGATAAACTGTGATGCTTTTTGGAGCGGGTATCATCTTCTCAAACTTATCACCGATGTTTCTAACTTGATGCCTTACAGAAAACGATTTATTAGAGAGATTCTTGACATACATTTAAATGTGGGCAACAGAAAAATTCAAAATAATCTGAGAAATGTTATTTAATGGCATTATAATATAGATGTATGGGCTGATTTATTTGTAGGCCTCCTATCTTTCATGGAAATTCAAATGGTAAATACATTTACACTTTCTTCAAAACAACTTCTTCAACAAATTAAACCAGAACAAACACAGAGAATTATGTTCGACAGGATAGTGCGCCCCCCACTATAAAAATGACATTCGCCTGTGGCCTAATATAAATTATCAACAAGACTAGATCGCAGGTGTCCCTTTATTTTCCTCATATGAATATTGTGTGTGGAGGTGGGTCATGAAAAGTCAAATTTTGCTACTCCAATGATCAGTGAACAATCAATTTTGAATAGAATTATGTACACTGCAATAACAGTTAAGGAATAACTTTCACACAAGGTCACTCGCCAGAGCTATGAGAAAACGAGTAAAACCTGAATAAGAGTATGGAGGACATTTTGAAAACGAAGCCTACCTCTGTTACTTGTATTGGTTTATAATTAAAAGTTTAAATATTATTACTTATTATAACTTGTGCATTAATTTTTGTGTGAAAAGAGAGTTGTTTCGTTTCTAAAAGTTTTCCTTTCTTAAAAAAGTAAGCAAATTATCGCTATTGGTGTACAATTTACAAGTTTATTTGTTTTTTACTTGCCCTTTCATTCGATAATATTCTAACAGCCTAAATTGTTTTTTTCTTATATATTTAGAGCGTAAGTATTATTATATAAAGACAACAAACCCAAGGTTGTAGTACATGGTTTGAAGCTTTTCTTAGTAAGCAGGTTAAATATAGGATTTGACAGTCGCTACCGTAGAAAGTAACAGAAATTTTAATTTCATACTGTTCTTACCCTTTTCGAAATTATGACTAAATGCAACATTTACCAATAACTTTCAGTATTTACTTGTGTTTCATAACAATGAACAAAATATTATTGTTAATGTAACGTAGACTATTAAAGTCTTGTCAACTTTACTAAATACTCAGAGAAAGTCACAAAGTTTTACTGGCGAAAGTACCGATTAAATACAAAACATTAATTAAAAACCAGAATATTTCATATAGAATATTATATAATGTATAGTTATATTACAAGTAACATATACATTACAGCTAAAATAGTTTTAAATACAAAATCACTTTATATATGCATATAAAAATGTTTTACACGCAGGAAATTCTTCCTATAATTCAATCTAAACCGTTATTTGTACAGTCAAGATAGGAGAGTAATCGGAACATCAAAATTATTTAAAATTACAACGTATTTTTCGCCGTAAAAAGGTTTGTTACTAATGAGAATTTTTAATCCTTTAAATGATTTTTATAAATATATATTTCGTAAAATCATATCTCACTCGAAAGATTTAAACTCAATCCGATTCTATTTAAAACATTTTTGTATATGGAATTCAAAATATATTTCTAAAAATAATGAAACACTGTGACAGTTTCCAACAAACTACACATCCTTTCAACGTTAATATAATTCTTATAAAGTTAATCCTTTCCTCTTTATAATGAACCCTCAATGTTCATACTTAAACAGGCTAGTGTTGTATAATAATATGATAGCATAGATATTTTGTCATATTTGATAATGATAAAATTAAAGGATTACGTTTTTGGAACTTCCAGTAGTGATAGAACCACGTGATAAAGTTTCGTGTTTTCAAAATGTGAATAAAATATATTTTTCACAATTCATTTTCAACCTTTAGGCTAAAAAATTCACATATTTTTTAGAATTGTATTATAGAAAATGAAATCTTAAAATGGTTTAATTAAATAATTACGATAGTGCGAGATACTTTGAGCACCTGAAAGAAATCGAATTTTGTCAACTTGATAATCTTCGCATTAATATATTTTGTGTAGACTATGCACAAAAGAGAAATGATAACCAATATATCGAACGTTTGCCGATGTGTGACTACAGACAATCCCTTTACAAATAACCATTAGCGATTACCGATAATATATCGCTGGGGATCGATTTAACACAACAGAGCTTTGAAGTGGTATGATTAATAATTCAATCGGATTATATTGATTACTATCAGTGTATTCTATTTTACATCGTAATTGTACAGTAAAGAGGATTATCTATGATATACAGAGTGTCCCAGACATCACGTCCATCAGAAGAATGTATATATCAAATGTTCTGGTTAATTCATAGAAAACATGAATTTCGTTGATGATTAATTTTTTACAATAACACTATTTCAGATACATAATTAGAAAATGTTGAAGATCATAATATAATATTTTTTAATAACTCTAAATCTGATAGTACATCATTTTGTTTGATGTTTTTATGTGTTTTGTTGTTGTAGTTCCCTAATAATGAACATGGTGATAAATATTTATATAACCATTAAAAGGTACATTACCATTCGTATTTTGTTAATACTTGCGGGTGATGTTTTGTTTATTTCCTAATTTCCGTATTGACTTTATTATTGTATTTTATTCGGTAAGTATTATTCATTTTTTTATTGTTATTAGACCCACCAATAACGTGATTTTTTTTTTTTTTTCTATTTTTATTTCACTCAAAATAATTTTAAAGTAGTGTACAATTTGTAGACATTCCAAAACTTTTCGTCTTACTAGTTGTAATTAACACGTTACTAGGAAGTACTTCGATGACATGTCTATGAATGGCTGTAAATTATAACCAACATAATTAGGTAAGTTTTATCAGACAGATAGAATATTATATTAATTCCAAATTTTAAAAGTTTCTTCCTACTAACTGTTATGCGAAGTTTAAAGAAAAAAACTTTGTTTTATTGGCAAATATGTTTGTAATTTAAACTGAAATATTTAATTATAATTATAATTTGTAATATGATATTTGGTTTAATTATTTTTCGATTATATAGGCGTAGTTTTTATTTGTGTTAGTTACATAAATGAGATGTTAACATAATAAATGTTTAAAAATTGCAATAAACAATAAAAACTAATTAAAAAACTTGATAAATTTCAATGTAAACATATTGAAACAAAATCTATATCAAACTTGTAGAATTTTCAAACTGTATTTTCTCTTCACCCAGAATGGCTGAACCGATCAAGTTGTTCAACATGAAGACGGATTTTTATATTTTTGTTTTAAAACATTAAAAATTCAAATAGAATAGTATAAATTTTAAATAAAAAATATATATTGCAATTATTTTTCACTTACCCATCGCCAAAACTAAATAAAAACTGACTAAAACTAATCATCAACAAATATTCAGTTCTTTAGTACTGCACATATAACCTACACAAAGACAGAAAAAGACAAAGAGATATTAATTTAAAAAATATTTTTTTGTATAAGAAAAAACTGCAAAAAAACCATCGATTGTTTATCCATTATATAACTTTTAAGTATATATGTGAGAAAATAAATATAGATAAAGGAAGATAGGCTTCAATCTATACCTCCTATAACTATTTGTCTTCTATAAATAATTACACACAAAATCAATTGATAAAATATGGTATTCCAAATACTATCGTCATTATTGAAAAATATTTGTTACTGTTCTAATATTTTGTTCTCCAATAACCAACGTTTTTGTTGTTCTCAGTGCTTATGATTTAAATGTTATTTACTATAATTAAACTAAACGGCCAGTAAGTAAAACAGAAACGGCCAACATATTTACCCTCTGTGATAGTTTTGTGGTTCTAAAAAGCCTTGCGCCTTGTTTCTCACGGCTAATAAAACGGCATTAAATCAAGCAACCAAAATCATTTTGTACTGTCAACATTTATTGTAAAAGGACAAAATTTAAGTTTTACTAAGAACTGCAAGAAGTTGTTTTAAAACACTTTCGTTTTATGAATTCGATCATTCCAGAATTATCAGAGTAGTCACTTATAGAGGAAAAGGGATGAAATAAACGACAATTTCGCTTTTATACGATTATCACTTAAAATATATATTATTGAAAATAATTTCAAATAAAACTTTTTTTATAAAACAAAACCTTAAATTTTCTATAACTTGGTGTTTTACACGATTCTATGAGATTAACATTCACCGAGTAATAGTTTTGTAAGTGTGACGCTGATGTTGGAAACACGATTTTTACGCTCTTTAAATAAGAGTTAATAACTGTAGAACTTTACGTCTTACCTAACGCCCTAAACAGTTCTATTTTAGATCCCTTTTCTTGCCCTACGATCAAATTTGACGAAGCAAATTTATTTATGATTGAAATAAGAGAAAACCCGTAATACTAAAAATTAAAAATTATTCAATTCATGAATTATTATACTTACTTATTTTACTTTATCCGATGCCAGACCTTGGCATCTCTGTCATTCTCCGACTAGCCTCCCAGTAGAAACAATGCTGATCTCGCTCTTCCACGTCTTGCAGGGCTGTGCAGTTCTGGAGGTGTGGGCCATCTATCTTGTGACGGTTTCACAGAGGGCAAATTTCTGAGGCTGCTAATCCTATTTTACATAAGTTGTCTTGCATTTAGCAATGGCCCGTAAGCATTCTGATTTTGGCAACAGCTTCCACTCTTGGTAGGCTATGTGGTATAAGCTCTGAGTGCGCCAGTCCTTCCCATAACTTTCCGGCACTCGTTTCTTTTTGGCTTTCCCTTGTTTTTCCATTGATAGTTGATGGAATATTATTTCATCCAAATATTATTTTAACACACATTTTTTTAACGTTTACTTCATAAGAATTCGTATGTTTCTAATTTCTTTGTATTTGATAAATGTATTTAGTGATAAGTAATATCACTTATTTCACTAAAATATTTTATGTATTAAAATATTATTAGAACATTACTTCCTCTGAAATATATTTTCCAGCTAATGAAATAAAACCGTCTCCATTTAATCCAAACATTATCGAAATTTAGTTGATAATTTATTGAAACGATAAAAAGATAATGTTTATACAAGCCAGCCTGGCGACAGGTGCTATAAAATATAATTATTTCCAACCTTCCTTTTCACAGGTTTTAAATCTGTAAATGTTCATAAAATTACTTTAGCTTAGTACACATTTATGATATAAAATTAATAACTTTATTTCCAGACAATCATATAAAAATCCAATATCTTTCTCAAGTTTAAGTAAATTTGTTACATGTCTAAGAAATTGGTGTAGGATGATTTCGTGTAAATTCTCCGTTTTAAAATATCCTGAGTAAATAAAACATTTTCTGAGTAGAGTATGTTACGATGTGAAGTTTTAAAATCGAAGCGTAAATGTAATAGAATCAGGAACAGAGAAATTATTCAAACGGAGGATTATTCAGAGCATAAAATTTTCCTTCACTTGATATAACAGAATCAACCAAACTCAAGTAATTGTTGGTTTTTGGAGAGAAGGTGAAAACACCAAATTTGTGTTCATGCATTTTTTTTCTGAATAGTAGATTACCTCCTTCCTTCTCCCCACCAAATAATTAGTTAGTTAACCATTCAGTATTTACTTCTCTAAACGTATGTAAATTACTATATTATACTGCAGATCAGTTACGACGTTCTGCGTCTTACTTCGTTTTACGAATGTGTAGAATTGCTGACATTTTGAACCTTAACCAGGACTCTCCAATCACCAACTGTAATGTCGTAACAAATTTAAAGCAATCACTATGAACTCCTAGAAATCTCCATTTTTATTCATTCCAAATCAAGTACCTATTTACTTCAGATTTTAAGCTTTTGATTACATCAGTTATCAAATGCTTGTCCCCTATAGAAGAGGGAGGTAAGCAAGAAAACAATTTACAAAACGTGTTCATGATTACAAAACTGTTGGCTAAATTTATACGATATAGACAGCAATAAAGTCAAATAAAACGCAGTTTTATACACAACAAGAATAATTTAATAAGAATAGTTAGTTGAGGAGATACCCTGTATCTAACTGGGACTGTTTATCAAACCCATAAACTCAATTTGTCTTTTGCGACATTGCAGTGTTTTTCCATAGATTACATTTTTATTGTTAACCTTCTGAAAATTCAATTTATGTAAAAATGTAAAAATATTGTTAGTTTTCTAATAACAAATTACTACATAAATAACAAACAGAGTAGTTTGTTTTGTTTGCTTTAATAAAAGAAGCTGGAATCAACATTTCAGTTTCATTTTAACATGCTTAATACAGTAATAAGATACCGTATGAGAAACGTAAGATTTTTTTTTACATACTGATACATGGAATTGAATAAAATATAATATCTGACCAAATTTGGTTTTATGTGTAATTCTCTACATATTGTTTTTAAAGTCACGTAACAAACAAATCTTCATCTGTAAATTAATTTTTATAATTAGGAAGTACAAGAAGAAGTAAAATATAAAATAAATTTATCTAGCAAAACATTCTTGGACTTTTTTGCAATCGGAATTCCATAGCAATAGTATTTGTTACTCACTTTTACCTTTCAATGCTGGTGGGTTTACTGCAACTGTACATGCTTAGGGAATAATGTAGGCGTTATTATTTCAATAAGAGTAATTTGTTGATGTACCTAAATAAATTAAAATATTCTACGTATCGGTGCAATATTTGTCTACCTAATAGAGTCACTGAAGTAGGATGGGCTTGCTCCGTGTGATAATTGTGAAATGGAAGTGTGGGAGCTTCAGAATATTATTATTATTATTATTATTATTATTTTTTTTTATGAAATATCTTTATTAGTCAACTATATACATATACATGTTCAGATTACAAAACTTTACAAACTTAAGACTAATAAAGTCTGACCCCGAGGTTTATAAAAGAAAACCTGTTTGGGGTGATACACATGAATCGTAGAATCTATAAGACAAGAGCTAGAGATAGAGGTGGCGGCTGATCGGTTACATTTGATGATTCACCGAACTTTGTTAAAATATGTTCATCTCTCAACATGGAAGAAACAACAAAAGACAAAGGCTACTTATTATTTATACAGGACAAACAATTTTTTTTATATATAAATAATATTAATTATGCCAAAATAGAAAATATATATCTTAGTTAACACAAAAAAAATAATAAAAATAAAAAATCCTACCCTAAACAATTAAGTATTCTTAAACCTAACAATAAAACAACACAAAAAATATTCCTTATAAGTCATATCTTATTCTAAACAGTCATAAAACATAGAAATATTATCATGAAAAAGAAGATATGTTTTTAACACTCTTAAAAATTTACTTAACTTTTTAACAATTTTAATTTGATGGGGCAAGTAATTATAAAATTTCAGAGCAAGATAGATGAAAAACTTTTTATATAAGGTAAGTCTAGGTCTTGGAACATACGCATTCAATCTATTTCTAAGGATTACAGTAGGATTTCGAATATCATCTCTTTGTTTGTTACCCTTATTATAATAAACGTTTAATACCTTATAAATATACAAATTCTTTATAGGTAGAATCTAAAGTTTTCTTTAAATAGGTAAAGCGTGTTCTAATTTTGATTTATTATCTATAATACGAATAAATGAGTTTTGTTGAACAACAATTGCTTTCATTGTAATATTATATGTGCCTCCCCATAAGGTCAAAGCATACTCTAACTTCGAATTAACAAAGGCAAAGTACAAAGTTCGTAATAGATCCTGACTACAAAAGGGTGTAAGTAAATAAATTGAAACATTTTACGCCTAATTATTTTATCTTTTATAAAAAATAAAAATTAAGCTAAGGAATTACATCCAGAATGGCCAGGGAGACTTTGAAAGGAATTAAAATAATCCTTAAAAATATATATAGTATGGGATTAGGGAGGAAAACCAAACCAAAATTTCTATTCAGAAAATATATTAAAAATAACTCATTATAAGATAATTTATTAGAGTAATATATTCGTATATGTTCGGTTCCTTGACTGAGCTAAGCGAATTTCTGATCTACTTCAACGATTTGGCTTTTTGTTAGTCAGTGGTTATGACACTTAGAAATCATTATTTACAACTTATTAACGTATTTTTATTATCCTTTCCAACACGTAAGCCGTAGTATTAAATACGAGTTTACTTCTTGATGGAAGCATAGGAGCAGCCATTTATATAAATAAATTAATTTGGATTGTTTTCTAAAATGCTTCCGTGAGATGTTTGTACCAGGCCCCAAAAGGTTTGTTTATCTATTTTTAAAGTTAAGGATTAACAATTTTACTTTTTGTAATAATTGCGTAAATTTGTACTGTTGAAAACAAATTTGGTCATCTTGAATGAAGATTTTATGTCTGGTCAAAATAAGGTATTATAGGTTGTAGTACCTAAATAGGATACAAATAAAAAAAAATTTAATCGATTTTATTACAAAATTTACCGATCTATTTATATGACTAACGAGCTTAAAGTTGTTTCTAAAGTCGATCCTACTAAAATAACTACAACCTTATTTATATTTCTAGGTAGGTCTTAAATGTATATTTTAACGTTACGTGTTTTTTTCAAGTAGAATTTTTGTTTTCGATTCGTGATAGATAGCTCGGTGATCCATATTCGGGTATAAAAACCTACACTAAAAATCAGGTTATTCAAAAAATTAAAATATTTTTTAAAAATTTGCTTGAATGTAAGAAGCCTGTATCTCTAATTATATATATTGAAAGATTAGTCATTACATTGGTTCTTATGGCGAAAATCAAATTTAAAAAATTATAATTACATCCTTATGTAGAGATGATTTGTTTTGCTTCACGGAGTACTAACTGAGTCTTGTTTGGACATAGAAACACACAAAATAAACATTTGAAATTTTTTTTTCATGGACAAGATTATATATGAGCTTAATGCTTCTGTGTATGGTGTTAAAAATTCATAATACAAAATTAAATGTTATTTTTTAACTTCTAACAAACAAAATATAATCATAGTATCATACATTGTATTATTAAATAAATTTAACTTTGTATTAAAGAAATATTTTAAAACATCGATTACCATTTTGTATATAACGATGGATTTTTAATCACAACCATAATAATTACTCATAAATCAAAGTGTGTCTTATGGGATAATTTTCATTAAAATGAGTTTACTGTTTGTATTTAAACTGTCATTAACAATAAAATTCTCTTGATAATTTGTTGGTCCAAGAGAGAACTTTCATTGTCTTAGATATCAGCGTATTCACGAGAGAAATCCTCATTTTTTGTCTATAACAAAAACTATTGACAAAGATTGAAATAGTGTTTATATAGTTTATAAAGGTAATATTATACAAAATAACTTAGCTGTTTTTACTGTCTCCACTCACAACTTTATATAGTAGTTTTGATAACATGAGTTTAATTTATAGGAAGCTAAATGTATTGACACCAACAAGTGTGTTGCACAGCGTAGTGACATGAGTTCTAATGGGATTAATCATTAACCAACGTGGAAAATCACCCCTCCAAATCCAATAGAACTTGAAAATCAACTCCATCCAATCTGATAATTTAAACCCTGTGATTGAAGTGAATGATTTATTACAGAGGGCAGAGGGAGCTCAATCAGAAATGTGGTAATTTAGTCGCACCCTCGTTGAGATTTGATACAGTATTTGCGTATCATGTTAGCGGGCAATGTGGTATAATTAGCGACATAATAGTCCTGTGAAATAAAAAAAAGTAGTTACGAAAGTCTCTAAGTGTGAATGAATTATATTACGTATTGGAGGAATAACTTAACCATAGGAAAATGATAAGTAAACCAAATTTTGACTATCAAAAGTTTAACGTTGTTTCAATAATACAATTCTTTACATTATTTACTTTACATATCAAAGAGAGGGTGAGAGAGAGAGAGAGAGAGAGAGAGAGAGAGAGAGAGAGAGAGAGAGAGAGAGAGAGAGAGAGAGAGAGAGAGAGAGAGAGAGAGAGAGAGAGAGAGAGAGAGAGAACACTACCCAATAATGGTTTCTATTGACAAATTTGCAAATCAAAACATTTTATTTATTTGTCATTTTCTTAAGTTTAAAAGTCGTATTTTAAAAGATACACCCATTTGAAAATGAAAATGTTGGAATGAAAATAAAAAGCTCTCAAAATGCTGAAAAATAATATAATTTTGTAGATCTATTCAAAATAAAATAAATGTTTATCTTTCACCTGGAGGAAGCTGTCTGAAGGTGAACAAAAAAAAAAGGTAATCTCATCAACCCAAACAATAGGTGGCCAGAGTTTAAATATTAACACATCACATGCTCATATCTATCTAAGATAAATAGAGTTAATTAGTGCTTCTCCCTCACATGCTTTTTAAGCAAAAATAAATCTTTTAGTTTTTATTTAAAGTATTGTTAAGGAATTGATGTAAAATACAAAGAATGAGTTTACTTCTCTTTTATTCACCATGGCTGATGGAATAACGCTCGAACGAATAATATTGGACCACGATTTCTCAGTGTAGTTGTTACATAAATGAGGAAAGCAAAAAAAACTATTAACAAAACTGTAGATTAAATTTATAGAGATAGTAATAAGTCAGATTAATAACAGTTGTTATACATAACAAGGATAATTCAAAATAAATATCTATCAAAAATAATATTAATTTATTAAGTATAATCAGTTAAGGCGATAACCTGGATTTCAATGGGACTGTTTTTCAAACCCTCAAACACAATTAATTGTCTTTTGTGACATTGCGGTGATTTTACATAGATTATATTTGTTATTGTTAACCTTCCGAAAATTCAATTGAGGTAAAAAAAGTGTTAATTTTATAATAAAAATTACTACATAAACAACAAATAGAGTAAGTTCCTCTATCTGATTACAAAAATAAGCTTTAATACCTCAACATTTCAGATTTATTTCCTAAGATACTTAATGTAAAATACCATATGATATATGTTAAAATGCATTAGTTATTACTTTTTGATATAAACGATACAGATTAAGTTCTTTTTGAAGTCAGAAAGTTTTTGAAACAAAGTCTGCCTGCCATCATGCCGTGTACTATACGACAAATTGAAAAACCGATTTTAATAAAATTTAGTATTTGGCCAAATATCAGTCATATGTGGCATTCTCCGCATTATTGATATTTTAAATGACAAATTGTGTAACCATTTTATTTTATATTTATTTTTATAGTGATTAAGATGATAACAATAACAACACACAATATAATACAAGAGTTTTTTTTAATTGTGAAAGACGAAATAATTTGTATTTTTAATATTAAATGTATGAAGTATTTATTATACACTATTCAATTTATAATTTCCCCGATAGTAACCAAGTACCCAGGTACAACAATGGGAGTGTAATAAGAAAACGATTTATAACATCGTAAATAATTCAGGAAAATAAATTAAAATGATAAATTATTTTAATATTAAAGGCTGGGAAATAGTTGAGTTAATAAAAAACATTTACCATGAAATTACATTTTCTCTATATTAATTACATCTCTTTTCCGCAAAATACAAATGAAGTTTTTCAAAAACATTTTGATATAAAATGGTACTTCCTAAAAATTAAATTTTTTAAAAAGCTTTTAACACTTTTACAAGCAATAAACGTAGCTTAAGTATTTGATTAGAAGTATATTTTTAATCGAAGTTGTAAACGGTTTCAATTTGTTTCGTTTTAACTTTGTACATCTTAAGTCTGAGATTGATAAATTCCTGACCGTGTAGATTTTACTGAAAGTTACATTGACAAACTTATTAACATTCGACTAAAATTCTTCTTGAGATTCATTCTTCATCCACAGCCTTAAGTTAAATATTTTTAATCAGCTTTAAACATTTTTACGAGCAATAAACTTATCACACATTCATTTTTAATTTCTTCAAACGTCTAATATTAAAATGCATTTCTTATATTAAATTAGAACTCTGGACCTACTGAAAAGTTAGATATGCAATAAAGTCATTATTAGAATCGTAGTATATTTTCAGTTGAAGTTGAATAACGGTTTCAGTTTATTTCGTTTTAACTTTGAATATCTTAAGTCAGAGAATAATAAAAATCTGACCGTCTAGATTTTACTGTTACATTTAAAAACTTATTAACATTGGACGTAAAATACTTCTTGAGATTCATTCTTGATCCATAGCGATAAGTTCAATATTTTTAATATACTTAAGTTTTTTTTAAAATTTTAGTGCTTAAAGTATTTTCCAAATTTTTATTTCACGTATCAAAATTTTTAGTTCCAATTCTTCATACATTTTTTTTTTATTTGAGATTAAGAACTTTAAGCAGACGTGAACTATAAATTAATTTACTTCATCTATTTTTTTTCTTTATACTTTTGTTTTCTACGTCGTTCGTGTCATCTGAAAGTATACAGTATATGATTTATACTATTATTTAATATTAGTTAATGTTTACAACTAGATTAATTGAAGTTGCATATGACAGTCTTACGTAAAACAAGTTTGAAGAATTCCATTTATCAGAGAGTCTCATTTAGTTTATAAAAGTATTTCCATAGTCAACTGCAATATGGACGTCACACCAACACCAAGGTAGTGATTAGGACGTCCATGGATCCATCATGTATTCAATACAGTTTGCCTGCTGTGACATATTACTCGGTAATTTATCAAACCATAATATATTAAACTCAAGAGCATATTGTCTGCAGCATTGATTTATCGTAACCCTATACATTAATAGCGCTGTAATTTAATTATTTGTAATGATTAGTGAGATTATAAAATATGTAAAACTGTATATTTCTTCAAAAACACCTCAAACCTTCTAATTTGTATAAATTAAAAACTTACACGAAATTAAAAATGAACAAAATTATATATTTCAGTTTATCAAAAGTAAAAAAAGAAGAATTGTTAATCAAACTAATTATAATATCAACAGTAATCCGCACTTAATAAACGATGCTAAATTTCTAAGGATATTTTATCCTGGAACCAACACTTAATAACATTATAAAAATGTCTCACTACAAACTTTATTTAAATCATAAAATACAAACAAAATAAAGAAAAAACATTTTTTTTTTTAAATCGCAAAAGTTATCTATAAAATTGTTATCAAATATAAAAACTATTCACGTTAGACCTAAACATTTTAAAGATCATCACTTATCTTAACCTAAATCTAGGCTGTGAACTGCGTTTTAAACCATATCATCCAACCAGTAAAAATCATATTTCTTCTTTTAAAAACAACCCAAATATAAACGTTATCTGATTACTAAAAAGATTATATGTCAATCTAAACATAGAACTTATAAACAATCGTGTCAAAACAAATTGGACTATGAACTAATATCTTAAGAATACGTGTGACTGATTGAAAAGTGAGTGGTGTGTTCACCAAAAAAGACATAGAAATATTTCGGCACATTTTCCAGAACATTAACCAAGTTTCAATTAATTTCTCCTTACACAATTATTAAATTTCTTTGAAATGGAGCTACCTTATAAAATAATGTTGCAAACCAAAATTTCAGGTGACATGACAGTTAGATTAAATATAAAGTCCTAATGGTAGTGAATATTGTATGCAATATCTGATTAAATGTAACAACGTTACAGCTGATTAAATTGTTTAACCATTTCTTTTAATAGTTCTTCTTCTTTTGTGCAAAGGTTTTATAATATATTTCTCAGTTTTATCCAAATATTAAAAGTAATGATTTTAAAAATCATGTTGTCCCATTTTCAGTAATAAAATATTTTAAAATTTATTTACAAAAACCGTCTCAGATTTCTCCTATGATTAATAGTAAGGAGTAAAAATGTTTTTTTAATGAAAATTATCTCCCTTTTATCCAATAATAAAAACTTTTATTTGCAATTATTGTTTCATTTTTTAATAACAAAAAATTAAGGAATTTTTAATTTTATTAACAAAATTGTTTTTCATTTTTGTAACTATTAAATAATTATGGAAATTTAAACTTTTTTTCAAAAACAAATGTCTCAGTTTTCTCCAACATTAGAAAGTATTGAATTTTTAAATTTTATTTCCAAAAAGTTTCAGTTTTTCCACTAAAAAATAATTTGAAATTATTTAATTTATTAACAAAAATTGTCCAAGTTTTCTCCAACATCAATAAGTAACAAATTTAAAATTAATTTTTACTAAAAATTTGTCCCTTTTCTCAAACATTAAAAAGTAACAAATTGTTAATTTTAATTGTAAAAATTCTCCAATTCTTTCACCAATATAAATAACTAACAATTAAAAATTTCAATTACAGAAAATATCGGTTTCTTCAACATAAATACTGTAATTAGAGAATTATAACTTTTTAGAAAATTTGTATAATTTCTAATAAAAACTTGCTAATTACATGACAGTTTCATTAAAGGGAAAACATTTACGGGTTCGTGTTCTGTAAAATAAGAGTTCTGTAAATTTTAATTTTGAGTTGATAAATGACATAAGTGGAACGTTTGAAGTTAACCATTGTTCATACGGGCAATAAATCCAATATAGTAAATATGGAGATATAATATATTTCATGTTTTTTAAAAAAATCTGAAATTACGAATATCACATTTTATTAAAAATCACCCTATTTCGTTAATACTTTTATCTAGTGTAGTGGTCACATTAAATTTAGGTTTAAAACATTTTCCAACATTACATTTAAATTAACTTAAATTGTAAAAAAGAATAGTTTTCTCTTTTGGAGCTGTATTAAAGGATTATGTTGTGACTTTGAGGAAATTTTCCCTTTGAAAGCCGTTTTAAGTCGTGCATCTCTTAATATACAACGAGGTAATGTCATGAGCACGTGTTTGTTTCATAATTAGAAAACTTATATCATTAAATATAATTTTCACAGACATTTTTTTCAAAATAAAAGTTTAACACTACACTTAAAAGGTAACCTGTCTATACCAACTTATATCCTAACACAAATATAAGGACAATAAAATACCGTAAATTACAATTTATTCCATACTCAATTAAAAGTAGTCCAAACATGTTTTTCGAAAGGTTGTGAGACAAATAGATAATATTTCTGTGTAGCAATTAAATATTTGTGATGAGGCGTTGAAATAAGAAGAGTTATTAAACATTTTTAATCTTCAACATCAGTCGAATAATCGGGCAATTTAAAGATATGTCTAAAAGAAAATGGTCGACAAATAATTCCCAATTCTCTACTACTGACGTTATGACTCTGCATGTGATGACGTTCATGTGTGTATGTTAGTTACAAATTGAACAAACACGTGATAAATCAGACCCTACAATCAAACCGCATAATTTTGAAAGTTGATTCTGGACTTAAAAATAGAAACAAGAGTTTTGAAAATAGGTCGGAAAATAAGTCACTTTTCTTCTATCTGTGTGTATTTTTTAACGTACGAGAAAGTGAAAACATATGGAGATAGAATACCGAATTGTCCAGAATATTATTATGTTCCTAGTGCAATAAGATATTTTATAAATTTTCACTTAACAGTTTCAAAATGGGTTTCATTTAACTTTTTGATTCTTAATATCGAGAAAATTATTGATTTTTACAAAATATGTAATTCTTTTAATGTTGAAACATGGAATCCCTACACTTATATTGCATGTAAGAAAAAAAACGAAATTCCGGTAATCAAATTAATAAAAAAATTCACGTAAAATAAATACAACATTAAATAATTGTTTTAGGGTCTCCAGTACTTGGACTAAATAGCTATTTTAAAAGCTCACTACTAACTGCTGGAAGACAAAGAAAAGCTTTTGTGTTCCAGTTCTCATCTGTTAACAGGAGTTATTTTTTACATTTTTTATTTTATTTTATAATTTTAATATTTTACCGATATCTCTGTACATAATACTATTCAGCGAAACGATGTTGTGTAGTGTAAATACTTTTTAAACTCAAAGGTTTTTGAAAAATATTCATTAAAATAATTAAGTGAATGTCATTTTCTAATAGTTAAGTGAATCATTATCGTATTTTATAGTGTGTGTGTAAACTAATATAAATATTTGTATTTATGTTGAAAAATAACCAAAATACACGTAAAGATAATTTAAAAAATAAACATTCAATATTTTCCTGGGTTTTCCATTACTCATTACTCCATTATTTTCCATTACTCGTACATAATAAATATTTTAAAAGTTCACTGATAAATACTCAAAGACCAAGAAAAGCTCCTGTATGATCTAGTTATAGTGTGTTACCAGGGATTATATAGTATAAAAATTTTAATTTTATTTTATTAAAAAAATATATTACCGACATGTCGGCAATAATACTATTCAGCATTTAAACGATTTTGTATCCCAACGGTTTTCAAAATATTTTCCATGAAATAATTTATTGAACATCATTTTGAAACAGTTAAATGAAACATTATCTTATTTTGATACTATGCAAAAAAAAACGTTCAATGTGCAAAATTGTATATTGATATATAAAAATGCTCTGAAACCATATAATTATAGTTTTGGACAAAAACAAACTACGAGAGGTTGACGGATCAAACAAATAGTTTTGGGACAAATAGTTATAAAAAGCTTTCCTTTTTTATGATGTCCAGAATTACTTTCTAATGTCTGTCAGACTGATCATGTAACACCCTGCAAACTAATTATACTACCCCAAAAAATACCTGATAAAAACAACCAAATTACTTGTAATTTGATTGGAAACATTTTTTGGGAAAATAGGGTTTATTCTCGCTTTATGAATGGGTATGCGAAAGTTATATCAACTTTTTGCAGCGTGTATTTTATGAAATTTTATTTCGATTAAACCAAGAAATACACCTATTTAAAGGATGCCGGTGCACCCTCCCCCTTACAATATTTAATCATATTAAAAAACAAAATCTATATTTAAAGTATATGTAAAACTCTACTCCATTATAATAAAGTTATTATTTGTAAATGTTAGTTATCCTAGAGCCATCCTTCTAATCAATAAAAAACTTCCCCAATAGGGACTTTACACCCCCACTCCCATCCAAAAGTGGGGTGTCTCAATTAAACCTTTATCCCTCTATTTCGATATAACAAATACAATATCATGCAATGTATAGATCGAATATAATTATCCTTTAGATATAAATAATAGAGATTTCGAACCAATTCGGATGTTAATTTTATTTACGTATTATATTTATGTAATTTATAGATTAAATATATTTATATATTTTAAATATAATTATTGGAGCAAATAAATCTACCAGAATGTTAATTTTTATTTGCATACTAATTTATATAATATATAGAAGAATTTTTTTTTATATAATTACAAGAGACATTATATCTATTTCCATGTTAATTTTTGTTTGCATAATATATTATTAATAATATTTTAAAGTTTATTTCGATCGTTACAATGACAGTTCACTAAAATACAATCACTTCTATCGTCCCATTTCAAGACATACTTTCATGTCAACCTTGGATTATGTTCTAATTTTACTTTCTCATTGGTTTAAAAAACGATGTCGACTTTTTTACGGATATATCCATTTTGAATTCTCCTGAGCACAAAAAAGTTACATTTGAAATAATGTCCGTCTAACGTTATTTTGTCTATCTCGTTGGCGGCTTTTGTTTCTCCTCTATAATGGTCTACAGCCAAAACGCGCGGATTGATTTAAAAAGTTTTTGAAACGTAAGAATATTTTGTTCATATCGCAGGACTTTTTACCATTTTTGTACAATTGACAACTTTGGGGTAGTTCCAAAAACAAAAAAACACAAAATGAAGATTTTTTTGATTTTTTCAAAATCGGATCTAACTATTCAGATTAAATTTTTATAAAGTGTACTCTCTAAAGGACAAAAAAAAAACCTATTGTACCCCATATAATATTTTTTTTAAATCTTGTTCATGATCTTGTTCACAGGTAAATAAGTAAAACAATCAACAATGAAGTTTGAGTGATTAATCTTAATAATCCACTAGTTTAGGGAATAAGAATAATGACGTAAACGCGTGTACAGAATTACAAGTAAAAAAATCATTCATAGGAATAATTAGCAAAAAAGAAAGATTTGAAGGTCCACCAATTAAAAACCGCTTTTAAAATTGCCGCACTTCGTGATGGAGTTCCTGTTAATATTCATACTTCAAACACACATCGATATAGTAACACCGCAAACACATAATGTTTATTTAGATGGAACTGAAGACTTAGTTGATAAAAGACACATTAATTATAAAATCTTCTTTGTGGTTACTCTGAAAAATGCTCAAAGATTGGACAATACTCAGATAAAGATTAAAATACACACGGCACTCAGATTCAAACTTTATAATTCAGAAGGAGCATTGATTTTTATTTGGAAAGTCTTGACAATTGTTAATGTGTTCTTTGTATAACAGTTTTTATTAGGTTTACGTTACCATAGGAAGATTTTTAAATTTTATATGATTTTATTCAATATATTTCTCCCAATCAAACAAATTTAAACCCTCCTAATGCTAGACCCATCACCTAGTAATTAAATGTTCGGTACTTATATATTATGTAAATTGTAATGATTTCACAAAAAACTAAAAGAACAAATGAAAATATGGATATGGCTCAATTAGATTATCAAAACGTCGAAACTTCTGAAAAGTGAGGAATGTCTACCTATATATATAAATATTATAACATGCCCAATACTGTCTCTCCCAACTTGTAACAAAAAAAAAATTTCTAAAAAAAAATGACTTTGTTTGTATTGAAATTTAAAAAAGTGAATTTCGCTAGGGTGTTTATTCTTTCACTGAGATTCTCAGAGAATACAAAGTACTCAAGTATCACAAAGACAGAATGATAAGACAGCGTTTTTATATCAACGTAAGTAACGCTGAATAATAAATTTACGTAACAAAGAACTTTTTTTTGATATCCCAGGATGAACGGAGATTGAGTTAACAAAACAGAACATAGGGTTCTACGATAAAAGAGCTTTTTGGGGAGATATTAAATAACGAAATACTTTGTAATGTACAGAGAAAATTGGATAAATATGATTAGCAATTTCAAAAATAACAACGTTTCTAGTATCAACCGCCCTTAACCGAACTTTAACAATTGAAACATTTTTAATAAATCCTTTAATGTAAAATTACAATTAGATTTTTGTATTTTAAATTTTTTTTAAATAATAATAAATAGATTGTTAGTACGTTTTGGAAGTTAAACTATTACGTCCTATTTTATAAGAACTCTTATTACCTTGAAACAGGTACTTGGGATGATAGAAATTGACGAACGTTTAATTGCCATATTTTATATCTCGTAACTTGCTAAATTAAAACCCACAGGTTAATTTTCCATAAAATATAGATTTAACTATAATATTGCCCATATCATGAAAGTTATTTCAGTTTTCAAGTTTTCACAGATAAATCTAGAGGAGAATACCATCTGACAGTAAATAAATTTCAGAGAGGCGCTGGTTTTCTGGAAACGTGAATCCATTGGATTTCGTGTGTTGGGTATGACAATGATTCAGGTACTGTATACAACACTTAAACGCTTTCAAATTTTTACTCTCTCACTTATTTGTGGTATAGACAAAGTTATGTGATGGGTGAAGATATCGTAGTGGTTTAATCTTCTAGCGTTTGTACTTCTGCAGTTTCTTGCAGCCAATATAGTTTGAACGATTTTAATAAGACGTCGTCATAAATTGGAAACATCTAAATGTTTTTAAAACGCAAAATTTGGGAGTAGTTATTCCAAAAACGATTTTAAATCAGCGCAAATGATTTTGATAAAATGTTTCAATAATGAAATCTTTCTACGATTCCAATTAAAAAGCAATTGTTAATATTTTTCCAGGTAAACAGGTTTGTTAGTTATTTAAAAAAAATAACAATAACTTCGTCCATGTTGCTGTTATAACATAACGGATCTTTTTATTGACGTATTTATCAAATATCTAGTAAAAGAAATTTACAACTCAAGAATTATTAACATCAAAACACCTTAACTATCGTCACTTAAAACTGTATTTAAATTAAATGCAATAATTTACTCTTAGAAAGAGTTTACAACATAAGCAAAGCAATTAGGTTCTATTTAAACATACTTTTTAAATATATATTACTCTTTTAAACCTACATGTCCCATGGGCGATATATTATTTATATTAGGTAAATGGAATTCAGTTCATAGTAATGTTGAGTTTTATGAATTTAGAAGTACACAAACATCACTCATTGAACTCAAAGTTTACCGATGAACACTCAATGAGTTCTCCCATGAATTTAATTCAAATTTGCCTACCTTGGTTTCTACAGCAGTGTCATTCCCCTTAGCTTAAAACAGAATTTGAAAATCTAAATCTAAATAAAACTTGAAAAAACAAAATCTTTGTATTCCAACTTTTCCAGAAAATTTGCTATTTTACTCCTTTTCATTAACACAAAGCATCTTATAATCTACATTATTATTACAATCTGTTAGATTGTGTGTTTTTAAAATGGTTGGACTATTCATAGGTCAACTGTCAACTTCTGTGATGTTTATTTAACCTAGTTTTAAAATCTTAAACCCTTTCGCATAGGAAATAAAATGACCTCTTACTTAGATTTACAAGTTTTACAAGTTAATTTCATACATTAGTTTTGAGGGTATTAGATAATGTATCTCTTTTTTCCGTTTAAAATCTATTACTGTATATCACTTTGATGACCTCTTTTACGTACGATGGTACTGTCGCTCCAGGTACCTGATTTATATTGTCTCGTACGTTTCTGCAATTGTATATTGTATCCACAGTGGTGCACCGTTACGGTCTGAAATCTTTGCAGTAGCACTCTACAGATAGCAACGACACAAAATCTGATTACAGGCACTAAGTTATATTCTGTTGATCATGTAGCTCAACTAATTAATACAGATATCCTTACGTTACTTTGCGTTACGTTTGAAAACATCACACAGTAGTGTTTCAAATGGAACATTTCATAAATGTGTCAGAGATCTTAATGATTTTTGCACACATTAATTGTTGCAGATTTCATAAAAAATAATTCGTGACGTCATAAGACGTCGCCACATTATAACTTCTCTATTAGAAAAATAAAGACCAACTGGATTTGTTGCTAAACTTATGAATCCAAATATTTATAATTAAATACAATTAAACATAAGAAACATCATTCATAATATTGATAAATTAATGAGAACATGAGAATAATTACAACTACAATTTTGGTTTGTGCAAAGTCCAATTATTATGGTAAAATTAGATTTGATCTTATATTACAGTGCTTAAAAAAACATTAAATATATTTATATGAAAATTAAGTGAATGTATTTAATTCTGTATTTAAAAAATAGGAATTAAGTAGAACATAAGCATTTAATTAAGTGTGAAAATATATGATTTTTGTCTTAAGTGATAATTTTCATAACTAAAAATTTTAAGTAAATTCAGTAGTAGGTAAACCTTCATTTTATATTTATAGAGAAGTTTGGATCAATTTTTGTTTTAGGGGAGACAATGTCTGGTATACAAATAAAAATACTAATTTTATTAAACTTTTATAAACTGTTAAAACCATTATTTATTGGGAATTTCAAAAAAATTGTTGTCACTACCCTTAGAAGGAATTGAACTTCTTCACTTCAACTGATTTTTTTCTGTCTGTAAAATCCTAAAATTTTTGCATCCACAATAAACGCAAACAAAACGTACTGGTTGACATTTCTCCAAAAATACTGGTTTATGAGTAATTGGACAAAACGTAAAAATGAGGCAAGCTTTGGAATGATGGATACATCACAATCAACGTAAACTATTTCAGCCGAATTTTATGGGAACGGGTATTGTGACGATTCACAAAATACCTAACTTACAAATTAAATGTAGTAAACTTTTATAATCAAAGGTGTTCATATGACACTTGAAATAGAAGGAATAATTTTAAATTTATAATAACTATAAATAATTAAACTTAGAATCAATATTCAATTAAAATGTGATAGAATCATAAATACATTGGTAACCTAAATTAAAATAAACACGGAGTTTGCCTAACCTAAAAATAGGATATGATTAATAATAAAATAAACGTAATATAAGAAATATTGTTAGATTAATCTTACTTGAATATATTTAATTTGATTAGGAGTTTGTAAAAAGTGAATGATTATTAAAGTGAAATTTCAATTAAACAGCGCTAAGAGGTATAAATGTTAGATAACAATGAAACTGAACTAATGAATATTAAAGGGATAATCAATTGTTAATGAACAAAAAAATTCAGTACTGACCCAAACTGAATATATATATATTCTCTAGTACGTCATATGTTAATTTATATAGACACAAATGATGGAAATAGTTGGAACAAATTAAACCAATATTAAAAATCGTTTATATTTTGTTTCAAAATTGTCAAACAACATTTAAAATCAGCACTTTATTATAACCCCTTAGGGGCTCACCGATAAAGAGTTCGGGCGTGGCTATTCAGAGAAATCCTAGCTGGATCTACACCTTCTTCATGAAGTCATTTATTAGATCCTTTTATTTCATCATTTCTATTAAGTCTTACTACCGATCCTGATGCTATTACAGTATTCGATGGCAAGGGGTCTTATTTTATATCTCTTTCTTCTTTAAACAATAGCAAAAAGAAAAGGGGCTTCCTTTTTAAACTTTCTAGGTCTTACTAGTAGGATAGTATATAATTATTTATACAATTATGTTCTACAACAGATCAGACAAATCCTTAAATACATAGGAAAATTTTAACTAATGTATAGCAATATTAATTGTCTAGTCATTTTTCGTCAGCAGTTTTATAAACTTTATTTTGAGACTATGTTTACTTAATTGCTAAAAACTAATGTCCAGAACGTCTTGTGCAGTGTTTGCTAGTTTCGTTAGAATCAGTATATAATGTATGTAATATATCGTTCATGTCCCTTTCAGGATTAGAAGTCTATTGATGCTGAAGACGAATTAATTACTTTAGACATATTTTTATATTACTAGTTTAAATTTGATACGATGTGTTTTTGAAATTTGAAACTGTAAACGTTTTATTCCGAAAGTAGGGACAGAACTTTAAAGAGATTTATCATTAACCAACGTAAAAATCGCCCCTTCCAATAAAAAACAACCCTGTCTAACCTGATAATTTAAACTCTGTGATTGAAGTGAATGATTTATCACGGAGGGCAGTGGAAACTCAATCAGCGGTAATTTAGTCTCTCTCTCGTTAAAATTCAATACAGTATTTGTATAACGTGTTAGCATATCACGATTAATTAGCGACAAAATGGCAGTTTGACAAGGGCGAGGAGTTTCTATTTTATGTTCTTTCTTCCTCTTTATGTTCAAGGCAATGATGAGAAGTTTTTCGCCCAAGCAACTGGAGAAGATTTTATATTTATAAAAGATATAACACAATATATAAACACAATTCTCAACAATAAATTTACAACACTCATTCAACATTATATTGTTCAATGGCTCACACAATGGTAAATTATACCGTATACTTGTATTGTGGAGTGCTTGACACTGACAAATCAATTGTTGGTTTCCCGTAGATATTAGACAACCGGAAAATGTTCTTTTACTTTAGACGTAAGTAGTGATTTTAACATAACGTATAACAAAATATTTACACATTATGTACCAAAAACACAGCACAGCATTTCTTTAAATTACATTTCAGTTAGAGATAAATCACAATTGTTTTTAGCATTTCAATTTATTATGTAGGGCACTACAATAGTAGATATAGTTTGGTACTTGACTTCCTTGTATGGGGAGGGGGGGGGGTCAAAATTTTCAAACGTGAACAACAGTTAAATAATCGGACTATTTAAATGTTCATAAAAATGAAACTAATTCGGATGAAACGCCGGAAAAAACTAATTCCGATCAAGATTTAACATTTCGTTCAGTCTATTCTAATTTTAAAAATTGAGTGTTTGGAAATGCTGATGTGCTAACGTTGAACGTGTGCAAGCCTGTTAATTCTAATATGCTCACGTTATATGTATGCATGTATGTTACATATTCTAAAAATAGATGATAAATACATTTAAAGGATATTTTACAATCAGTCTGATAATTTTTGGAAGTTGATTCTGGACGTCAAAATATAGTAAATAGTTCTTAAAAATGTCTCCAAAAATACTGTCATTTTTCGATTTTCTTAATATACAATCTATTGAGAACAGATTGAGATACAATGCCAAATTTTGCAAAACGTATTATACGATTTGTTTACAGTGTACTAAAATATTTTATAATTTTTAACTTAATCTAAAAAGTGGTTTTCATTTAACTTTTGATTATAAATATCAAGAAATATATTAAATTTACACAATATTTAGCTCTTCTAACGCTGAACCAAGTAGTATATTTATATGTTTTGTATGGTGAAAAATAATCAAATTACATGTAAACAAAGTTTCAAAAACAATTCTTTAGTAAAAAAATACAATGTTCAATATTTTTCCTAGGTTTTAAAATAGTCGTACTTATTAACTATTTTAATAGTTCACTGCGAAGTGCCTGAAGACCAAAAAAATCTTCAGTATAATCTAATTTTTGTGTATTATTAGGAATTATTTTCAACATTTGTAACTTTATTTTGTTTTAAAAATATTTTACCGATATCTTGGCAATAATACTATTCAGCATTAAAACGATTCCGTTGAAATAAATATTTTGTCATCTCGAAATATTTTCCATAAAATAATTATTCGAAATACATTTGAAACATTGAAATACATAATGCAAACTAATATTATAAAACGACCTGGAAAACGTTATATCTATGTATTCATTGATTCTATTGTTATATCTTGTTTTGGTGGGGAAAAAATTGATAGAAAGAAGGAAATTTTTAACATTTGGTTAGACAATTTTTTTCTTTATTATGATTTCCAGAATCACTTTCCAATGTTTGTCAGACTGATAGTTAAACACCCTGTATACTCATCTTTTAAACGAAATACATAAACGAAAAAGCAGTAATAAAGAAAAACAAATTACTTATTATGTTAATTAAATTCATTACATTATTTTTCGTTTTACATCTTAATCAGTACTTATTTTTCAAAACGTTATGAATTGATTCTGTTTCTAAATGATAACACAAGGCACCTTTTTATTATGAAATTGAAATTAAATTTTCGTAATTCAAAATTGTAAGTACCTGTTAAAAGGGCGAATATTGGTTATTTACAAACAGGTTCAAACGATTTTGATGGAATGTATGCACAATAATAAGGTTTACGTCAACTCTTTAAAAGTAACGATTCTTCTTATAAAGTATAATGTGTTGCCTTGGACTGTTTATTATTTATGTACAACGAGTCATACTCTGATTTTATATGTGTTAGTGTTGTGTTGTGTTACGTGTTTATGCGGTAGTGCCGGCCTGACGAAGCCGACAGTGTTCGGCGAAACAGCGCTGTAGTCATACGGACTGAGGACAACCTCTAAGGTAATTAACTAATTAACGATTCTTCGTTAACTGCTTCGATTAAAAACACTGTTTTTATTATTAAAACTCTCCCATAAGACTTAGTGACAACAAGCGAACCACATGGATGATCTAGTCAACTTCAAGGGTAAATAACCTAACTTCAAACGTGACAATAAGAATTTTCATTTGAACAACTGGAAACAAATAAAAGTTAAAAAACAGCTTCCAAGATAGAATCATTTAAAGATAAAAATATTGAAACAGAAGAAAAATCATTTGTGGATGTGTTCCTTATTTTTTTATTCCACCTTAGGTACGATAAGAATATTTGTATTCAGTTTATTAGCTATTGAATGTATATTAGGACGACAAGAAATATCAAGCAACAATGATAAATAAGCTTTAAAAAAATGTTGTATTCATGAAAGATTTTTATATAATATAATATTAAGATAGTGAATATTATACTCAGCGTTGTTTATTATTTCACTGAGAGTACCGAAAGAATACTATGTACTCAAGTATAACAATGAAAGTACGTATAATAAGGAAAAATTTGATAACATCGTAAATAATGCTGAAGATTAAATTTACATCACAAGTATTTTTAAATGGAAGGATGAACGGAGATTGAGTTTATAAGAGATACAATCGACTTTATGATATAAGGACGTTTGTGAGGATATTAAATAATGAAAAACTTTCTTATACTATGTACAGTGATGTATTTAGAATAATATTGACACGCAACTTCAAAAATAATAAAGATACTGTTATCTTCCACAATTAACCGTGCTACGAAGAATTTAACATTTTTTTTAAAATTAGTAATATCAAATTCATTTTTTTTTAAATTTTAAATCAATCTGAAAAGTGAAAAAAAAAGAATGCTATTTATGGGTTACAACTTACTTACTTTTTTTAATTTAATATAATTTTTCAGTATACGAGCTTTATTAACTTTATTACATACATGAATAATATACTATTAACAAAAGTTTCCTTGTAATATATGCATATTTTGACGTAATAGATTAAAATCCACAGTTCAATACGTCGATTAAATATTCAATTAAATATAATAATGACCATGTTTTGACACATTATATTTGCATTTTCAAATTATTAGAGAAAAAAACAGAAGTAGAATTCCGTCCAACAGTAAATGTAATTCAAAGAGAACCACTTGTTTTTTGCAAGTGTTGGGGAATGATTGCAATTCAGGAACTGTATGTTACATTAAACTCCGTAATGTTTTTCCTTTCTCACAAAATTTTAGTATAAAAAAATTATTTGATGGGTGAAGAAATCGTGGTTATTATTTTTATGCGGAAATATCAGTTTCAGTTTTATGTGACTTACCCAAAGGTTTTGTGAATTTTTCCGTCGAGCCTATGGCAACTGTTCTGTTTACTGTAGCCCATATGAATGGAACAATTTTATTAAAACCTTAGCATATTTTGAAAACATATCGATATGATTTTCCCCTTTTCCAACAACAAAATATGTATGACTAGTTTCAAATAAATTTAAAAAAATTGGCTCAAATGATTTTTTATCGAATTCTGTACAAATGAAGCCTCTCTACGAAACCAAAGTTGATAATGGCTGAAATTCTTTTTCGCCAAAAACAAAAACAAACACAAACTGTGAAACAAAAAATCGTTCGAGAAACTGTTAAGTTATTACAACAGAACTAATTTTAAATTACAGGCTCTACCAATTTTAATCATATTAGTGAAATGTGTGCCAAATAGCTAGTAAAATTAATTTACAGCCAAGGAATAATAATTAGCATCCAAACACTTTAACTATATTCGTTAAAAAATAGATTTCAATCAAATACAATTTGTGCTTGGGAATAGTTTACCTCATAAGCAAAGCAATTAGATTATATTTAAACACATTCTATTTTGTAATATTACTCCCCTACAAATATATCTCCCAGGAGTTACACATTAGTAATGGAAATTTTTTTTTTTCCAAGTCGATTTTTGGTGGAGATAACGATGAATATCGTTTTTGTTTTTGAGGGTGAGGTGTGAGTCATTTAGTATAATTTAGAAATTTTAGAAATCAAACGATCTGTTCTCAATTGCCATGCTTTCAACCCCAATGACCAAGTGTTTAACCCATCCCCATTGTTAAAACTCATTGTCACCCATCCTGTCAGGTCATTTACCTTCTCAGGTAGTCCTGTTGCATTTCCCCTTCCTTGCATTCCATCCCCACTTCCTAAGTATAGATGTTAGTACTTGTTTTGGATTTTATAAATTTTAGTTAAAGTTGTCTGAAGATGCTTAACTGCGAAACAGCTGTCACAATATACGTTTATTTGTGAAATTTTACACGTGAGTTATTATTTACCTTAATTTAGTGCAATGTTTTGGCACCCATTATTTATATTAAGTCCATAGTTATAGTTCGATTGCTGTAGCTCGTGTATCACTGAAGAGGACGACCTTGTCGTTGAAACGCGTCTGATACTTAGGCGTATTTTTTGTGAAAAGTGTATTCTGTGTGTTGTTATACTGTAAGTTCATGAAGTTCAGTTTGTAATAATTACTGGTGTTGAGGAGTAGAACACAATCTTCAGTCAATAAACGGAATGTTTACAATGCTCGATGACTGACTTAAAAGTTGTACATACAAAAATTAGAAATATACTAGACACATTCGATATAAAAAAACGAGAAGAATTAAAATATCGTGTAACACGCTTCCCTCATTCATGGGTCTGCAAAGAGTAGGACGGACGATCACCACTCATTATGTTCACTCACTGGTGATAATCCACTTTTTATACTCGTGAATTTATTTCAGCCTTAACAACCTAGGTTTCGCCAGTTAAGTAATGTCCCTTACGTAGCTTACAACGGGGTTTAAAAACACGACACAGTAGGTAAAACAGTCATGTTACTTTTTACTGTTATTATTATTATGAATAGAAGCTGGTTTTACCTCCTAGTCACTTGAGCTTATAAAGCTTTTTGTGTACTTCTGATTCTTGACTAGCTTATTTCTATGACCTTTGTTAAGGACAGGATTTCTGTAGCCAAATTACTAGTTGCTTTAAAAGTCACACCTGAGCCGAATATCAGTTGTCTTCTACATCCTAATGCTTCGCACTTTAGAAGTGTTTATGTTCTGCAGTTTCTAGGTGCTGGTCACATAGACTGGATTTCAGGTTTTCTTGGAAAAATCCCATGCTATTAAGATGCTCCTGAAAGCACCATTGTCTGATACGAAGCTTAATATTGTTCTCTGATTTCGTTTACTTTGTGAAGTGACGAACTAAGAAAGTTTCAGATCAGGTTGGACCTGTTAGGAATAAGTTAATATTAGGTTATATTAGGAAGAAATCATATTCACAAAGCTCAGAATGACCCAGCTATTGTGAAACAAGTAAAAAAATGTTGAAATGCTTGACTTGCAAACTCAACTAGGTTACCAAGACAACAGAAGGTATATAAGCGATCAACAGGATTTGGGGTCTTTTGTCTTTTGGAAGATACACGGCTGTGTCACTAGCCGTGGTGCAGGAACTACTCCGGGAAATCTATTGGCTCAGGAACTCTGTTCGACAGACAGTAAGCAAGCATTTTTGTATTTGTATGTAAAGTCACCCGTTAGAGGATTTGTAACTTCTTTTATTTAAAATATAATAATAGTTGGAACACTTTTGAGTTTTGAACAATTGATTCGTGTATTTTATTTGAATAATTGATTTGTGTAATTTATATTTGAGTAATTGATTTATATAATTCATGTGAATAATTGATTTGTGTAATTTATATTTGAGTAATTGATTTATGTAATTCATGTGAATAATTGATTTGTGTAATTTATATTTGAGTAATTGATTTATGTAATTCATGTGAATAATTGATTTGTGTGAGTTGTTTGAGTAACTGATTTAAATAATCTATTTGAGTAATTGATTTATATGATTTGTTTGAGTAATTAATGTTTCGATTGAATTATCAATTTGAGTAAATATTTCAATTAGTTTCTAATTATTGTTTGCATAATAATCTTGCATTGATGTATTAATAAATCACTGAACCACTGATCTGATATTTAATTAATAAATAAGAACCCAGGCATATTTTAGAGGGCCGTTCATAACAAATGGTGCATCGGCCGTTCTTTTAGTTTTTACTAAAAATTAATAACTAACTATTAAAATTGTGGCAATATTCTTTTTATACATATTATTGAAATTGATTTAACAAAATTTTTTTTTTAGTTTAAGAAGTTTAAAAATTATTAACTGAATGTTACTATTTAATTATTGTTAGTGTGATTATTATTATTTTTTTACATTAGATAGTTGTTATGCATTTTGAAACATTTGATATTGTCAGCATCTATAGTTAATAGTTTAAGTTAGTCTTTCATGTTTCATAGGCAATGAACTGAAAGAAATACTTAGGTCAGGTTTATTGTGAATGAAGTGTAATGTGAAGATTATATAACATGCTGAGTAGGGAAATTCCTTGGAGTATTCAAAGCTTACCTTTGGCAAGGTGTGTAGTGTGAATGCTGAGGATTTTTCAACAAATTAAGGTGTTATGCGATTTCTATGGCAAATAATGGTTTACGACGAAAATTTAGACATGCTAAACCAAAGTGTGCAATTTATCGCAAAAATGTAAACCATTAAAAAGAAATCGCATAGCTATAGAGAATTTGTTCCACTAATGATAAACAGTTACATAAATGGTGTGTCAACAATTTACATTGCACTAGGTCACGGCGGTTAGATCATAGACTGCTGACAAGTCATAGTTGTTTATTTACATTGGTTCTTGCTTATTGCGTCAAAAGTCTTCTCGGAAATAAAATTCACAACAAACTTGACATTACATTTTTATCTTGTTTTCGGTGAACTAAGTAGCTGAAACGGATATTTATGGGTGTCAGGTGTTGAATTTTTCTTTGTTTGTGTATTGATTGTATGTGAATATAATTAAAAGAAAGTTAGTGAACATTAAGATTTAGATAAATAGGGAATAATAAATAATAAACATGTTAGAATTTACTAAAATAAGAAGTTTAGAAGGCAAATTTGAGGTTAGATTGATAAATTACTAAGGTTTAAATAATGTTAAAGTTTTTACTTGGAATAATTAAATAATAATAAAATGGAACAATAAAGTTTAAAATGTTAAAGTATCTGATTTGAAATATTGATATGATTAATAAATAATGTAATTTTAAGGTAATTTGAGTAAATTTGAAGTAAAATGATTAAAAAATGAAATAGATGAACAATATAAGTGGAGGTTTAAAGATAAAATGATTTATATAAATGAATTAATTGTCAAGAGAGTTGCATGTGCTTAATGGACATAATTGGTTTGCTGGGAATAATGATAATTTAGAATCAAGGTTTTATGAGATAGTAAGATTTTTTTTTTTAATGCAAATAAAGTAATATGAAGAGATATTTTAGGTTAATAAAGGAGATATGGAGTTTACAGGAATATGATAGGGTAGTGTCAAATAGAAAAATGAAGTCTATAAAGAGGTTTTTTTTTGAAGAAAGTAATTTGGTTGCATTGAAAGGTAGTTTTTTTAAGTTTACGAGGTTTCTTCGATGATATATGAATTTGCGACGTTTTATTGAGGTTAAAGAGGTTTTATTATTGAGGGTCTACGAGATTTACGGCGAAATGTGATAGCGAGCCAAAGGGGCACTATACACATAAGGTTTTAATGAGTTTCTACGAGGATATATGAGTTTTTATTGCGACGAAATATGACAGTAACCAAAAAGTTCTGCATATAAATAATAACAATGAAGTTTTTTTTTATAAGAGGTCAATGCAATCAAATTATTAAATTATGAGAAGCCTATAATGATGAGGTTTGAGATGAGACACTATGATGTAATATTAATGTAAAAGGAGTTTTTGAAGACAACAGGTGAATTTTTTTTATTTTAAAAGGTAATGATATAATTTGAAATGTATGTAATTAAAAATGAAGTTTGTTTTTGTAATAAATAGTGTTTTGAGAGCATATTATCCCAGCAAACCAAACAAGTTGAGAAATTTTTAATGAAAAAGAAAGGTTAATGAATAATAATAATTTAAGTAATGAGATTATAAGATAAATAATAAAATAGGGTTTGAGATTAATAAATGGATATAATTTAGTCATAATAATAAACATAAATCTAAAAGTAGTATTATATTTAAATACTGTAATTAAAGAATATAATAATTAAGATAAAGTACATTCAAAGCCAATTCCAGAAGGTTTCCAACTAATAAGTCAAAATTTTAGTAGTTTTTTTTTCTCCTCTCAAATTATACCATTCAATTTTTGGTGAATTGATATGAAATGCTTGCTCAGTTACAGGACAAAGCCACAGAAAATAAATTCCAGCAGAGAAAAGAAAAATTTATTTGCCCTAAGAAAATGTAAAAAAAAAAGAAAAAAGTAATTGTTTTTTACCATGTTGCAGGTGTGACTACACTAATGTAGAAAGATTGGTGGATTAAGTAGCCAATTGACTACATTTAGTTGGCTATACCTGTTAAGTTATATAGGTATATTTTTTTGAGACTAGATTTTGTTATTGTATCATAGAAGAATTGTAGATTATTTGTTTTTATTATTTGTGCAATTGTTTTTATTATTATAAAAAAGATAGGGATAGGAAATTGTTAGTTTATTTATTATTTGTATATTATTTGTTTGTTGTATAAAAAAAAGTGGGTAGGTTTGTAATACGACATCGGGACGATGTCTAGTAGGCGCCGGTGATGTTAGGAATAAGTTAATATTAGGTTATATTAGGAAGAAATCATATTCACAAAGCTCAGAATGACCCAGCTATTGTGAAACAAGTAAAAAAATGTTGAAATGCTTGACTTGCAAACTCAACTAGGTTACCAAGACAACAGAAGGTATATAAGCGATCAACAGGATTTGGAGGTCTCTCTTGTCTTTTTGGAGCTGGGAAGATACACGGCTGTGTGGCTAGCCGTGGTGGAAGATGGCCCAGGAAATCCACGCAACAAACCGTAAGCAAGCATTTCTATACATAAAGTCACCAATAAAAACATTTGTAATTTCTTTTATTTAAAATATAATGATAGTTGGAATACTTCTGGGCTTTGAATAAATAATATGGTTTTGTTTTATTGTTTAATTAAATTCCTGTTATTGTATTAAAGTTTTGTATTTAAATTATTGTATTAAAGTTTTGTATTCAAATTATTGTATTAAAGTTTTGTAGTTAAATTATTGTGTTAAAGTTTTTGTATTAAAGTATAGTAGTAAAGTATCAGGCAAATAGACATAAGTTTAATACCAAAGATAAGATTAATAAAAACTGAACCACTGATCTTGATTATTAATTGAAATATAAGAACCCAGGCATAGCTTAGAGAGCCAATCATAACAGACCATTGATCCGAAAAGTGTTCCAGTGGAATATTTTGTCCATCGTTCCTTAATTTCTAATCTGAGCCATTGTTTTGTGCGATCTTTTGTTACGGCTTCAACTATTCCGAATACGAGTTGAAGGATTTCTTGGATCCATTTTAGCCAGTTTATCCGCCTTTTCGTTGTCTTCGTAGCTTCTGTGACCTGGTATTCAGCAGAGTATTACCTAGTTTTGGGTCGATAGCTAAATTAAGGTTCAGTGACAATTCCACGCTAATGATGAATAGTGTTCGTGTGGGCTTACAGACTTTATGACTGTCTGACCTGATAATGATGTACTCAATATATTCTTTTGCTAGGCATATTTGTGCGCATTTCTATATCCCCATAATTTTTGCTGGGAATAGAGTTGCGTATTTTCCCAAAGCTGTACTTATATTTTCTTTGGTTGTTTTTTCATGTATTTCCGCACGTGCACATAAGTCAGTACGAGATCCATCAGTATACTATTCTGTATTGGAAACCAATCTCTGACATTATCCTTTTTCTTTATCATAACTTCAAATGATATATTCCATAAGGTTTTTTTTACTGATGTATAGTCACTTCTCATAGTAAGTTCGAAATTATACTATTTTTGTTTACGAATGGTGCCGTGTCCTTTTAGCCAACGGCTTCCTTTCTACATTCCAGAGTATTCCATTCCATTTGCCACTGAACTTGCATTAGCTATTATGCTAATGTCTAGTAAAGCTATTCCTAACACAACTTCTACTACTGCTGTAGGTGTACTTATAAAAGCTCCTGATATACATAGGCTGGCCAAACTTTGCAGACTAGTTAACCTACGCCTAGTGATATCTAGAAGTGTTCTTCTCCACCTCACTAGGGCGCCATAATTTGTCTGAGGTTTAATTACCATAGCATAAAGCCATTTGGTCATAGCTGGACGGAGACCTCAATCGTTCCAAGAATTCGCTTACAAACTATCAGCTACGTGATCTGGTTGATTTCTGTAGATTGTACAGTCACGTTACATAGTCTAGGTGGTTGTAAGAGGAGAACTCGTTGGACTTAGTTACGAATTGCAGGAGTGGACAGATTACTTAAATTGAATTGTCGATTTAATACTAAAATACAGTATTTTTTGCAACATATCCATTAAGTTTAACTTTTAACCCCTTATTACCTTTTAACCATTTAAGGTATTATTAAAATCTGTTATAATGTGTGTTTTTATTGGCCATACCTGGACCGCCAATGTGGTGTTCATTTGTATAGTTTCAAAGATTTGAAGCCTTTGCCTACCCAAAAAAATAACAGTTACTTAGCTGTTGAACGATTTTTACAAGATAATTGATATACACCACTTTAGAGCCTATTAGGTAATTTATCCTTAGTGTTGTAACTGGAGAACCCTCGATCGGCACAGCTCAAAAAATTATAAAAGCACCCACTTTTTTTTAAGTATAAAATTATAAGTAAAAACTTAATTATAAAATTAAGTACTATTTACAGCTTTGTTGACCCCTTTCACGTACGATGATTTTTCGCGCCAATTACCTGATTACTTTCTCTATAAACTCATTGTGCAATTGCATATTTCACGCACAGTGGTTTGTCCGTTTCCGTCTGAAATCTCTGCAGTAGAACAGATTAAAGCAACACAAAATCGGATTTCAGGTACAAGCAACGTAACATTCTATTAAGTATGTAGGTGAACTAACATGAATACACATAGCGTTACGTTTAAAAGTATCACTAACTAGTGTTTTAAATGGAGCACTTTAAACATGTAACAGAGATTTTACTGGTTTCTGCAGACGTGGAATTGTTGCAGATTTCATATAAATATTTCGGAACATCCTAAGACATATGTATATAAACTGCCATATTAGAAGATTAAAGGACAACTGGAATTGTTTTTTAAAATTTATTTTTATCTATGGACCCAAGAATCGGATATAATTTAATACCGCAGAATATCAAAACAAGTAGAAGTGTTATTATATCAAACATTACTCTTTAGGTTGATGAACTGACTAGAACATAAATTAACAGCAGTTATTAATTTTTAGGCTTATAGAAACTGTAACTGTTAAAAATAGTTATAACATTTTTGTAACAGTACATTATTCGATGTAGGAACATTAAGTTACCTAAAAGAACATTAAATTGATTTATGTGACATTTGAATGAATTTATTTAAATAGGTCATAAGTAAGTTATTAGCTGTAATCTATTTAAGTTTGAAACTATGTAAATTTGGTCTCAAATGCAAAATTTTTCCTTGGAGTTTTTGTTCACATCCGAAAATCTCAGGTAAATACAGTAGTAAGTAAATCTTCATTTTACAGTTATAGATGTATTTGTAGCTGTTATCACTTAAAGGAGAGAATCTTTGGTAGCCTATACTAAATAGAAATTGTAAAGTTATTGAACTTTTTGGAATACATATGTATACCTAAATAATATATATATATATATATATATATATATATATATATATATATATATATATATATTAATTTAGGACAGTCCTAATATATATATATATATATATATATATATATAATTATATGAATTAATGTTAATGTAATGGCAGACATTTCGTGTTGAAACTACATATTCAAGGATTAAATAAAACAATAAAGCTAAAGTTTCAAAATTATTTTAATAATACAAATGAGCTACAATTGCTTCGCTTTGCGGCAAATTGTAGCTCATTTATATTACTAAAATAATTTAGAAACTTTAGCTTTTTTTAATCCTTATAATATATTAATTAACTAAGTTGATTATATTGGTATCCCAATACTATACATAACGTTTAGTATACCGAAGTAGAAACATTCGTGTTTTTGTCATTCCTAACGTAATTTTGTTCAAAGAAAGTTTATCTTTTAAATTAAAGGAACAGTTTTATTTCTTACTTTAAACAACGTTGTTCAAAATAAAGTCTCCAATCTATTTAGATTTTGCAGGTGATTTCACCAACTCTTACTCTTTGAAGTGCCGATGTTTAAAACAAATATAAAATTGCCCCTTTTGAAAATATAACTTAAAATGAATTACAAAATGTGATAAAACAAGAATGCTTCATTTATTTGGACCATTCGATACATGAAATTCCACAAAATTATATAGTTTAAGAGTAAAATGTCTTTTTTAAAATATAGGCCTAACAAATATATACAACTTGCATCTACATAATATATGATCTGCATTACGTCACGCTAGACAGAATCCACATTGGGTTTACAAAAACGATATATAAATGTATTAAAACTACCGGGGAGTGAGATCTACTTTTCAATAAAAAGTGAGAAAATGTTTTTGTTTGGGATAGTACAGTTAACCTACATCAGTGACGTTGAGTACCGGCAGACATATGCTGCGTAACAAGAACCGACATGCAGAGAGATATAGTATGCATATCGTACCATGCATAGTGGGAATATAAGAAGTGTACTGAATAAAATATAATGCATAAGGAACTCTCTTCGTAAAGTTATCTGGTAAATTTGGATGTTTATTTAATCGTAGTATGAAGCCAAGCGGAAATTGATGTAGACAAGAGTAGATAAAAAGCTGAAATAATAGAGGAAGCGTGTAAATCCCTACTTGATGATTATTGTAAATTCTCTTCAATAGAAATAAGTTATGAAAAAAAACATTTTAGACACGCTTACTGACTAGCACTTACATACTGAAACAAACCCTGTATCTGTTGTTTGTCATTTAGTAGAGGGAGAATTTGTTACATTCCTAAACCGATAATATGTATAACCGATAATTGGATAGAGCCAATACTTCAAGTAACTTATAATGCGTAGAACTGAGAATGTATAAAACCGACAATGCATTGAAACGACACTGAGTCGATCCGATGTTGCGTAAAACTGACACGGCGAAGAACAGAAAATATGTAGAAATAACACTACCTAGAACAAACACTGCGTCGAACCTCCACTATATAAAACCGACAATGCATTGAAAAGACACTGAGTCGTTCCGATGTTGCGTAAAACTGACACGGCGAAGAACAGATAATATGTAGAAATAACACTACCTAGAACAAACACTGCGTCGAACCTCCACTATGTAAAACCGACACTGCGTTGAAACGACACTGAGTCGTTCCGATGTTGCGTAAAACTAACACGGCGAATAACAGATAATATGTAGAAATAACACTACCTAGAACAAACACTGCGTCGAACCTCCACTATGTAAAGCCGACAATGCATTGAAACGACACTGAGTCGATCCGATGTTCCGTAAAACTGACACGGCGAAAACAGAAAATATGTAGAAATAACACTACCTAGAACAAAAACTGCGTTGAACCTCCACTATGTAAAGCCGACATTGGATAGAACTGTCACTTCGTACAACCGACAATGCATCAATGCGATACGCTTAGAGTTTTCATTTCGTATTACCGACAATGCGTAGAAGCGACAACGTCATTTTATTACTTCTATCAAAGGATTAGATTAAATGTTTTTTTTTATTATCCATGTACAATTTTTCATACAGTATTTATTTTATATCACTGTCGTCAGTGCAAAGGTGAAACAAGTTCCTTTCAAAATTCAACAAATAGCGACTTGTTATCATCATTGATTTTTAAGTATTATCTTTGCTAAATATATACCTCATCGATTAGAACAGTCTACTTTATGTGCTACGTCTAATAACAAAATATTTCTTACACTCGCAGGTGGCATTTTCAAGCTAAATTTGTTCAAGAATAACGTTTACATAATACTCATCACAACAATGAACACAACATAAGGAGGTGTACCAAGAGACCGTTCCTTACTGTACTGAGGTGAGCTATGTGGAAATGGCCGAATAGAAAATACGAGATGACTTACCCAACATAGGGTAAGTTTGATAATAGAAAAAGTTTCGACCTCCATTTTTTTACGGATCTTCACGGTTCATGGCTTTAGGAAACGAAAAATTTAATTAAAATAATTTTCTGAATGCCATTCGTCCATCGTCATTGTCGCAAGCACATAGCTCACAAAAATTAAGAGAGGAACATGAAATATCGTATATTGAACTACTGTATAGTGTTACTCAGCAATATTATTCTACACATATACCAGGCCCTTCATGGCCTAGTCGACGTTTCGTATCTAATAATATACACAATTACGAGATTCAAAATTTGGATCAAAATCAATTAACTAGTTTCAGGTTTAAATTGAGAGTTATACAATAGGTACCCAGAAACATCTTTCTATACTCAGTTTATCTCAAAACGGATAATTCAAATTAAATCATCTAAAAACGTTTTTTATACCCTTAGCAAATCTATCGCTTTTACATAAATTTAAGAACGAGATAGCACGTTAAAAGATTTGGAGCAAATAAAATAATATATTAGGATCACAAATATCTACTTAAGGTGAACTAATTTGATGGACTTTAAGTACTTGGTTGGACGTAAAACGAAGTCGTTATTTGAACAGTTTTAAGACCTGTGTGATAAAACGATCGAAATAGTTATGTTTTATACCACCTGTCGCCTGTTTGGCTTGTATGAAGAATATTTTTTATCGTTTCAATACATAAATACTCCAATTTCTATTTGAATTAAATGGATACGTTTTTAATTTCGTTAGCCGTAAGAAATATATCTTCAGAGGATGTAATGCCTTAATCATATTTTAATATCTTAAATCTTTTACGAAATAACTGCTTTTATTTATCACTATATACATCTACAAAATACGTAAAGGCAAGAAATATACGAAATATTATAGAGTATTTATGAATAATTTATATTTGTCAATTGGACGAAATAATATTCTTATTCATTTATTGATCAATCTATAATTATTGTTGGTAGTGCATGTTTTTGTTTTCGTATTTCAATCATAATTTGGTGAAACTTTTTCAAAAAGGTAAAAGTAACACCCTAAATAAAATAAATTACGTTATCTAAGATAGTAATTTTTGTAATGTTCAATACAACGCAATGTATACTTTTCGATTTATTAACTGTTAATCGTCAAAATATCGTCCATCCAACATTAACTAGTATCGGCAGCACACCTGAAAAACACAATCAGTCAATGTTAAATTTATGGAAATGAATAAAACGACGAATTGTAAGGAATTCTAAGAGCTCTAAATGCATTTTAATAATAAACATATTTTAAGAGATAAAAATATAAAAACGAAATCTCAATCCTTACACACCCACTTTTCCCCACAAAGTGACTCTCCGGACAACTAGGATTCAGGGAATTGTTAAAAAGAAATTACTTTTATCTATGGATACAAGAATTTATAATTTAATAACGCTAAATATAACAACAATTAGAAATATAATGCTTTGTTTATTGGTTTTGTCGTTTACGCCCATAAGCTGTTATCACTTAAAGGGGGGGGATTGTGGTATACTAAATAGAAATTATAAATTTCAGGAACTTTTTAAAATATAAATTCAAATTTTTGTTTTCAAGATAATCTTTTAATACATGCTATATGTATATATATATATATATATATATATATATATATATTATATATATATATATATAGCCTATATTAAAAGATTTATTAATTAACACTCTAAGTTGGCTGTTTTGGTATCAAAATAGTTTATTTAACTTATAGTATTTCCAGGTAGAAACATTCGATAACACTTTTATAATTTTTTTTTGAAAGAAAGTTTATATTTTAAATTTAAAGGAGAATACTTTTTTTATTAAATTAAACACCATTGTTCAAAGAAAGACCTATATTCTATTCACATTTTACAAGGGATTTCACCAACTCTTACTATTTGAAGTGGCGATGTTTAAAGTAGGAAATAAAATTGCTCCCTTCGAAAATGTATATTAGACGAATTACAAAATGTGATAAAATAAGAGTGTTTCGTATTATGAAGGCCATTCGATACATAAAGTTTCACAATATTATATAATTGAAAAAAAAATATTTTTAACATAAATGTAGGCCTATTATATTTCATCATACCATTAAAAAATTCTGTCAACAAGATCTGAAATACCTAAGAGAGTCCTGCACCGTCTTGATATATGGTGAGACATATTATGGTTTATACGAAACAAATTGACTAAGGAAAATAAAATGCCTTCTCAACATAGGGTGGCGTCAGGAATTCTTTACTGTCCTTTCGTCGTGGTTGACATTTTCAAAACCTGTCACTAGAGTAATAAATTTGTACTTTCCCCTAATGTGTACATTGTTAATAAGTTTATTACATTTAGAATGCAAATACTATAAAATTATGGGATCATATTTAAAACGTAAGACAAAGTTGAAATACCCACTAAAATTTCACTAGTTGATTGCCCCACCACTTAAATTTAACCATCATTGTAATTAAAAATTCTGTCCACTTCAGGATAATTCATTGTGATATTCCATATTTCTGCTAGGATTGACGTAGTTATATTAGTAAGTGGTACAGCAATTCCTAGCCTTGTCAACTAAGTACTTAATGAAGACGGAGGTAGATAGAAACGCGTCATCTAGGAATAATAGGTTAAGTTATCACTAAAGTAAACACAACGTTCAAATTATTATGTTAGAAAAAATATAGGAGAAATGCAGTATAAAATAATATATATGGTTGCTCTAGTAACAAATCAAATGAATAAATATTACTGAAAAAATAAAACTTAGCAATAAAATAATATATTTAACACATAAATTTGGAAATATACAAATCAACTATCTTATGGATTAAAAAAAAAACAAAAACGAAATATAATATTAAATCTAATAGTTATATAAATATTCACTTGTCATTAGTAATGAATACCAACAACAATAAAACAAACAAGATATAGTACAAACAAATTTACTGTTGTTCAGGAAAGATAGGTTATAGCCATTTTCTAGTTAAGTATCTGAAATACATACAAAATATTATTTTTTTTAAATTAACTGTCATCGAACTTTCATGTTTTCTAATAACCATTTGGTTATAGACGCTTTTAAAAGAACATAAAGTTTGTTACACCCTGTACCTTACAGCTAATCCGCTATAGTGTACAATTGCCTTGTAAAATAGGGTACATTGATAGTAATAAATTTAATCCTATTGAATTATTAATCATATCACTAAGCCCTGTTGTATTAAATAGATCCCCAGCGATATAGTATCGGTTATTGGTAATAGTTATTTGCAAATACGATTGTATGTAGTCACACAACGACAATCGTTCGATATATCGTTATAATTTATCTATTACACACAATCTATGCAAAATATATAAATGAAAAGATTATTATTTTGACATACTTTCTCAAAAAGTATCTCGTATTACAGTAAATATTCAATTAAACCATTTCAAAGTTTCATTTGCAAGTACCACACAAATACGTAAAACTGGTAATTGACATGTCAAAAAAATATACTCGTTTATGAAAAATTATAGTCTGAAGGTTGCAAAAATTCCAAAAGAGAAGGAATGGGTAAATAACTGCCCCTTACATAAATCAATGTCGACTTCTACACTTATAAAGTGAATCATATAAAGACTTTAAATCATTCCAGTTGTAAGACATAATTTTTTATTATTTTGTTTAATTAGGACTTTAAAATGGGCACCGAAATCAAAATTCCCGTTCCATTTGTAAAACACAAATTATTCCACAGAAGGCTTTTCAATTACGAAATAATATGTGCCAGGTGTCCTTCAGAATTAAAACGTTCACAAAACATACTAAAAATTAATTAGCTCCCATGTTGATAACGCAATACAAATACTCTGCCTTACCAATTGCCCTCTCTTGCGATTCGTTACTCACCTTTATCAACTCCAGGAAGCCAATTATGGAGAGACGATTGTCGTAGATAATTTTACTCTAAACAATTTAATAGTAAAACTTTTGCTGTAAAACATAAAAGATATTAATCAAAATTGTAAACAATTTATCGCAAGTTTTTCACTTCATAAATTATAGAACCCATGTACAAATGTAACACGAAATTTTTTTGTCGTCTTTAGATGCCTGGACTATGAAGGATAATCTTATATAAAACTTCTTGTAATATAATTATTAAAAAATTCGTCCAATCAAACGTTTCAACTCATTTTGAAATATTTTGTATTATTTGATTCTCTAATGCACTTATTACACACAAATTCGTATACTATTTAATATCCTATTAATATTTTTAATGCACTATCAGTGTATTATAGACATGATATGAAACATATTTCTTTTATCTTCTTTGTTCATGCGTTGTTTCAAAAGCTACAAAATGTTTCTAAATGGCAATTTTGGTAAAGTATATTAATAAAGTGAACGTAAAACTTCAATATTGTATTAACAGCTTTCGAAATCTGCGTTAGAACACGTGATTCAACAGTCAATCAAGATGGAAGATATATCCAAGTAAAGACGCCATTTTGTGTTTCTTACTGATAAGGCAAAGGTAGTTTATTTTCCCAACTCAATTTATTTTGTATAAAGTATAATATGTCCCACCAAATATCAAGAGACCCTCGGGGATTTCTTGGGAATTCAATTTCATGTTACAACGTTTGTCAGTGATGTAACAAAATATATAAATAATGTGTAATAAATAGTTTACTCTTTATGTTTATTTAATAGAAAAATATAATATAGTATAATACATGGCCAACAAATAAATTTATATTTATATATTAACAAATCCTTTTTAATTTTATTTATTATACGCACGTTATTCATGCCAACGTTAATAAATAAATAACTTTGAAACATGTAAGTTTTAACTCTTTCTTTGTTTGTAAAAATAAATTTTAAAATAATTTACAATAAAAAACAATTATCGTTCAAATTTGATGCACTTAATAATTATACAATTAATTAAAATCTTAATCTAATACTTTTTCTAAGTACATAGTTAAATACAAGTTACTTATTCTACAATGTCTTAATCAAAAATAAAGTAATAAGAGTACATCATAATTTTTATTTTTATTTCTTACTTTTAATTATTTTGATAAAATGATCCGGCTAACTGAAATTTATTATTTATTAATTCAATTTACTTTCTCTTTAAGGTTTCGTTAGGTTCTTTGGTGACTATAATTTACTTAAAATATAAAATAAAATTTTGCGATAGTATGTTTTATTGTAATATTATATATAATTGTATGTCTTTATAAAGAATAGATTTAAAACGCACAGTATGTTTATGTAGGAGTGGCTGCTTTGTGTAACAAAATAAAAATAATTAAGTGTTTTATCCAAGACAACTAGGTTGTGCTTATCTTTAAAACTCACTATGGTATTAAACGGAATACGGTCCATGGAAATTCAATTGGTTTTTGCGGGTTGCATTCTGTAACGTCGCTAATCTGTCAAGGGGCTTTTAGTTATATTTGTAGGTTATTTTTTGCTATGTGTGCGTGTATGCGAGTATAATGTGAAAAACTAAAACTGTAATTTAATCTATGAATGTAAGTGCATAATATGTTTAATTAAAATGTATTGATTTGTATGTAATTCATATATAATTAAATCAGATTTATTTAATAAATAAACAAAAAGTAAAAAAAGTTGAAGATAAAATAAATTATTTGTTAATCTGATAATAATATATCATCAGTTTTCTATGCTTTTTTTATGAATGGGTGCAGTAGTTACAGAACATTTTTTGAGTACGCCCCATACTATTTTTTGAAATGCATGTAGTTTTATTAAAAGTAGTAGTATTAAAAAGTAAATAGTCTTACTTTTCATAAGCGAATGAAAACTGGTGGTACATTATTATCATATTACCAATTATTCTATCTTCAAGTTACTTTTTATTTTTTACTGCAACATTTTTTAGAGTATTTTTAGAGAAACGCGTGATTAACATTTTTCTTATTTTTTTATTATTATTATTTAGTATTAAGTGTTACCAGTTCGGTTCAGTGGTCGGTAGGATAAGATTTTGACCGTAAGATGAAATAATAACTAATTATTAGTTGAGGACCTAGGCCTAGGCTGTTTGTTTGTATAAGTATTACAAGTTTTCCTGTTTTTCAATGTTAGCGTAGATAAGTAATTTGTTATATTGATTATAAATCATATTTGAAGTGATTGTACAATAATATTAGATTGAAGGTCGTAGCTTTTTAACTGCCACATCAGAATTACTGAGGCCTTGCATGAACCTAGATAAATAAACAGGAAAGTAAATATCGGTGGGATTGAAAAGGATTGTAACTGATATTGAAATTTAATTGTTAAAGATGGCCGTAAAGTTTTAATATTTGTATTTTTAATATATAGGCTATAATAATATTTCTGCAATGTTGAGGCTGTTAGTTGAGACTGCAATTAGAATTTTAGGAAAATCAAAATGATAACTTATTTTAAATCAATTTCTAGACCATTGCAACAACAAATGTCAATTATTGACGTTATTTTCAGCTGAACTTTTTGAAATAGTCTTATTAATGTTTTTTTGGATTGTTTGAAACTATATATATTAACAGGGCCCTTTCTGAAAACTGAACTTTTTGCCACTTTCTCTCTCCACCTATCCGAAGAAAATGAAAGGTGAGAAATATATTTTAATTGTAATTTTGGAAACGCAAAACATGATCACGTGGTTCCCTAACTTCTGGAACTTCCATCTAAGCAATACTTTTAACTTTATCACTAACAAGAGTAACAAATTGTCAATGCTATCAAATTATTAGAAAACTATCGCTTGTTTGTTTAGGTATTCATTTAGCGTTCAAGATGAAGAAGAAAAGGGTATATTAACGTTGAAAAGGTGATAAGTGGTTGTAATTTATTATAAACAGATAAAGGAGTTTATACTCGAGGTGAAGGACAGATAAAATGTGTTTCACTGTTAAAAATATATATTGAGAATTCATAAAGTAAAAATGCTTTAAATGAAATCGAGCATATTCTAGCATATTTATAAACGTAATTTACTGGCCTAAGAATTTTGTTAAATCGGATTGAAATTACCTTTTGAGAGTGAGAAAGCAATTTTGCAAGATTTATATTTGGAAAAATTATTTAGGAGATTCAATAAACAGATCTTAAAAGTTTAAAACATCGGCCATTTTGACGGGGAACAATAAGTTGTAACATTACATTTTTTCGATGTTTTGATTACATTCTTATCTTGACTATGCAATAAACAATTTATAATGGATATACCAAAGTATTTTATAGATATATACATAGTTATGTATTAGTTAGAAATTAATAGAAGAAATTTAAGAAATAATATTCCTGAAATTAGAAGAAAATTTATTGTTAAAACAATTTTTGCTGTAAAGAACATGCTAGTGGTAATTAAAACGGAGCATATTACAATGCCTTACTTAATAATGGGTTTAAATAAATGTTTCAGTTTTTTAAATCGGTACTTTTGCCAGTAAACTTCTGTAGCTTTCTGTGAATATTATGTGAAGATTGACACTATTTTAAGAATCTACATTAATTTTACAAAAAAAAACTAATGTTATCTCCACTGTAAATACTGAGAATTTTCGCTTAAAGATTCAATTTGTCGTAATTTGGAAAAAGGTAAAAATATCGTAAAATTGAACTCTGTGTTAAACTGTCACATTTTATAAAAAACCTTAGGATTTTTGTCTTCGATAAGGATTACTTAAGGTTTCAATATTAAAAAAAGAAGAAATTAGTCTATTAGTGCACCGATAAAGTGAAGGGGTAAGTAAAAACAAACCAACAGGCAAATCCTACGCTTTTCGCAATAATTATCTTCTTTTTTTTATATGAAGAATCAACATTTAGAGATAGACATTACTCCCATTTCACAAAATATTTACAAAGAAGTAATAATAATTATTAATATTTAAACACATAGTACAGAACGAACAAGTAATAGAGCTAGGATTCGTTTTCAAAATGTTCCCCATTCTATCTCATGGAAGTTTTTACTTGTTTTTGGATAGCTCTGACAGTAACCTTGTGTGAATGTTTTTCCTTAATAATTATATAACTGTTAATCCGACAAATCAACAGAGTTGCGTAAACTAAATTTTTCGTAACCCCCCCCCTTTCTCCTATACACACAAAATCAGTAGGAGAGAGGTAGAGAGATCTAGTAAGGTAAGCTATTATACATCTTTAATCGTTCCATGTCGATGGAGACACCATCGTGCTGAAAATGATCCTCTGCGTTTGTTTTGGTTCAATTAGTTGAAGAAGTTGAGGTAAAATGATTTGATGAATGTGGAAATGTATTTATGAGTCAATTTTTAACAAAAGATATGAAGCATTCAATGACATTCACCCATACGTTCATACGGAACTGTCATTTAAATTACGTTTCTCTCGCTGTTTTTGGATTATCTGTAGTAAAAATGTGTGTGTTGAATAAGTTGAACACCCCTGTTTAAAATATGATACTGGCTTGTGGCTAACATGATGAAGAATATTTACTCAGCCAGGAATTGGAACCGAGTCTTCCCGATGTACCACGAGGGAACACGTATCTCATCTTACGCAGAATGTGTCCTTGAGTTCTGCATGAACAGAGAAGTCCTGCGCATTCCGCAGTCGAGTCTACAATAGTGATGACAAAAACGCTAATTATGATTAACAGCTAAAATTGTTAACTGCTAACTGTTGTATGCAATGATAAATAAGCAGTAGGTTAAACTAAACAAAAGTAATCATTAACAATTAATTATCTTTTGTTTATGTACAAAAAAATCTTATATAACGTACAGTTAAGACTATGAGCTTTTAAGAAAGCCAAAATTTAAATCTTATTTAAATTTTGTTCAGTTTATTTCAGTAGTATACAATATATAATTTTTGTTCGTGAAACCCAAAAAAATGTCCTATCATTTCGTTCGTACTTTTTTCGTATCAATAAGTTGTTTTGTTTTGGTTAAAAATAAATATGTTTTTTCTGTTTTTTATAAGAATTTTGTGTATTAGCTAACATAACCACATTAATAACATTAAGCCACAAACCTAGGACTGCTAAATCAGTTTCCATTCAGCATTGTATTTAACTGCTAAATCCGTATTCCTGCTTATTGTAAATGTTAGCAGATTCAGCTGTCAAATCAGTTGTAAAGTGTGTACAACCTGGAGCATGATTGGCGGCCGATAAATTCGTTCACATTTTAATTTACCCGTTCACATAGTTATAATGTGTCGTAAATTATCAAAGTTCCTAGTGTTTTGAGTTTTCCGGCAGGTTTTAGCCTGTTTTAACTTCGGTTGTGGAAATTTCCTATGTAAATTAATTATCAAAACCGGTTGTCTTGTGTGCTGGTTGGTTGAGAGGGTTAGTGGAGTGAAGTAATTATATTCACGTGAGACCTGTGCACCTGATTAACAAAACTTGGTGTCTAAGATAAGCTGACACATAATTACCCAGTTTCTCAACGAACAACTAATTGTAAACGGCAAAATTCTCTTCTCACAGAAAGATCGCCAGCTTCTAAACCTTGAACTCTGATGAAATAAAATGGTTGAAAATCATTTGATACTAATCTCTTACTTTACAATGAGATGTGCTAGTTTCGGCAACGAGTTATCTACTACTAGTTTCAGGATTTTATTATAACTTCTAACTTCTCCACCAAGAGAACAAAGGGCGTAGCGAACTCGAATTTCTACTGGCATTCCTTAAATAGTTCTAAAGATTTGTCATCACCCTCTCAAATATCTGTAGACTACACAAAAAAGAAACGGTACATCAACAATCTTTAAGATATACTGAGAAAGTGCATGGGATGATATATGAACCAAATACGGGCCTTGAGTAAACTAAAGTAAGTAGGTAGTATTGCATTCAGATTGTATCAAAACACATAGACAATCGTTTTTGACAAAATTGTATAAACAATGAAACACATAAAACAAAGTTTTAACTATATTTCCAGCCTTAATTCGAATTTGTTTTTAAACAACAATTCCTGTTGGCTTTAATTTAAGAAGAACGAAAACTCGAGCAGGTTTTGTTTTGTTACTACTCCCGAGATAGGAAAAAAAAATGTTCATTTTAGAAAATTTTAATGATAACACGATATAAATTAGGTTGATTTAACGTGAGCGTGTACACTTAAGCAAAGTGTTTGAAATTATTTTTCCTTGTCACTTTATAAAAAAATATAATGGTCCTACAATTTTACATAACGAAACTTATTTAAAAGGGTCTGTCTAAATCTGTAATCCCTGTTTAACACTTGCTGTACAACGATAGCATCCATCAATAATTGTACATTTATAATCTTCCACACAGAGTGTTCCAAAGTTCTCTCCCATCCCCTTACTGAGGTTTGAACTAATGAATGAGCTAGATTTTTAGAGTGTCTAATTTTATCAAGAACTAACTTTATGATTAAAATTTTGTCCTCCTATTTTTGTGTTTGAGAAATATAAATTTTCAAATGCCTCATTAAACAGAAACAAACAAGAAAAACCAAAACTATCAGCTATCCAAAATAAGCACCATTTAAAGGTTTTAAAGTTCACAAAAGATTGTATTAGGCCAAATATTTTGATGATAGAACGTTTTCGATCTGTAGAGATGTTTATTTTTACATGCGCTTAGTAAAAAATGGAATTATTATTTTTAAATGTTAATTCTTCATATTTTTATGTTTTCCTCAATTACAACCGGTTGTAGTTAAGACAGTGATTATACCATTATTTGAAAAATGTCAAATATATTTTGCTTCTTTTTATGACCAAATCAAATCACAATATTTGGTCGAGTGAGCGTTGAGTGAAATTTAGAAAACTTAAATGGCCATATCATTGTGTGAGTGCGATTTACAGTTCTTGTAGTTTGACATCTTTGGTATAATGGAATGTATGAGTTCAGAATAAAATTATTTGTTGTTATCAAACAAACAATTATTCGAAGATCTGGAGAAATTGGCCTCTTGGTTTTAGATGACAAATAACCAATATCAAAATCTTGTGTTTCTAAATGCAATATGTCAAAAGTGAAATTGCGGACGGAGAATTTTTGGACAAACGGTATATATTTTCTACACTAACCTTTTAATCTTTAACTCCGTTATGACCTTGCATTTTGAAAATATTTTACTGCATTCTCAAGCTCAATATGTGAGTTACCTACTCAACTATACCTCTGCAAATTTCAATATGTAATCTAGTCCATCTTCATCTTTTGTTATAGAGGTAGTTCGGTCATGGTCGGTCAATAGTTACTGAGAAGTTTTTATCATCAAAAGCTTCTCCCCAACAAATAGTTAGATGTAGACAACTGCTAGGCCATTAAACCGTGATGGTCTACTAAAATTTAATGAGTGGGAAAGCGACAAAGTTTCGCTAAATGTTTTTTGTGCAACTATGCTTACAAGTAAGAACTTTTATACATTATTCTGCAAAATTTAATCATGATAGTTAAGGTTCTGTGGTCGTAATGTTTTTCCATGAATGGAAGTTTAGTAGCTTCTAAATAATATTTGATCCAAGATATCTGGAGTATTGATGAATTATTTTTCTAGTATAACTTTAAAATGACTATCTAATCACTCCTTCTTTGCTTTCATTACTATCTAATTACATGCTTTCACGTGTCACTTTACTTTCTAATAAATACATTCTATTCTTTGTGTTTATTTTATTAACTAATGTTACAGTGCGTTATAAGTTTATTTTTGCAAAGTTTCTATTTTACAAAATTTAACTATTATAACATTCAAAACACCAATAAAAAATTCTGTTAAACGAGTATTGATTGAAAAAAATTACATGCCACAATGACTTTCATTTATAATGAACACATACAAAAACTAACTAAATAAACAATTCAAACTAATATTATTTGTGAACATAAAGATCGAAATATGTTGGAACGAACATGAAAAATTCATTTATTCATTCTCACATTTTCAAATACACGCAATATAAAGAAAGTTATATAATGAGTTAAACAAATCTAAGTAGAGTTTTCATTTTGAGGTCCCCTGAGTACATAAAAGTGTTTTTGGAATGATATCTCTGATATTATCTGTCGTATGTTCAATACTCAAATACTATCTTTTCTAGATTGACTATAACTATTGTGATTATACTTTTCCCAAGAGTATTCTCTAAGGGTCTACCGAAATGTATTGCTCTCCAACCCATCACTCAAAAGTTCTGCTCCTTGAGTCAACAATAAAAATCAATAAACCTGGCAATAGGGCTTTTACAAAATATTATTTTTTTCAAAAACAACTTTACCGATATCGTTAAAATTTTAATTAAGATTAATGGCCCTAACCGGTGTGAAAAATTATAAATAAAATCAAGTGATACAGATGCATAAAAACAAAAACAAAAAACCTTGATTCATGAGCCTAGATTTTAATGGCATACGGTTTACAATATCAACGCCTTTATGAGACGTGCCAATCAGATTTAGGCCTTATATAAATACAGGGTTTGCATAAAATAATGGTGGGGTTTCATTAATTCATACGAAGACATAAGAGAAATTTTGTGGTGTTGTATTGGTATCCCTGATAGCCTGTAACCCAAAAGTTTGTTTAACAGCTTGTTAAACTCGAAATTAGTACTTGTATTGTTGTGGCAGTGTGTTTTGTGTTTTCTGAAGTATTCTGTGTGGACTGTGTCATTATGTTCTCTAATAAAGAAAAAGCAAAGTGTGTTTTGTTGCTGGCTGAATTCAAGTCTGTAATTTCAGTACAACGTACATTTTGACGTGAATACAGAATGATCCACCACATGAAAATAACATACGACGTTGGTTCAAACAATTCTAAGAAACTGAATCAGTTCAAAAGCAGAATTCATCTGACAGGCCAAGTGTATGAGACAAAAAGTTGAACTTATTAGACAATCTACAATCAGAAGTCCTAAGAAGTCTAGAGTTAGGTATTCTATGAATATGACGCTCCCCCGCACTTAAGTGCGTTTGTCACAGACACTTTGTATGAAAAAATTTGGACATATATGGATACGCCTGCTAGGACCTATACGCTGGCCTCCAAGGAGTCCAGACCTGACACCTTACGATTTCTTCTTGTGGGGGGGGGTACCTAAAAAACATTGTTTATCGAGAAAAATTCGTGACCTAAATCACTTAATGAACAGGATTAATGAAGCAATGACAACCGTTAACAAAGACATGTTAACTAACGTTTGGGGAGAACTTGATTATCGATTGAACATTTGCGGAGCGACTAATGGCGCACATATCGAAATTTATTAGTTATGTAAAAAAAAAAAAAGTTTCAGACGACAATTTAGATAAATAAACAATATCAGCTGTAAGTAATTCTGTTTTCATTTAAATCATGTTCAAAACCCTACCATTCTTTTATGATAACAATGTATATAAATAATTGATTTCATAAACGGTGTCATGTATAATTTTCATTTATTCACTATTTTTAATCAAACAACTATCGAACTGACATGTATGTGACGAGTAATGTTTGTTAAATTTTTATTGGTTGTAGGGGTGGATGAATTAGAAACGTTGTGCAATTTTTTCCCCTTTTTTATTAACTTCATTATTTGTACAAAATATATTGAGACACAACGTTTTATTTTCAAGGTGCATTTTTTTATTTTGCCAGATTTTTAGGGATTTTGGTTTTGAACTGCTATTTTTGGAAAGATGGTGACCAAAACGTTTTTAGGTCATTATAGAATAAATTTGAGTAGAATTTGGTCAAAATCGTTAAATCTGGTTTTGAGAAAATTCTAATTTTGTGTTATTCTTATAGCAGATATAATTAATTTTTAATTACGGGAAAATTTTAAAAATATCTCCCGAATTATGATAAAAATGTCACCAATAACTAAATTCAAATTAAATCGGTAGACGCTTTGGGGCTATATATATGGCTCCAAATAAAAATTTAGTATTTTTTTTTTTTTTTTTTTTTTTTTATTTACGATGAACATTTCGTGAAGAATTAAAATTGGTTAAATTTATAAGGTAGCAGTTTTTGTCTCAAATATTTTATATCAAAATTTAGTATAAAATGCAACAAAAAAAAGTGCTAAATTAAAATTTTAGTAGGAGAGTTAAAATATGAAATTCCATATTTCACCAAGTCATATAAATAAAATTTGCATAGTTGCTAAAGGCTGCATATTGATGCCACCTTGCTATTCTTGAAATAGACGGCAGGTTCAGCCCATAACTTTGTGGTACATCATCGAAACTGAATATTCCCTTTGGATGTAGGATTGAATTAATTTCCAATATTACCTTTTAATAAAATTATCTTGTCTCTACAGTTTCCGATAAATTATATTAGATTTCATTAGTTGTATAACAACACTTTTTCAGGATAAATTAAAATAAGTGTACTTGTTATAAATAAGAAGTATTTGGTGAATATAAAAATAAATTTCCTGAAGTGTTCTGTCTAAAATACTTTTCAGAATAATTTTAAACTGTATATCACTTGTAGAGTGCATATGAAAGACGATATTCTGGTGTTTATTTTAGTTTGATTTTGATTATTGTAATTTATTCATTAGATAAATTATTAGCCATTATAGATTATAATGGTATGTATTTTAATAATTGGATTTGATTAGTTGGAAAAGTTAAGAGCATTAATCAACTGGCACTGTGTTTATATATACCTGATTGCGCAACTGACCTCTAAATCCTAGCTTAGCAGATTTGTCTACGCAATGGATTTAGGCACGTGAGTTATAGCCTTAGCTGAGGTATGCATAGAAAGGTCAGTATGAACGAAGGGGTGAATAAATGCTGGCAGGGAAGTTCTAAATGCTATTAGCACTGATAGAGACATCCACATCGAATTTCTATTTATTATAAAAATATGTGCAATTAAATACATTAAAATAACAATAATACACAATTGTAAAAGAATATTAATTGCATGTGTTTATTAACACTATTTTCTCCTCTATAGATTTATGTGAGTTAATCTCCACAATGTAAATATCTGTTTATATTATTCACAAATGAATATTTTATTCTATTATTTCATAGAAAGAGTGATTTATATTACTGAAATAAAAACACAATAAATTTAATTAATTATAGAACTATTTCATCAATATCATTATTATCTCTTACGTTAATATAATTATTTTTTAATATGATTCATTCTGTAAACCTATTGATTGTAAACAATTTCATCATTTTCTGCTTCTTGTTTCATAAACCTTAACATATTGGTTATTATTTCCAAGATTAGATTATTTACGTAAAACTTTACATCATTTTGTTTAAATATTTTTATTGTTTAAATAGAGTTATCAAACAAAACAAATATATTGTATTGGCACGTACAGTAAACCAGAGCATTTTACTAATCATGACACACCCTGTAAACTTGAGCATGTATTCTCCCCTCCTCTCCAACTCAGTTCCTCTGCGCATATAGATGTCATAGGTCAAGCTAAAATTTTTTTTTTTTTTCTTTCTAGATGTTTAAATTCGTGGCTTACAAGGGATTAAACTCGTAACATCTTTAGCCTCTTGGTAGGGGAGCCACATAGTCAAAGATTATGTGGTCGGCTGGGTCAATAGACAAAACAATTTCTGAATGATATGTCTATATGTACATCCCAAAACAACTGCGTCGATATGAGAGAGCTGTGAACCTGTGATTTTCTTTAACTTACTATCCCCTTCTCAGATTTAGTGTGATTCCATTATTACTTTTTTCATCAGTAACTTACAGCGATCGAGCCCTGTAAGACCATTTGATATTGCTGGTGTTTTGATTTCATCCACCTGTTGGTGGTTGTCCTAGTATTACGAAACAGCTCTCCTTCTACTGCCTCAGGTAAATCTAAATACCTGAACAATTTGAGAATGAAACTCCTCTACGAATGACAACTTCTATAAAAACAATTTCATAAAATATGAATTTGTATGATTTGTTTTATGAACTTAGAGACAATTTTTGGATTAAATTAAATTTTTTTAACTTAATATGTAAAAAAAAATTGAATTTAAATTAATCCATGTACTGTCATATTAAGCCTAACAGCTTTCCACTGAGCTTGATACTTTATTGTCCCAAAACAATTTCTTTTGCTGGAAGTTGTAATGAGAAGGCATTCCAAATTTAACGATGTTCACTACAATGTTCACTAGTTTGGCTGTCAATGTATAGTGTATTCATATTTAATTGTGTCACTTTTGCAACCTGAATACTTTTGTTAATGACAACTTTCCGACTGGAATTCATTTTAATATCGACTTCAATGAGTCAATCGTTTCAACATTGGTCTGATCTCATATATACCCAATGTTTGATATTGCGGTTGGTTTAACGACTGTGGTAAAAGTGGATGGTTTAGTAATTTAATTTAGATTGGGAAGTAGATAAAAATGAAAAAGACATGACATGGTTAATTGACATTTTGAAATTATTACCAACTAATAAAATGGTTTTTGATTGATTTTGCTGTCATGTTTAGCTAAGAATTAATGTCACAGTACCTTGTAGAGGCGGCGTTCCTTTCTGGTAATGTTCTGTCGTCAAGAATGCCCGTGTGCACACGCGAGAACAGCTGCTCCAAACGCACAAATTAAATACAATTGTAAATCGTAAAACACATAAAAAAACACTTGACTTCTTAATAATACTAAACATGACAATTGTTTATGAGTCGCAATTAATGAAGTTGTTGGCCGAAATGCGTATGTAATAAGAAAAAAAAGAAAGGATTTGTATCTGCGGATTTAGGAAGAAACACAGTTACCTGTTTGAGGTTGAAAATTGGATTGATTGAAAGAGACAAAGGATACCCCAAGACTGCTGGAGTTCTCAGAATTCCGATTGAAAAAGTTTCATGAAAATAATATTGGAACGGGAATTTAAAAAATGTAGATATACTGAACACCCAATAAGTACTAAACTATCCCCATTATCTTGATTTGAAGAATATTTAAACGATTTTTTTCTTCAATATTGTAAATGAAATAATTAACCGCTGAAATATATTTTAATTGAAAACTGTTTTTAATATAACTAAAGATTATTATGAATTTTTATAATGATTAGATTTTTATAAAAAAAATCCCCTTAAAAAAACATAACTGTTGTAGTTTATACTATCGGATGATTACATTTCCTAATTTAATTAATCCAAAGTTGATGATAAGTATAGTCTGTTTTGTTCATACAGTACAATATACTTAATTAACTCGGGATATCTTCCAGACGTACAGTCTCTGGATGCCAACTCCAAGATTTTTGAAACATTTGCTGAAATTTATAAAAACTAAGAGCATATTTAATAAGTAATAAAAAATATTCCACAAAGGCTTAACGATGTGTGGCGCTGTAGAAGATAAACCATTTGAACATAAAAAAAGTACAGATATTATTTTTTTGCAAGTTGTTATATTATTTTCTTTGAAATGGACATAATGAAATAAATATTACCTGTGATTAGTACCTGGGAGAACGTGAACAGCTTGGTACAGAAGAGGGATGCAAGCTTATGAATTTCTATATTGTGCTCTATAATATACAAATATAGCAATTCTAATCAAATTCACCACGATTATTTTAGTAAGATGAATCTAAGACATCATGGCATATGAGATTTATCACAAATAAAAGATAATCACGAAAAATTATGCATAGAATACTCTCTTAAATAAACACGCTTACAGTGGGAAATTATAAAAAATATATGTACTACTTTATACTTTTTAACACACAATAACATACAGATGACGAGTTATGATTAATAACTTTTTAATACCTAAGACAGTCATTAGGGTTCGGACGTAGCGCGCACCCCAATCACCATCTGCAATGATAAAATCGTGTATTTTCAAACTTTACATTCTGTCTGCGATAACAGACAGGTACAGGCTTTTCTTACATTTTCTTAGTGAGTGACCTTGAGGATTGAAAATTGTGACAAATAAGGTGAGGTTGAAGTCAAACATAGATCACTTTTATTAAGTCCGTGTGTTGTTAGAGTTCTAAAAGCAGCTGAGATTATGTACAGTAATATATTATCAGATCGTAGACATCAAGCTGTTTATTTACATCCCTAAATAAGTTTTATCAAGTCTAGCCTAATTGCTTTCTTCCTTACCTTCGCAGAAGTAAACGGTAAATTCACCCCTCCCACGTTTTTTAAAACAATAGTCATTTTACATATTGTATAGTAAAGTGACAAAGTATAGAAATAATTTGTTGTAAAATAATTTAATTGTTGACCAATTTTTCAGTATAATGATGTGATATTTACCTTCAGAGTGGTTTTTCTAAAAGTCACCTAGCTAAATTACTTTCTCGAACTAAATTCTGTAGAATTAAGGAATTTCAACAAAATCTTTCATCCTCCTTTACGATAAAATCTATAAGCAAACAGGATTTGCTCGGTAAATATTGCGTTTTAAATCGAAAAATTACAATAATTTATGTACTTTATATATATATATATATATATATATATATATATTTGCATGTTTAAATCATTTAGAATATATATACTCTTAATTATTTAAACACGTTCTGTCAGGATCTGAACACGTCACACCCCGGATAGTGCAACAAAACCGTACATTTTCTTTAATTCATTAGAATGTCGCTAATCAATTATTCTAGCGTTGATCTAGGTCAAACGTCCATAGGATATTCAATTATATATATATATATATATATATATATATATATATATATATATATATATATATATATATATATATATAATAAGGCATTGAGTTTTCAAAAGTCAAGACCTTGCGAAATTGCTTTTTCTCGCCCAAAATTGGTAGATTAAAAAAATCCTTCAAACTTGTTTCAAGATAAAATTTACGGACACATGAATTTATAGTTGAATAGTGTAAGAAAAAACTCAATAACTTATGACATATCTTAATGATATATAAATCAATAATAAATTTGATATCACGTATATATTATTTATTTAAACGTGTTCTAGATGCCAAAAATCCAACACATTTCACAATTCCACACCATATATGCAGGTGCAAAACCGGATATTTTCTATTAGGAATGACGCTAATCAATTATTCTAGCGTTGATTTAGGTCAAAAGTCCATGGAGATTATTCAATTAGTTTTACTTCCAAGATAATTAAATTTGAACGGCAGCACTAACCATAGTTAACAATGAAATCACTCTGTGAATTTAAACTAATATTTTTACCAAACACAGATGATATTTATGATTAAACAGGATATTGTACAACTTATAGTTTCATAACATAATTGATGATTAAAGCATTCAATATTTCACTAACGAGAAAACCGATAAGTTATAGTTCCATTCGTTGTTTGCCGTCATCTAGGCTCAGGCACATTCATAATCATTCATGTCAGTTTATCTTATTTTTTAATTGAATAAACTCCAACTTATTGTCTGAAAAGTTACTGAAATTGGAAGCAATTGTCTCCTGACTATTAGATATATATACTGTATGTTAGATATGTTAGTTATATATGGCGACCTTTCTTAAGTCGCCTGTCAAAAAGAAAAACTAATTACGATTTCTGTCGATGTTTACAGATTTAGAAAAATTAAATCACTTATTTCGTAGAGGATTTTTTTTACAGTTCACTCTATAAAATGCAGTCAACTCTTTCTGTTGATTAATTAATCAGTAAACTTCTATTCATTTTTGTCAACCCTGCCTCAAAAAAATAGGGAAAGTGTTAGAGATTATTTTATTTACACGATAGAATGGACGATATTGACCTATGATGCATATGCTTGAAAGTTAACTGTTGTTTGTAATTCTGTTTCTGTTTCCGAGCCTAATCTAGAGCTGACTTTCGCCAGTAAAAGTTGTGTTTCTTTTTGCTTCATATCTTTAATACTACATTTACTTTTGTGAAATTTGTGTAATTTGTGTAACATTGTTAATGTATTATTATGATAATGCATTTAGACGATAGTTTTTTATGAAATTGTGTAATTTCGATTATTTGTATATATGCAAATGCGTCACAAATTTCAGAATTTTAATATCATTCATGATTTAAATAATTTGTATAGATATATACTATACACTCTCCGCCAAACAATGTGTTTTCTTGTTCTGCATTAAATTGTAAACAATTTGATAGTATTATATTTGCTGTTGTGTAATAAAAACGTGCTTCATGGTACTGCTCTGGAATGAAATTGAAAAATTAAAATTTTAAAACTTTTTGAGATTTTGAAATTTGTTCATAGTATATACACATTCTCCGTAGATTTATTAACAATACAAAGCATGATATGTTAAAATATAAGGTTTAGTTAAACCACACATGTTTAAGAAGCTTCTAATGTAAGCCTGCGAAGTGGCCAAATACAATGTTACCATTACAATGTTTTGGTTCTACTGATATTATTATTTTGATTAAGGAAGTGAGTATTGTTATTATTATTTTAAGTTATGTACACAGGTTTAATACGGAATCAGGGAATAACGATTCTTAGTTTTTACCGAACTTGTTTTAATTTGTAATATTGCTGAACAACAATGTTACCATTATCTTTAGTTGACGGATGGATGGACGTATATATTTTGAATAAATCGAAACTACCATATTCGTCTTGTATGTTATATCCTACATTCTGTTGTAAACATAGGCATGCATTTATCTCCTCCCACAGTAACATTGTGTTTATTTCTCACCCAAATCGATGCAAATAGGCTACCTGTACCACATGTTATTCCCATTAGTACAGTAGGCCTACAAATTTCAGCCCTACCAAACTCTAAGCCATTCATTCGTATATTCAAATTCAAGAAAATGATAATAAAAAGCGTTTGAGCTTCAGAAAGTAAGAATTTGATATTCTTTTGTCGTATATTAAGTACAGAAACTATTGAGAGCATTCGATTTTTTTTACTCATAAACTTGACATATTATTTATTTACATCGCCTTATTCTTTATTAAACCGCTAATTTAAATAACATTGATAACGATATAAAAATATTGCATTAACTTTCTAAAAAACCAATTTTCAAAAACAAATACTATCGAGTAATGATGGTAGTACCCACCCCCCAAATATATGTTGTATGTACTTGAGGATGACATATATAATTTTCTTTATTTCTAAGGAATCTCCATGTTACAGGTCATAAATTGGTTAAGAAGACATTTCCCTTGTTAACATTTAGTAAAATGTTTGTATTATTATTTTAAAAAAAAATAGATTACTTAAATAGATCCCAAGCTTCTTATGCTAGTATTAAATAGTCTTAAATTGTATTTGGTCGAAATAGTGTTTAAAATGACTGAGATCAAGGATTATTGAAGATTTTTGTCAGTAATTCGCTAATACTACTCGTATAGTGCTTGGAATTTGAAGTATTAGTTATAAATCTTTCAAATTATTCCAGTGTTGCTAAGGAATGTATTTTAATGATTTGAGTGTAATTTTCGTTATTGCTGGGCACTTGAAGGTTTTAAACATTTAAAGCTGACAATTAAATTTCTAGGGTAATAAACGAATCCAATTTTTCTGAAACTATTTATTCATTTTTGGTTTTCTACTGACCTTGATCATTTGATATAATTAAGTACATATAATTACATTCAGTGATCCGATTTTCGTCTGTGTTCTGACTGCACCATTAGCTGACTGCTTCATGGCTATTAAAAAGTTGAAAACTTGAACATATTCATTGAAATTACACATAACACAAACACAGATCACACTAAAACTCATTAAAAACTCTTTATTCCACCACTGAGTGGAATAGACTGAGTCTATATTCCAGGCTTAAAATATTATTATATGGGGAATAGGATTTAAATTGAAGTTAGTAGTTTTAAATATTCTGGGAGTCGGTCTTTAAACATTTGTACATGTGATATTCTTCCATGACATCGATTTCTCGGCTTTTTCTGTGATATTACCATGTTTAATTTTTCTATTGAGTATGGACAATTAGGTTTTCAGGGTTTTCAGCGTAAATGGAGGTTTGATTTTGAGTTCGTCTTAGCAATTTTTTTTTTATATCGGGTTTTAAATAACTTACCAGTTTGTTCTATTTAGAATTTTGGACAGTTTCAGTTTAATATTTATATCCAGCCCATTATAGTTTAGTTCATTTTCTATTATCGTACAGGATAATTGAGGAGCTGGGTAGAAGAAGGGCACTTAGTCCAAAGTGCCCTTTTTCCGGAGATTGCTTTATTTGATAGCTTATGCTTCCATCTATCGGATCCTGCAGGAACTACATTGATGTCTGTAACATCAGCTGATCTACACGTGTTTTTGTGGAGAAACGTAAGTGCCCTTCTTCCAGTCATCGCGCGGTGCCGGTGAATCACGCAGGTGGTTGAGTCGTGTGGTGTCCATAAAAGTTAAAATCAACTGGTTTTTAGTTAATTCTTTGTGTTGGAATGTATTTAAAGTAATTATCAATCATTAAAATGAGTAATAGCAGTTCAAGTGAAAGTGAAAGTTGGTTTAGTAATACTGAAACAACTGAACTTTCTGATCGGTCTTTGAAGGAAAGAAACATAGGTTATCGAAAGTTAAAAAATGAGTCTTTGTGGAAGAGAAATGTTACCTAGAAGAAAAAAGACAAGTGTGAGTCCTATCAAATTACAAAGGGTTTTGTAGTAGAAGCAAAAAAAAATTAAATTCACACAAAAGTGTTGTCTGAAAAACTGTTTTCAAAATGTACCTATTGCTGAACAGGGCAAATTTTTTCAATCATTCTGGGATATTGGTGATAAAAATATGCAAGACCAAATCATTGTCAATTCTTTAGTACCTTCAACACCTAAAAGGAGTGTTATAGAAAACAGGATTTGCAAGGAGAGAATCTGTAGCTGGAAATATAAAATAAGTGTAGGCTCTACTTCTTATGACGTGTGTAAGAACTTTTTCTTATCTTTATTGCAAATTTTTGTGAAGCGAGTGCGCATCATACAGGAAAAGTTAAATGCAGGAGAAATGATTGTGAAGGATATGAGAGGCAAACACAGCAACAGACCACATAAAATTAAGGGAATGGTTTGGGAAATGATTGAAGAACACTGGGCCTCCATTCCATCATCGCAAAGCCACTATTCTTTAAATAAAACAAAAAAAACTGTTCTATGATAATCCAGACCTAAATGTAAAAAAAACTATACGAGCTCTTTGTGGAATATTTTAAAGAAAAAACTGGAGAGGATTTGCAAATGAAGTATGGGACTTACCATAGGTATTTTAGAACTAATTCAAAATACGATTTTAGGCAACCGAGAAGTGATGTTTGTGACCTTTGTTCCAAATGTAAAATTTTACTCACCCAAAATCCCAATGATGCATGTAAGGCGAAATATGATCTACATCTAAAGAAATATGAAAAGTACAAGGAGATTAAAGGAAACTATATAAATCAATGTAAAACAGATCAATCCTTATTAGTCTTGGAATTCGATTTTGCGCAGAACCGGCCTCTTCTAAAACTTGTAGTTAATTCTCAGTTTTATAAGAGACTACTTTGGTTTTATATCTTTAACATTCATACCCATAATGACAACTCAAGTGCTTTTTACTGGTACCAATGACTACATAAATACTATAAGACACGACATGGCCATGTTAAATATTCTACGCTTATTCTTGAGTTGACCAATACCCGCTAGGGTGTGGAGCTGTAGCTCTTTTCTAGAGAATCTGAAGTTGATGTGACTGGCGCTAGGTGGCTCTACGGTCAAACAATGTTTCAGTTGCGCACTGATGCCACATATGGGACCAGAGATGCGAGGGAAGGTCGAGAATCGCTTATCTCAGCGCACGAACTGACAACACTGACTATGCTGTGTCAACAGTTGTTCAGTCTCAACCTAGTGGGATGCGTACAGTCAAGCACCTGCTGCTAGCGCTTTCTGATAGCTGTGTGTCAAACTTGTGACGAACAGCACCCGTAAAGCGTAGACTATTTCCCTATCCTATGTCGTGTCTTATAGTATTTATGTAGTCATTGCTGGTACTTAGAGAGCGAGGGTGACAAAAACTGTGACAGTGTTTGCTCAATGTTGTATGATTACATCAGTAAAAAGATTAATCCGTCAACAAAAAAAATCATTCTATTCTCTGATGCTACGGGAGCCCAAAATAAAAGTGTTAAGGTTACAAACTTTTTGGCTTGGTTGTCAAATATGTTAGGTGTTACTATAGAACACATATACCCAGTACGAGGACACTCGTACTGTGTATGTGACAGAAACTTTGGAGTGTATTCATTAAAAATGAAGAAAAAGGAAATAATACAAACAGGTGAAGAATATGTAAAAATACTCGAAGAGTGTCGCCAACATCCATGTGCATTCGAAGTAATACACGCAAGAGATATTTAAAAAAAACTGGAGCAAAATGTTGGAGCCTTTCATGTTCAAAAAACCGACTACTAAAAGGGCAGAATGGAAGATTCAGCAGTAATGTGTATTAACGTACTTAAACGGTAATGTGATTGCTCGTCTTTTGTATGCTTTGGGAGCTTCGATACCTTTTCGTGTCCTTAAAAAATCCGCTGAGCTCTTTTATACTGAAATGGATGGACAATGTAATGATGTAGTAGTAAATGACAAAAAAATGAAAGACAGAAGATTTAATGCCATTTTTAGACGAAACTGGTAAGGCTTAGTTTGAAAGAAATGTAATGTACATTTCATTGAAATTTCGTTTTGAAGGGTTAGTCCCAGCTCAATGATTTAGCTTTTCTCTTTAATAATCTTTAATATTTTAAAGTTTTTTTACCCTTTTTTATATTATATGATGTTTTAGACTGAATTTCACTTAAATAAAAGTGTTTACTGTACTTTTGTAAGTGTTTTATTATTTCTAACCCCGTTCAAGGCAAAAAGGGCACTTTTACTTCTTTGGAATTTTATATTTATTATAAGTATACAAGAAAAAAGGTAAAACTTACATATAATATAATGATATTAGAATAGTTAACCAAGGTTTATTAGGGGGTTTGGGATCGCCAATCGTAAGAAAAATACATCCCTCACTCTCAAATGTCGCGAAATTTTGATCAAATATACTAAAATAACACCAAAACAAAACTTATTGCTAAGAAACAACAAATGTACTTTTAAATTTCTATTCATCTATCAAATTTGATGAAACTGGATAGAAATGTTTTACCTTGTTCTATTTATTTTTTTATCTGCTAAATTTAAATTAAAAACTTCAAATTGACAATCAACTAAATTATAGTTCCCCCCTTTTGATATTAAAATACCTCTTGGTTTAAAGGGTAAATACTGTTTGGGCAACATCCTAAGTCTAACTGAAAACAATGTTATTATTTTAATGCCTACAACAGATATTCTTAAATTTGAACTTTGACTTGTTGTGGAAACAATTGTAAGCTTTTTTTTTAAACATAGAGACCATCAAAATAGAGATTCAAATGGCGTAGAACAATTTCCATGAAACCACTTGAAAACACAATAGCTTTGATTACACTGAGAGACAAAGTGAAAACACTACTTAGGCCTTAAGTGTAAAACAAACAGGAAGGGTTGTCTTGAACATACATCTGTCGAGAAGTGTTTCTCCCAGGCTACTACAGAAAGAAGCTTTTACGTAATGTCCGCGACTTAAATGATACTTTATGTCGAAGAATAAATTGTATTCATAATTAATTAAAGTAGCTAGAATAATGAAATGAGTAGATCATTGCATTCCGATTATAAATGTTATTTCAAAAGCTCACACTTCATTTTAAACCATACGATTAGGTATAAAATTGTAAATATAAGCAAACATCCTAATTTAATGACAAAAACATTTAATCTCAAAAGTTGTTTAATTTTTTTAAGAAAGATTTTGTAATTTAAAAAATAAATACAACATATCTAAAAACTAAAACTTTACAAAACCTTTAACATCTGCCGGTTACAGGGTTGGATGTAATACATTTGCTAAGAAACAACAAGAACGAAGGCTATACTACCAAAATTTTATTAAATTACAACTCGCACAATACTCTAAACTTAAAATTTACTACAGCAAAGATAAATATTACTAATTCAAATTAAGTCCAAAATATTTCTAAATTTGCGTTCATATGTTAAAGGCTTACTTAAAGACAAAAGTGGTATTGTTCTGACAAAGAGAGGGTTTTCCAAAGCTGAAAGTTCTAGGGAGAGTTAATTGTTTACTCCAATGTTTGACCTTCCCTACCTGTCCAATGTTTGTAATTTTTACTTTGGCTTAATTTTTTTGCGATGAAGGTACATGGTCCAGAGTTAAGTATTTATGTATGTCCTCTCACTGGTCTATTTGGTTGTATATTAGATAATACTGTAACCATAATGTAAGTTTATTCTAAACACTCAAAATAAATTTACAATTTCCGTTTGGAATGTCAGCCGTATTTTCCAATAAGTGATTTAGTGATCCAGAATACCTCAAATATTTGTACACAATCATTCTTAATGTCACCAAGAAAGTAACAAGACAGTTAGTATGTACATAACAACTGAAAAGGGTGATTTATTTATTAAAATTTTGTATTGTTGTTAATAAAGTGTTTTCGTGGAAAGCTATAGTTATTTTTTTATATGGTTAATGTTATAGTTAAGCAATCTAACTGAATATTCTTATAAATTATATAACAACAACTTATCTAATTTTCACAGTTATAATTTGTTTAAGCCAAAAGTGTGTACAAATTATAACAGTAAATTACTGTCCTATACACTTCTACTTGTTTTGAAATTCAAGTTTATTATAGTGGCTAGAATTTTTCGTCGATATTTAAGATAACGTTTAACTCTAATATCTAGATTATTGTGTATACCACTAATAACTATTTAATATTATTAAAGTTATTGTACAAGCATTAAGATAACAAATTATAAAAGGTTTTCAAGAACTAATGTCAATTCTATATGTTTTCGGAAGTATGATATTGATAAATCTAGTTTTAAACATTTCGGACTTCACCAGGTTTATTTAAATATCAATACAAAGTCAAATAATTATTGTTATTTCTAAATTTCTTAAGACAAAAAAATAGATGAAATCTTTTAATTTTTTTAAAAATATTTAAATGGTTTTTGATTCGATATTTAAAACTAATAATTAAAATGTCACAATGATTAGTGTACAATTATTATAGCATCAAAGTTACAAATTTAATCATAACTGTATATATATATATATATGTATATATTTAAGTCTAGACTGTACGCAATATAACTGGAAAGCCAGACAACCTCAGAATTTATATTTTATTTTATAGATTTGGTATTACATAGACGTTAAATAAAAAGATACTTTTAAATGGTTAACAAACTAGAAAATATATAAAATGTAACCTTTTGCAATAAAATTTTCACAAACATAAATTTAAAAGATAGTCAGTTTCTACAGAGATAAAAGTCAAGAATAATCGAATATAGGAATGGAACGTTCTGCAATTCATTATTCATTTTTAATTCTTCATTTGAAAATAGTATTACAAAATATAAAAGAGACTTAAAACGAAACAGTTTAATAATTTGATATCAAGTCTGTCCTAGAAGTATAAGCACAACAATAAAAAAAATGATGGAAATATGATAATGTATTACAAACACATTTCAATTTAAGTTAAGTTCATTTATAAAATTAAGTGATTATGGAAAAATATGATAATAATTTAATAAAATATATGTTTTAATTGCAACTTAAGTTTCAAAAGTGTAAAGAATTTTCAGTAAATGTCTCAAAAGGAAATTTTATAAAATATTTTATAATTATATATATATATATATATATATATATATATATATATATATATATAATCCAAACAAAAATTTTAATTTCAGAGTTAATTAGTCAGTTTTTTTACAATTCTTTAAGCTTTTGTTTGTTATACAGGTGATATGAAACACTATGTTTAAGGTAACTTCTGATATATTTTAATTAAATATTATACACAGGTTCAATATAAAACGAAATTCTCGAAGTTTTAATACCAGTTAAACCTTTAATACGCCCTGAATTTAATGGAATTTCCGATCTCTGGATTGAAAATTTTCGTGCTATTTTCTACAAAGTTATTGTGAACATTTCATTTAACCACTACTAAAACATGTGTAATAGAAAATAATCAAATCAGTTGATGTATAATGTTTATACAATATAAATATAAATGCCAATTCTGCTATATATATATATATATATATATATATATATATATATTTTTTAAAGATTTTATTTCTATAGCAGTGAAAATTGAATAATCTTTTAAATATACGTTTAAACAAGAGCTTATAGTTTTTCATTTGAGAGTATTTCATAATTTTAACATTTTTTATATATAAGTTGTTACTCTGCATTACATAACGAAAAGAGGTTTCTTCTCTTCAAACACATTGATATTTAATAAAAGTGTAAACCACTTAAAAAAGTTATTGCAAATTTAAGCAAACTGCAAAGATCTTTCTTCTAAATATTTTAATATAACAGAAGGAAAGAAAAGATATGTTATATTTATAAAATAACTTTTTATATTTCATTCTATTGAATAACGTTCATTGGATTGGACTTGAATGATTTGCAAGTTACTGGTCTAGTTAACCAATACGGTTACATGTGGTCTAACATATTGCATTGTTTTAAAGAAAACAAAAAATATCTCTAGCACATTAGAGAGTACTTAGTACAATCGTCAGTCTAAAAATATTGACAGTAGTTCACATTAAATATTATCTCCTAGCATTTTTAATTTTTCTGAAAAGTTCACTCCTTTAACTTTTTGTAAATATTTGTAGCTTACTATAGTGAGTACATGTATGAAGATTTCGAGGGACTCTAGCTAGATATAAATATTTGTACATGTAATCTTGTGTTAGATTCATCTTTCATCTTTCCTATCTGAATTCCGTTGACAAATTCTTGTTTTCTTCCGACTCTAGAGCTATTCAATGGCTTGGAATCTCCATTTTTATTTTTTATATAAGGTGGTGATGATTGAGAGATTTTTTTCTTTAAACGACAAAAACAAAAAAGTTCTTTATTTTTTTTATTAGGGTCAAAATTAAAACATAGAGTATTTTTGTAGTAACTGGGTAAGTATTAAAAAGACACACACAGAAAGTGAAATCGTAGAATAATTCTACACAAAATGTACACTTCAATATATTTACAGAAAAACGCTAATTGAAAAAAAAATCATTATATAATATTGAAAATGGACGAATTTGCTTTAAAAATATACCTTTCATCCTTACTGTTGTTAGTGATTTACATATTTCTGGACTCACCCCACGTTTACATTATAAACGGCAATCCATTAATTTTCACTCCAGGAATTCAAAACCCTTCGACAACAGTTTTACAAATAAATATATATTCACTGATGAGAAAACTCAGATTTTTTAAAGAATTATTTTTTGGGAAAAACTTAGTACTTTTTATTAACATTACATTTACAGCACGAAAATGAATAACAAAGTAATTATAAGAGGCAGTAATGTACGTTGCGTTTGGGTCTTACTAATATAAATTCAGATTTAAATTGTATCACTGTAAATACAAAGGCAAAGAAAACTCACGAAAATATTTACGCAATATTTAAAGAAAGTAATTTTTTAGAAAAGTTATTTGATGTTAAAAGTGGGAACAAAATTGGCTTTAATCATTCATCTTTTTTTGCTTTGTTTTTAAAGTCATTTGAAGCACAACTCATCTTTTTAATAAAACTTATAATTATGCTGAACCTATATATGTAGATATTCGTTTTATAGCCTGTGTATAATATTTAATTAAAATATATCAGAAGTTACCTTACACACAGTGTTTTATATCACCCGTATCAAATGTATCAAACAGTTTGAGCTTGAACTTTGTTGTACTTTACTTTCTAATTTAAAAATTAATTAATTTTTAAAAATTAGGGACTTTTTTTGTCTGCTCTGAGGGTCTTAAATGAACATATTGTTGGATAGAGGTTTGTTCCTAGCAATTTTCAAATATCACATAGGATAAGTCATATCTTATTTTAAAATATTTAAAAATTACACATTTTGGTACAGTTTTTATTAAATCTCACTATTTTAAAAAAGCCCCCTAAAATATTTAATATCTTTTATGTACATCAGCGTTACTTAAGACAAACGCCATTTTATTTTCTGACTCATTCTCTCCTATCTTAAGACACATGTCCTTGAGTTCAATTTTGAAGCGTTTACTCTATGAATTATAATATAATATTATGTTTTGCAATAAATTTACTGAACTGGCCACGATTTTGATTATGTATATTAATTTTTTTTAATAATTTAAAATCATCAAGTATGGTGATTCTCAAATTCAAAATTATGCGATTAGAAGTTTAATTAAGATTTTACTCCAAATTCCACAACTCATAATTAAAACAATTTAGAAAGACAATATTTAAATTTTCAACACATATTAACAGCAGTGTTGTACTTTAAATGTAAAGTTTTCAAAAATAAACACTTTATTGTAGATACAGTTTGATGATATCTTTTGTGGTTTCAAAATGGTGTCTTAAAAACTCACTTTTTTAATGTCCTTATTACACAAAGCAAATAAATAATGTGTGGTGCTTGTTTGAATGTAATATATATTTCGTTTTGTTTAAAAAATGTGATATCAATATAGATTGAACAAGGGAAGAACTTGTTAAAGACTTATAAAATAATAATTTATATCTAATAAATTGATCATAAATTGTACCCTATGTTTCATAAATTACTAATTTGCCTTATAGAGCCAAAACGTCTTAGCAAAATAATATTCTAGATCCCATGACGTGGCCAAATCAGACGGTTTACTATTTTGGGCTATAGAGAACTCGCAGACGAATGACAAATGGCAGCCATTATTTCTAAATTTAATTTTTAGACGCAGTGTACAACAGAACGCACATTGAGCTAAAAATTATAATATCAATTTGTTGACCGGTTATATAACTTTCTCGGTCATTCATAGGCCTACATATGAGAAGGTGTTACAATATGATATTCACAACAAAATGAATTTAGTTCTTGCATAACAAGTATGCTCTGTTCCCTCAGGAAACTCAACTGATGAACTGTTTGATAATTAATTCATCACTTTCTTACTGCATTATAAATTCCATTTTGCTGAGTATGAGATATAAATTGTCTTTTAAATATATTCATACGGACTATTATTACAAAGTTTCCACTAAGAGTTCAAAGCAAGTTTTAAGTATTAGAAATTCATAGTGGTATTAAACTTTCATATAATAAGCTTAAATCTCCGCATAACGATCTATCTTCATCTGAGAGTGGAAAACATATCAGTTATTTTGTATCATTCAAGTGAAATAAATACACTTGTCATTTCTTTTCGTAATCACTCCCAAACTGCTGAGAAGCTGGCGACCATTGAGTTTAGTTTGAACTTATGGAGTACAGTTGAGTAAACTTTTGATCAAATTATTAGAGCAGATTATAAGAAATCGAATTTTCCGTTAAACAACTACCCTGAATTTTTTACAACAGCGGTTGTCAATTACGTGCAGAAGTCGGACACCAAGTAAATAAAATGTAATAATTTGCACAAAATCAGTCGCCCACTGCAAAAGCATACGCATTCTCAATAAACCCAAACAAACACATTCGTGTAAATTCATATTAATATTCGTTTAATGACAATCCTGTCTCTATATATAAAAGGTGTTATGTCAAATATAAGTATTTCATAATTCTGTTAGGAAAAAAAACTGCTTTTATATCGTAAATTATAACATCAACAGGAAGCCTTATATTGAAGACAGATTACAAACCAATGAATGGAAATATTCCTTAACCCATTTAGAAAGCAAACACGTATTGAATGAAGAAAGATTCATCACGTTCAGTGATTAACAAGTTATAGTAAAAGAAGGAAAGGGGTGTCAACTAAACGAGTTGTTTAGCGATGTGAAATAAATTGAACGTGAAAGAAATATCTAATTGACATACATTTCGTGAAAATAATTTTATTTATTTACGTCTAGAATTTCCAAACAAATTTCTCATTCTATTTACGTTCTTTTCAGAAGTAAAGGTGTGCAATTGGTTTTGTATACTCCATGGTACAATTCTATGTGTTAGAGTGGGGAAATCAGGCTTAGTTTGGACATTCTTAAATTGTCCGGATTCCGCCTGTGTTAACTACCCGATTTGTATTATATTTAATTTTTTTTTTTTAAGTGAGAACTACGTGTTGTAGGTAGTTCAATTGATGATTGATTTAATCTGTTATATGTAGTTAAATAAAGTACAGAACGATTAAGTGAATCACATTTTCTGACATTTATCAATTTTTATTATTTCTTTTTTTTGCTATTACGTAATAAAGATTAGATAAGAGAAGATGAGAAGACAAAGTATAAAATTATATTTTCTATGGACCTCACGATTATCATCACATCATATTTATATAAAATAGTCTACTCCTCGAAGTCGCTTCCAACGTGAGCTTCAAAATACAAATTTTCTGATCTCTAAGAAAATATAAATCGGATTTTGTTTTAAGAAATTGTTGTTGCATTTCATAATTAATTGTGCCTGCAATGTAATTTGTTGACCTTAGTGGATATACGGTTGTGGTGTTTCATGCCTGTAGTAGTGCACACCATATAGAGTTGCATTCGATATATTTTTGTAATAAACACGAAGAGTAAGGCATTTATTATTTTATGAAAAAAAGGAAAAAACTTAAAACAATAAGTGATTCAAACTCAATTACTAAATGTACAAATACCTTAGGTGATATACTCTTCCAAATTATATTCCGACAGAAGGACCGTCTTTTCATAAAACAACATTGTTTCTTGAGACATTATTTTATTCGTTATTTTCTAGAGTATGTGAAACTTTCTTGCTTAATCCATTTCGTCCTGAGGAAAGATTAAATAACAGCAATAAAACACAACTACTCAGGAAAATTACATCTTCCTCTCTTGTCTGATTTATTGGATGGGAAAAACACGGTTGCTGTGTCCATTGTTGTAAGTATTGTTCCATAACGTTAAGAAGCATTGTGACAATAAGTAAGCTTAGTGATTTAAACATCATATTAAATGAGTTATTTTGATATTTATTTACAATAGTAATATTTTTTTTAATAGTAGTGCATGTCCTTTAATAACAGTTTCATGTCATTTTGTAAAATATTTCTACTGAAAAATAAATGTTATTAACATTTTCAGTATTTGGCGTTGAATAATAGCGTTATCGAATCGAAATTTATCGATTAGTTACTGTAGCTGTTTCTATGTAATTCGCCAACGATTTAAATCACATTTGATATTCAACATAAAAAAGGCTAAAATGCAGGTGTACGACAATAATTTTATGGTTTTTAAAATTGGTTAGCAATGTAGATAATAGTTGTAACCGCGCAATGTTAAATAAATTTCGTATTTGGTAATACCTAAGTGATCTAAGAGATGACGACATTTTCACTCAAGCTCTACTTATTCGATTGAATTAAAGTGAATTTCCCAGTTAAGGAGTTTTCAAAATAATAGTAAGCAGATGTAAAACGTTAACGCCGAAAAACACTAGTACCGATTCTCAGATAAAGATTTTGTTTAACGGGTTGTACAAATGAGCCAATATAGATATATTTGAGCCTAATATGGTGAACAAATTGTTTACTTCCAGAGTGTTTACTAACATATATGTAACATATCATATAATAATAAATATAACCTGTAAGGTTTTTTTGTGTGGATTCGATTTCTCGAATCAATATCGCTTGGCTGTGATAGGATTTATCTAAATAAGTACAGAGACAAAAATTAAGTGATTCAAAACTATTTCAATATTATCAAAACATAATTAAAGATTTACAATATTTAGATGTATATTTTAAACTTTCATTTCTATGTTAAAACTATGATAGAAGACTATACAATATTTAGTTTACAGTCTTCCCAATATTTACTTTTATAATTTTTATTTTTCCTAATTTAAATTACTTAATTAACTAAATGCACAATTTAAATTACTTACTATACATAATAATTATTTTGATTTAATTAAAGAAATATTTTTGGCTCCCTCAAAATAGCTTCATTAGGTATCATGAGATCCTTTTATCAGCTTATTTATGATGAAGGAGATTTTCCTTAATATTTAAATCAAAATACTTTTCACAATTTCTTAATACTACATTTATTTTAATGGTTCTAGATTAGATTTGTTTTTAGATTAATTATGATTTTGGACTCTCAATGTGTATTTGATTAATTAGTTATGCTGTTTTTTTTTTAATTATTTATTTTAATTCTGGGATATCTTTTTAAAATTTGTATTAATTAGGTTTTGTTTTTATGAGATCTTTCTTACATATTTTGTGTATATATTTAAAGCTACTTACAGATTTTTTTTTTTTCAAACCGTCGCACATACAATTCACACGGATTCACTTCACACACAATACGCTTTTTTTATAATTTATTTTTATTGATTTTTCACTTTACACTTAACACTTGATATATATATTTTTTTTTTATGATTATTATGGCTTTACTTGCCTTTTAAAAAAAAACACACTTGGATTTATTAACTTATTGAAATTATTTTACACCATTTTACTCTGGATCTTTACAACGTCTAACTTGCGTGGTGATAGTTTTTAGACTGTCTTAAGAAAACTTGCGTTTCTCCCTCTTTTTCCTTCACGCGGTTAAAATTTTCAATTGAGCATTGTACTTTCTTGAGATTCTATTGGATATTTATTCGCGGGATTTTCTTGATTGGACGTTGCTTTTTGCAATCTTGTGTTTTCAGTGGAAATACTTTGAGTTCATTCCAGAGGCCAATTCTCAGGGTTTTATGTGTAGCTTGCAAATATTATTTTCTCTTGGGAAACTTAAGTTGAACAACCGTTCTGCCTTTACACGTGCAAGTTGTTACTTGAGACTGTTCTGCAGATGTGAATTATTTTTATACTATCAGAGATAATTATTTTTTTAAATATATCTCTGACACTCCCCTTACTGGGGTAAATTGTACCATCAATTTGTATTTTTTATGTTTTTGTTTGTTATTTGTCTGACAATTGGTAGTCTCTTGGAACTGTATGTGGTTTTAATGCCTTCAATTTGATGCTATAGATGTGTATTTTGTAGCATAGTGTTATTATTATGATGGTTAAAACTGTACGTGTTAGTTTTGCAAAACAAAATTTTCACTGCTTATTTAAATGGTATTTTGTTTTTATTGTCTTTCCAAATAATTGTTTAATATGTTCAATGGATAACCACAAAACAGAAGAGTGTGCTTTTAATCAAAAATATAAAAAACACCCACACAACCGACAAACACAAAATAAAACACACAAATTTTGTACAAATTGTTCTAGAAACAATCACTCAACTCAGGATTGTTATTATAATAAGAACAATCAACAAAACAACTATCCAAAAAACGGGAGTACGGGGAGACTATAAGTCAAAATAGTCATTATACCCCATTACCGACAAATAGATACAAACAGACCATTACCACATTAAAAACAAATATTTGGAAAGACAATAAAAACAAAATACCATTTTACAAAAAGTATAGTACATCCAACTATTCAGTTTCACTGGCTAGACAAAAATTCATAACACAACAACGAACAGCTTACGTAGGCAGGAAGCAAAATTCTCTGAATACCATAACAGATGGACGGGGGTTACAGAAACAACACGCGCCGTTAGTTAACAAGTTATCCCAGTCTAACACGCCTGATAACAAGCAACACATTGCAACAGATAACAAACACAATGTTTATCTCAATTCGCTGACCAAGGAGGAAGCAATAGGCTTACAAAACAAATTGACCGAACAATGCAATTTAATAACATTCAATAATTTTTACAAACAGCACTTACACCAAAATGGAGTGAGCAAAGCTCGAAAATCAGAAAATGACATAACTTGGGATGTATACAATACAATATTTACACAAAATACGAAAACTTCAAGAGTTTGTACAATTGACGTAGAATTTAACACACTGAAAAATAAAAACATAGAAACCATACTAGATTCGGGAGCTAATGTATCAATTTGTAATTACGAGTTAGTAAAAGGAATGCCAATTATTATAGAATCAGTACCTACCATAAAATCTGCTACTGGCACAAATTTAAAAATACACGGACAAATGAAAATTCCTTTCACCATAAATCGAATAAAATTCACACACAAATTTTACATAGCTTCAGGTATTAATACACAAATAATATTAGGAAACAAATTTTTGCTAGACTACAAAGCAAAGATAGACTATAGTAAGAAAAAAATAACACTCTATAATAACTCACAAAAGTGTGAAATTGAAATGAATAAAAAATGGTTGAATGACCTTGACAAAATACGCTTAATAGTAAACGAAAACACACTAAGCCGACAAGAAATAAGATCGCAAGACTATGTAATAATAAAACCAGGCCAGAGCTTAAAACTGCAAGAAATATCAAATTATATAGAATCGAAAGATTTTGAAACAGACACACATTTACGAGAAAAAAAGAGGATACACGCGTATGTCACAGAAGAAAATAACAAATTTTATGTACACATATACAATGCATCTAGAAAACCCCAACACATTCCACAAGGGACAATAGTAGGAAACTTAAACACTGACCAAACTCCACAAGAAATTAAAACAAAATTTGATGACAATAAGCCGACACCCACACAAGACAATTTGACGGAAATCGCGGGAAAAGAACAAATTGCTGATAAAAACGGAATACAGTTCGATATATGTCCAGACTTAACAAAAATCCAACATAATAAAGTAGTAGAAATCATAAAGAAATATAAACAAATATTCACAACGGAGGTCAAAGACCTGACACCTGCCAAACTAGATCCAGTAAAAATACAGACATTGCCGCATACAACTGGAGTAATAGTTCCTCCATATAGACAGAGTCATAATGAAAGAAACATATTAAATAAAGAATTACAAGATCTAGTAAAAGCAAACATTTTGGAAGAATGCCCAAATTTTAGTCAATATGCTTCACCAGCGTTTATCGTGAAAAACCAAGACAACTCGCATAGATTAGTAGCCGATTTCAGAAAAGTAAATGAAATAATAAAATCTGAAAACTATCCAATTCCGAGCTTACAATTAATGTTCAGTTGTTTAAGCAACGCACAATATTTCACAAAATTAGATTTGAAAAATGCCTTTTTCCAACTTAATGTACACGAAGATAGTAAATCTCTATTAACAATACGTACACAAGACAAAATGTTACAGTACACTAGACTACCTCAAGGCTTAAAAGTGTCAAGTGCAATATTTCAAAAAAATCTCAACAAAGTACTATCAAAACATTTATTTTCAAAATGCATAGCATACTTAGATGACACACTAGTTTTTGCGAGGAATTTCGAAGAAAAACTTAACAATTTAGACATAGTATTAAACGAATTAGCCAAAGTCAACCTAAAACTAAATTCAAAAAAATGTCAAATAATAAACCATAATCAACAGATACAAACACTTATAAACGAAATTTTAGAAGCAGAGAGAAGAACTTTCCAAACCACCCCAACACAACCAAGAAATGTAAAAAACCAAAAGGGCAATTGAAACAATTGGAGCAGTATTTAACTGGTGTTGTGGCGTAGCTACAGAAGAAGAGGTTCATGCAGTAAACAAAAATGAAGAAAATTTAGATACCCATATGAATAATATAATGGATTTTGTGAAAGAAGACCACAAGGACCTAATACAGACTACGGAACAAATTTCAAACTTTTCAAAAAACATCAATTCCATACTACGAACTGTACACAATACAGTAAGAGATATGGAAAACCAACTCCAACGAACTACAGAAAACAACACTGAGGACTTGAAAATAACCATATATACCAATTTACAACAGACATATATATACATATATCTAAATTTGTATTACGATAATCTCAATAAAATAAGAACAAACTGTAATAACAATCAACTAACTAAAGCATTAATAACGAAGAGCTCACTTGAACAGGATCTTATAGATTTTCATCAGAAGCTAACAATAAAAGGACTACAATTATCAATACCCATAAATGAAATAGACAAATACTACACATTACCCATATCAAAATACTTTTCACAATTTCTTAATACTACATTTATTTTAATGGTTCTAGATTAGATTTGTTTTTAGATTAATTATGATTTTGGACTCTCAATGTGTATTTGATTAATTAGTTATGCTGTTTTTTTTTAAATTATTTATTTTAATTCTGGGATATCTTTTTAAAATTTGTATTAATTAGTTTTTGTTTTTATGAGATCTTTCTTACATATTTTGTGTATATATTTAAAGCTACTTACAGATTTTTTTTTTTTCAAACCGTCGCACATACAATTCACACGGATTCACTTCACACACAATACGCTTTTTTTATAATTTATTTTTATTGATTTTTCACTTTACACTTAACACTTGATATATATATATATTTTTTTATGATTATTATGGCTTTACTTGCCTTTTAAAAAAAACACACTTGGATTTATTAACTTATTGAAATTATTTTACACCATTTTACTCTGGATCTTTACAACGTCTAACTTGCGTGGTGATAGTTTTTAGACTGTCTTAAGAAAACTTGCGTTTCTCCCTCTTTTCCTTCACGCGGTTAAAATTTTCAATTGAGCATTGTACTTTCTTGAGATTCTATTGGATATTTATTCGCGGGATTTTCTTGATTGGACGTTGCTTTTTGCAATCTTGTGTTTTCAGTGGAAATACTTTGAGTTCATTCCAGAGGCCAATTCTCAGGGTTTTATGTGTAGCTTGCAAATATTATTTTCTCTTGGGAAACTTAAGTTGAACAACCGTTCTGCCTTTACACGTGCAAGTTGTTACTTGAGACTGTTCTGCAGATGTGAATTATTTTTATACTATCAGAGATAATTATTTTTTTAAATATATCTCTGACAAACCTTACCAGAACAGCCTGTTGTTGACCTAAGCCTGTGAAACAATTCGACCGCCGTCATTCTAGCTTTCGTGTCTAGTATTCGCTTCTAATCGTAGTTGACCTCACGATCCTGGGTAAACATCGAAATGTTTTTTAAACCCAAATCCTCATTACATAACCTAACGTAGATCTTTATTATTTTATGACTTCACTTTTGTTTGTTTGAAGTATCATTTTTTTCTTTGTCATTCAAGTTTTTTTTTCTTTTCTTTTTTTATTTATACCTATCACAAAAATTAATCAGCATGATAGGCTTTTTAAATGCAAATAAATTTAAGCCATCCCATCAAATATGACTTGGGCCAACTACAGTTCATTTAAAAAGGGACCTGCCTCCGAATTACCACATGTAGGAAACAACAGAAAAAATCTTAGTTCACGTTGGAATTTAATCCTACATACATAGGACTGTTAATGACAATCCCTTATGACTACCAAAACACTCAGGAACTGTTACTTATTAACAATTATTTTTAGATTGATTGCCTATTCAATCTGTCGTATATATGATACGCCACTTAGATTATTAAAACATTTAAACTAAACTTTAGGAAACTCTCGAAACATTAATAGTTATATAATGTTTCACAGTTATTTGCTATATTTTTTTTTAAATTGGCTAAAATAAAACAATATTGTGATAGCGGTTGTTAACTCATTTTTAATACGGAACTATTACATCCCCAGTGGGTTAAATTACTCTTGACTACTGTTCAAAATCAATTTTAATTTCAACATCGGCTCAGAAATTATTTCCTACAATTATAAAAGTTTCTATACAACATCTAATATCGCCAAGGTATGTGTTCTGCTTTGATACAAGTACTCTTGTGCATTTGTTACTCTCCACTCTACCTACAGGCAATATCGAGGCAATATGCAGTTGATGTAGTATTTGATGATTTTACTTTGTGGTAGACAAAGCCTTCAGCAGTGTTCTATTAGTCTTCCCCGTTAATTATATTTGTATAGAACAATGTTACACAGCATGGAAATTTATTATAGTTTAAAAGGACGTGGTGGATTCTAATTAATTGTGAATCTTTCAAAAAATTACTATTACTAGAGTGGTTAATTATGACTTAATTTAATATGATGGGTATTTTTCCGTGCTGTAATTAGAAAACTCTTCTTTATTAAAGTAATTGGATAATATATTGGTAAGGACTTTTTTAAATAATTTTAAATACCATATTCAGCCATTCCTAGCCTTGTCATTTTACTATTACCAAGAGACGCTTTTTGAAATCCTTTCCATCTCAAAAAAGTACTTATGTACTGCTTAATTTTCTTATATTGCCTACCTAACTGCCCCTCCCAACAGCCTAAACTCAGCTCCATCGTCCTTCCACTGTCCTGCTATTAGAGTAATTTATACATTTTTTTCCTTAAAATTCTATCCTTGTTTAATTGTTAACTCTTTATTTAATGTTAATTGTTTGGTGTCCAAGTCACTTTATATAATATATTGAGTAATAAATTATTTTTATTACCTTTATGGTACCGTCATGTGACTTTGTATTTGTCTTATTACAAAGACGCGTTTCGGAGTCGTGGCTCCATCTTCAGTATTTCACTCCGTAGAGGTTGTCGAAACATTAAACTTGACAAAACATAAACACTATACACACACACACACACACACAAACACACACACACACACACACACACACACACACACACACACACACACACAAATATATACACGTATACATTGATTTAAACACTTTCTTACGTGCACACAGTTTCATGGTCCGCGAAATACTGGCATCACGGTAAGGCCAAGGTTATCAGATTAATGGGTTGGTCCTATCAGTTAGTTATATCTCATTGCCGTCTCAAATAATGAGTTTGATTGGACCGATAACTTGTCATTGAGAATGTCATTTGGCGATTGTTTAAATGCTTTGTATATTTCATATTCTTCAATGGCATTCATCATTGGTCCTTTTTTACTGATGTGGAGTGGTGTCAGGTTAGATTCAAAATTTGTATAAGAGTGTTTGTTGTCGATTATGTGTTGCGTGAAACTTGATCTATTAGTGTACATGCTATTTATTATTGGGCAAGTGTTTTTTGAACGATCTGCCTGTCTGTCCGATGTAACTACTTGCTTGATTTTTAAAATATTATACCTCATTGATTGATAACTTGTAGGTTAATGCTTTTTTCCCCATTTACATTTAACAAAAATATTTCCATTTTGTAAAAATGTTTAACAGATTCCTTTTGACACAATTATTTATTATTTCATAAAATTTTTATTTTTTGGGAAATATGTATTTCGAAAAACGCATACGTAGTTTCTGATGATGAAAGCATTTCGAAAGGGGTCATCTACTAACAACAAGTTGACAAGTTCAGTTTTTTAGTTCTGTTAGTCAATAATTAGCATAAGAGAGATATTATTCTCATTGCTTATCTTATTAGTGCAATACAAATTGTGTAACAAAATTAATCTTATACTGAATATCATTGTCCATCGTATTAGATTTGAAGACCAAATTGCTTCCCTACTGCTTTCTGTTTGAAGCAAAAACATAATTTGTTGAAGCAACTAAGTACAGAGAAAATGTGTGCACTTGTACTGAAGATGATGACTTGGACATTGAAACGTCACATCGATCAAATAAAGTATTCATTGTGGAAAATTGTGTTTTCTTTCATTTTGTCAACCCCCCGCCCCCCCCCCAATTGTTCACAGTAAGAAAGCACCTCATCAAGATGAACACCATTTAACAACTATGTAGTCATTCTTAGTTGACGTATTTTGGAAAATTCTTCTAATCATTACTTATTGATATTTATATTAAATGTTGAGCTTGACTTATGAGAAAAACTATAAAGTATAACAAACACACAGAACACAATTCTCATAAAAAATATATTCCTAAGTATCAGACGCGTTTCAACGACAAGGTCGTCCTCTTCAGTGATACACCAGCTACACCAACCAAACCACAACTATTGGTGTTTATTACATTTTAGTACCACAGACCGTAAAGGGTCGAGACTTCCAAGACATAGGTTTATCCGGATGTGGTTACCACAACCAGTTCTCTTTCTAGCCTCCACAACAATAATGAGCGAATAATTATAGTTCTACACTTTTCTTCAGGATTTTAAATCAACACCAACATTTTTTCTTCCTCTTTCCAGCCTTTACTGGAATAAAACCCTGACGTTCTTATATAACACGAGTAATGTTATTATCTAATAAACTAATCAGAGTTCCAAATATGCATATGAAGTTTTATTTATAAAGGAAAATAAAGTTAAAATTTCACATTTTCTGATAACGTAATCGACTAAGTTCTATTTATAGATTCAATAAGATGTTACGTTGGGGGATTTATTCCAATACATAAACATACTATTTGGTGGGGGTAGCTGTAAAATCAAATAAACTAGGACTGAGGAATATAAAGAAAGTCAGTAATGAGAAATGATGGGTTACTTACGTTGTGTCTCACTAACACTGAAGGGAGATCGATATTCTCTTCTTCAGATATCTTCAAATCTCATGTGGGCCGACATACAAATCTCTGCCAATTACTATGATAACATACAATTATTAACATCTGAGCACGTTTTCCTTTATATAATTTATATGTTTTACTAGTAATTATAATATATAAATTCTAGTAATTAGTGATTTCCTTCCCGAAGAAGCCGACACAAGGCTCTGATATACCCACAGATCCTATGCTATCCTATATATGTACTGGTTTATATATGTCATAGAAAAATAAAGGAAATTAGTATACAGAATATTTTAAGGTAATACTATGTTTATTGTTTAGTGCAACTTGAAATATTCAATTATTTTGTTTTGAATTTATTGTACTAATCGAAACATTAGCTACAACTTTCTGTATACTGTTTTATTTACTCTCTCTCTCTCTCTCTCTCTCTCTCTCTCTCTCTCTCTCTCTCTCTCTCTCTCTCTCTCTCTCTCTCTCTCTCTCTCTCTCTCTCTCTCTCTCTCTCTCTCTCTCTCTCTCTCTCTCTTTATATATATATATATATATATATATATATATATATATATTTATATATATATATATATATATATGATGAAATATTTATACGCTCTTGGTATGTCCTGAAAATAAATAGAGATAATAATACCATAAATATAAGTTCCGAACCCTAATTTTGTAATGGTGATTGGTCTATAGTTTTTTTTTTCATAATATTGTATTGGTCGTTTACTGTAGGAGTTGTCTAAAAAGTTTTCAAAAATATCCTCCCTCTCAAGAGAGGGAAAAACTCAAATATTTTGACTCCACCAACTTTGAGACTTTTAAGGACACATGGAGACGATAACAATGGATAAAACATAATGACTTTATAGCGACCATATCTAATTGGCAGATAGATGGTTAAAGTTTGAATAACTCTTTAATTGGTATGAAATTATTATAACCTACAAGTGATTTAACTGCAAAATAATTTATTTATTTTTAAAATTAGTATCTGGTACAGTAATGAAGTATAATTAAAATATTACCTTCGTTTTATGAATGTTAAATTTGTTCTCTATGTAACATTTGATAATGACGGAAACCCTGTCTGTTATCATCGTCTTATAAAAAAAGAAGATAAAGTGAAAATCCTTAGCCCACGAACGCTCTAATAGTGCCAAGATCGGAAAAGAACAAGGGTTGGTAAAGGGATTCCTTATGTGAAAGATAGAGATCAACGCAGCACAAGGTGTATATTCAGCAAGGGACCTCGGGTTTGCGAGCCCCATACGCATTGTAGTAAGACCAGGTGGGCCACACAATTGGATTAAAAAAACTAGTGAAATCGTGCAACTAGTCATGCTTGTAGCAAGCCACAAGTAAACATAGTACGTCATGTCGCATGTTACATCTGGATAAATGTTTTCTTGGTGTAATTATTACAGCTTGACACGGCAAATTACTGTATAAGAACATTACATAAACTTTCTCTCATGCCCGTTCAAAATCCAAATACTAACCTAACAAAATTACTCGTCATCGCCATAAATGCCAGTTTATTAGTTGTCAATATTAGTATATATTTGTAAAAACTCGACCACGTTTTTTGCACATATTACATAACTTTTTATATTACGTAACTGTTAAAAAGTAAATATTGTGATATTGAAAAATCACAATGGCGGAGTTAACATCAAAACAAGAATACTTCAATATGCTTTCCCCAAAAAAAAAAAATTAATTGGTTAAGTTTTTTGACAACAACTTCAAAAGAAAATCTGACAACGACACTAAAAATCAAGTACATAGTATCCCTTGATCCTTTAATGAAAGGGAAAGAAGTCTAGAATAGATAAGGGATATTTACTGTATACTAAAAACATAATTTTTGTAGTAGAAGGCTTTATTTTAAGGTTCAAAAAGTTGCACAAAGTTTCACCTTTAGACCAGGATCACCTACATAAAAACAATTTTTTATGTGTTTTTTTATTATTATTCGGATTACTATCATATTCCTAAATGACGTCTCCACTTGCTTCGCTGATAATGAGAGCAGGGTTCATGGAAAACATAAATTAAAGGTGCAAAATCGTTGCTATCATTTTCTTACATTTCCTTATGTTAAATTTTAAAAAACAACTATATCTTAACACCCAGCGATATTGGTAAAATATACACAAATACATAATTTTATATTAAATCAGCCAACTCGGATAAAAAAAATAAATAAAAAAGAAAGAGTTATGTCCGACAGTCATGCGCGGAAAGACATAACTTAAAAAACTACACAGAGTATTTTAATATGTTTTAACCGAATACTCTATAAATAACATTGGGAACAATAGCAACTTTTCGCCAGATTTTTAAAAGCTACATTTTGGTTAAATTTGTCTAATGTCGTTTCAGCTAATTTTGATATTTTTTTTTTGTTTAGTCCTTATATTAGTAAATTGTTCGAAAAATGAAAAGGCACGACTATAATATGTCCACATACCAAATCCCCAAGGCTTTGGGTTGAAGGATTACAGTCAAACAAAAAACAAAACCAAACTTTCTAAACCGAGTGGGCTGAAAAGAAGAAGTGTCAACTAATAATTCAACATTTGTTATACTCCAATTTCCTTATTATAAAATTTTCTAGTTTGGAGTACCTAAATTGCTTATCTAGCCCCTAGAGACAAAAGGTATACTTATTGTTTTTAAATACGGTGTACACAAACATTCTTTAACATTCTTAGACCTATTTTGTAACCTTTACTAAGGCATCCCATCATGATCCTACTAAAAAAATATTTACTTACAATGACATGTGATTTATTCCAATAAACAAGTGGTAATCAAACACCCATATAAATAACTGGTAATAAGTTTGAATAAATTCTAAATCAAAACATACTTTTCAATTTTGTAATGTAACTTTCACACACCCATCCCTACAATGAAAACCAATATATTAAAATCTGTGAGTATAATTTTAAATCATCCTTTTAAAAAGGGTTAGCCCTACAAAAGAAGATAAACCCTTTGCAATGTTACACACACTTTAATGTTGAATAGCCTCGATAATCAAAGATTCCATTAATCGGCTATCATGATAATCTTTGTAAATTAAACGTCGTAGTATGCATTTCCTTGGGTTTTGTAAACGAAAATACTTTTAAATGTGTCTTTTAAAATCATACCTATACAATGTAATATTATATTTAAAATATAATTTAATTTCTAATAATATTGTACACAAATTTCACTGGTTTAATTAGATCATAACACACGTTAAATTTTATACTTTTAAAATCTTGATAAATACTCAAATTATGCTTATTTTATTTTAATCACATACTTTATGTTTATATTTCTTAGCAGATATTCTATATACACTATTTCACAATGAACTGCTTGATTTTATCTTCTCTTGGATTTAATATATTAGTATAGTGATTAGTAATTTTCTAAAATGATTTATATTTCCTTCTAAAAACATCTTGTTCTTTTATATATATATTTCAATCTTAAAATAGTTCTATAAAACAATACCCAAAATCGAAATAAATTGTTAATTTTTAATTCGAGTTTCCTCTTATATTTTCATTAGCGACAATATATCTACTTGAAATAATAACTCTTGCCAATTACTTTAAAATTAAATCTATCACAGAGCAATTGCTTACAGCAGAACCACAGATTATTACAAGTATTATTAATCTTCAGTTAATCTTTCATCTTTAGAATTTCTCACGCCAACTACTTCAGCTGTGTAATTAGTTTACATTTATCTAGCTTTAATAAATTGCATTAGGTGTAGAATGAGTCCTTAATATGGGGCGATATATCTTCCAACAACATTGGTTTAAAAAGATTAGGTTACTTATCTTTGAAATCAATTATATTAGATGAGACAACAGTGTAAAATAATTAATAATTGTGAAAAATAATTGTAACTTCAAACCAATTAATTTTGGAGATAATAAAACACAATTTTTTATTTTGTACTATCCACTTTTTATTAGTCTAGCCGACCAATGGTTTCGCCTTCTGGATAGTACAAAATAAAAAATTGTGTTTTATTATCTTTAAACATGGAATTCCACCAAGAACCATCGGTCTCAACAGTAATGAAAATTAATTTTGGTATTTGTATCCATACCTTATAGGCACATTTTGATTCACCGTCTTCGTCGACCATTTTACTCCACCATTTTAGACGTTTCAATTTTGTTTTGTTTTTTTCAATAGGAAGAGTGTCATGTCACAAATGATTCTATACTGTTTTCTAAATCTGTACATGGAGGTATACTCAGAATCTACATTAAGAACTGTGTAAAATAACGTTTCAATTTATCAAACAGAAACAAAACATGATATAATTTTAAATATTTAGGTGAATTTAATACTTCGCAAAAAATCTTATTGACTCAAACAAACCGATAAAAGTATCTTATGATAAAAGCGAAAATGAATTAAAGATGATCAAATTCTACCGTGTTTTTTGTTACTAGTCTATAATGAAAAGTTCATCAGTAAATGTTTTATTTTTATTTCTTAATTCTTATAGTCACTTTAATTGTTAATTTAAATATGATTAATTTGCATTATAATCTACAAGATAACTTACCTCTTTCTATATGAAATGTAAAACTTATTTTTAACTTAAAAACGATTATATATATATATATATATATATATATATATAAAATGTTTAATTCAATTATACTTTATTACTGCAGTTATTGAATTAAACTTTCTACTAATTTTTAAAAAAATGTAAGTATATATAGATAATTCACTTGTAATATATGGCAGTTCCATTGTTTATAGGTCAGTCAGAGAGATATTTTATTTTAAATGTTATTGTGGTTGCTAAGTGGTTGTTTGAAAGAGATGATTTTTTGAAAACCTAGCAAAAAGTTATAATAACTAACCCACGAAGTAATTACTGTAAGTCTCTATCTATCACCATTATAAAATCCATCAGGGGTTGCTGAAACTATTTTCCACTCTATAAATATCTTAATTTATTTTTGATATTCATAAAGTGTGAATGAATGTATGATCAGTTTTGTAATGTCATGGTGGAGTTAACGATACAAATCCATACGTAAATTTCAAAATGTTCATATTTTTAATTTCTAATAACTGTTAAACTTTTGGTTATATGTTATTAGTTTGTGTAACTTCAAAATCTGCATCGAATGAAGCTCATATGTATTTTGTACAAAATAATGGAGTTGTCACTAATATATATTGCATAACCTCAATACTAAAAAAATATAATGCAATAAACGCTTTGGTGTTGTCCATTAGAGAGTTCAAGTGGGCAAAATTTGATGAAATTCGTTAGAACCGATTTTTGAGAAATCTATATTTAGCGGGGGTTTTCAGCTGAATTTTGAGTTATCGAAAGAAAAGTTCTCAGATAAGCCAAAATATTCTCACATACAAAATTTTATTAAAATTGGTCTATACATTTGGCTGCAGATTATTGCACGGACGACTGATAGACACCATTTTTAGCAGTAAAAACTGATATATCGCCAACATACCTGACATAGTTTTTTAGACACACCTCGAAACATTTTTAAACTATGTAAATGTAAGTAATAATATTGAGATATTGGAAATACCAGTGTTAGAGTTATGCTTTTTAAAAATATAATAATGTAATAGCCTAATTAAGTGTTTTCGACAACCACATCAAAGACAATGTGCACAAAGACACTAAAACTCAATTGTTTAGTGTCCCTTTATCCTTTAAAATGAAAGTGGGAGGGTTCTGCTGGAACAGCTAATTGATCTCTATTGGCTATATACCAAAAAGAAAAATGCAGGAGGGAAATTTTAGAACCTGAAATAAATGAATCGCCATGTAACAAAGTGAAATATAAACATAGAAATGGTTGGGAAAACGTTCCACATAATATCTCTCTTAAATAAGAAACACAAACAAATACAATTTTTTCACATTTTTCATACTGTTAGGTTATAAAAAAAACAAACAAACTATCTATTAACTCCCATCGATATAACTAAAATATACACATATTTACAATTCTTTTAAACTCGGTCAATTCGTTTGGGTTATAACATAAGGTATTTAACCTGTTTTAATCGATAAGTCTCCAAATATCTTTGGGATAATAGCTACTTTGGATCAGATTTTTAGAAGCTACAATTTGGTTATATTTGATCGAAACAGTTTTACCTCTTCTTGAAGAAATAGTAACTTTTATGTAGTCTTCAAAAGAAGGCTTAGTTGTTAGAAGAATGAAAAACACGGCTGTAACATGTCCACATATCAAAGGTCAACAGGTCCACCCGTTTTGACAGTAAGACTACAGAAAAACAAAACCAAATCTTATAATCTGAGAAGGCCTACAAAATGAAATGTCAACAAAGAACTGAACACGGATTGTATTTTCTTTTTAGAATTTTCTCTGTTCTATCTATACGTAAGAAAGTATCTACACTAAAACTGACCTTCTTTTTTTATAAGGAAAATAAAAACTTCGACAAATACATTAATTATTATGAATCAGTTAGTGAGGATGCTTAATTAAAGTTACTTGGCCTTATACGAACTGAGTCTAACATATGAGCGCAGAAATATGCTTGTAAACACATATTCATTAACCGTAAAAAGTAATTGGATTGCTCAGAACTTCTAAGTTTCATTTTTTAATGATTTGTTTCCAGGCGAAAAAACAACCTAACAAAGTATACCTATATTGCCTAACCAGCCCCTAGATATAAACTGCATACTTTTTTGTTAAAAATACGGTGTAAAACTATAGCACACTAACATGCTATACGTTATTATTATTGGATATCAAATATAATATTATACCGTCAAGTAATTTAATTAATAATAATATTGTTCAACTGGAATAATTAGACCATAACAGACATTAAATTTAATATATATTTCAGGCCTTGCTAAATACTCAAATTACATTTATTTTATTTTAATCGCAGACTTTACGTTTTAATTTCTTAAGCAAAATTTCTATTTACTTATTACTTCAATTGCACTTGTTTGATTTTAGCTTCTCTTGGACTCAATATTGATTTAAAGTAATTGATTTAATTTTGTAATTTTTCAAATTAGAGTAATGGTTTACTTTCCTTCTACAATACGTTTCCTCCCTTTTTTACATAGCTTTTTAAGCTTCTTGCTCATTTTAATTTTGTAAAACTATCACGTGACTCTTACTTATAGTAGTAACACATGTTTATTGTATTATTTGATTTATGTTATGTGGTTCTAAAAATTTATTACTGTAATTATTAATCTTCACAATTAATTCATGAGTACAAAACGAAATAAGATGCAAAAGTTTGTCATAAATAACACTTTTAATCTCTACTTTTGACTTTTGAAAAAATATTATTCGTACCCTTTGTAAAAAACCTAGAAATGACCCATACTGTCGACAATTCAAACAGTTGCAAGTTCTACTGTTAAGGCAGATAGGCTATAAACTTTAAAGAACATTGAATATAAGACGGCAAACAAACTGAGGAGGCAAAAGTAAACTGTACACACATTTTGACACACCCAAGAACAGCGACAAATTACAATGAACTAAAAATTTAATTTTACATATTACGGCGATTCGTTACGTTTATTGTGTACACAAATTTAAATAGTTCTATTAATTCGCGCATATATCTCTCATTAGGGTAATTCTGAAGAGTACAAGGACGTAATCCTTTATCGTCCTAAAATTTTGCATCACGTAATTGACTCAAATTGAATACCATAGTACTCAGTATTTGTTTTTCCTACTTCATTTAAATAACTTTTTAAATTTTGTCTATCAAAAATTTTTAAATAGCTATTTTTGCAGTATATAACTTTAAAACATTTTTAAATACTACTAAAACAAAAGAAAACCCTAATACCTCCTTTGCCTGAAGGTAATTTTCCAAACATATGTTCCGCTACTAAATCTAAGGATTTTCCAGCAAGCTGTTGACCATAAACCTCTCTTGCTTTTGCTTTCGGCATTGACCTTTTTGACGATTTTACAATTTCTTAATATATTCGTACGTAATGACTCTTTCTAATTTTGGAAAAGTAAACGTTTCTCCTATTAATTTCTAAAATTGACCCCCTTTCTACATACGCATATCTGACAACGTATACTTATTATTTTATTCTCTGTAATACAAGTTGACACATGGAGATTGTTAAGATGTATGATGTTTTTACAAGAGTATGATTTGCATATAGAATATTATCCTGGTAAAGAAAACACTATTGTGGATATGATGTCGAGAATTTATGGTGAAGTAGTTGTCAAAAGAGTTGAGGAAAATGTAATAAAAACAGCTGAGGAAATATGATAGGGAATTAAAATTAATGCTCAAAAAAATTACTTTTGGAACAATAAAAATATTATAATTATCCCATAATTTTTTAACGTTAAAGGAACAAGATTTGAGTTTTGAAAAAAATATTAAATATATCATTCTTTATAAGAATGTATTGTTTAGAAAGAACTAATTAGTTTAACAGTTATGAATTATTCATACCTAATTCTATGATTAATGAAATAATTGATGACTGTCATAAAATATATTCGAATATAGGGAAGGGAGACGTTATAAATTATAAAGAGAAACATTCCCAAAATTAGGAAGAGTCACATTACGAATAGATTTTAAATTAAAAATCGTCAAAAGGGTAAAGGTTGAAAACATAAAAGAGGGATAGAAAGAAAACATCTTGATAGAAAGTATACTTAGACCTAACAGCCCCAGGTGTTTTTGGAGAATTACCTTTGGACAAAGGAGGTGTTAAGAATTTTGTTTTCTTGTTTAAGATGTATTTACAAAATGTTAAAGTTATATACGGGTATTTAAAACATTATTGAGAAATTTATTTTTAAATTATACGTATAAATGAAGATAAAAAATACAAAGTAATAATGATTATCATGATAATCAATTTGGTCAGACGTGTGGTATCAAACTTTAGGGATGAAAATAAGACATACATGTGTGAATTTTAATATAAAAAGGTCAAAATATCTTATTCATTAACCCCTTTACCGAAAGACAGGATCAATTCTATAAGCATGTGATCACAATAAACTTTTAATATCGTCGAAAAACCCCTTATATTACCTAAAATTTCGAATGAAACACAACAATAATTGACTGTCCTGCTCACGGATGGATAAATCTCCATCTATATCACTATTTGTTCCCCATGTATTAACAATTCAATTACTGTTTTCATTTGTATCTAATTCACATTGCTGAATATCTAAAGTAACATGAATGTTATATAAAGTTTTTAACTGGAAAAGGTTGTTCAAGAAACATGAAAGTAATAAATAATTAATGAGAAAGTTTCTTTGATTGTTCCCAAGAGAACTTTTTAGAAAACAGTTCATTTTCATTTTTAATTAAAAGTTAATTTTATGAATGTTATGTAAAACCATTATAGTTCAATGTTTTCAGAGTTTGCGCTGTAATAGTCGGAAAACCAGTGTTCGTGTTTTCAAACGGTACAGTAACTGTTCTGAGTTGCCACAAATTAAAAACGGTTGGCAGGAGATGTCAAAAAGCTTTGTACACACATAGTTCAGGTTACATACATGGAAACTCGTTCCTAAATTTCATAATATTGGGTACACTCATTTGTAATATACGAATGTAAATAAACATATAACACTATAAATATTTATGTGTTTATTTGGATGACTTTACACGATCTAGTTAAATATTCCTAACTACTCATTTTTATAAGACGCCATTTTAAATCAGAACGTGCAATTAAAGCATAAGCCTATAATACATAAGCACAATCACGCAATCATACAGACCAAACACAGACATTTAACATAACATCCAACTCCCATTGACCGAATTAGAAGAATGCTATGTTTCATTTGGTAAACTATCTGCAAATTTAAATTTTTTATTCTTATTAAATAAGTAAGCATTTCAGTTACAATGTGTACATATAAACTGTGGACAATTAAGGTTCTCTGATATATAACTAAAACCAAACATACAGAGAATGGAAAGCTAATAATGTTGTAAACTATGTAAATTAGTCGCGGAGTCAACGTTAATTGCAAAGCTAATATTTTAAGTACGCAATTAACTCAGGCAGTCTTCACCAAAGTAATAAATTACATTTAAAGCAAAGCTAATGGCTCTCAACATTAGAGAATGTATATTTCTCTCTTTGTTAATTAAAGCATCAGCTAAATCCAAAATAAACGTTGTAAAAACGCTGCACAAACTTACTCACATAGATATATGACACTAGATAACAAGCAAAAGATAAATTCTACTTCTGTTTTCCATGTAGGATTCACTTATGTGAAATTTAACCCTTTATTTTTCATCATACAGCTTTATATTTTATTCGAATTAGTAAATATTAAGAACCCACGATTGGTCTATTTGACGTTTTGTGTAATAGAGGTACTTTCCACTAGTTCTACAAATCTATGTAGAGCTAGGACGTATTTTGGTTTCGCCTACAGGTTTCCTCCAAGCTTCAAAGTGATACAGTAAAATTAATTTGACAAATACATTTCACATAGTTTTTCCTTTCCCTATTTTTCTCTCCTACTAGCAAACCAAATTCAACCGTCTGAACGTTCTAACTTACATATTTTACCTATCCTTGATCTGTTCGTGGTTGCTATCATATCTTGTTATGTCAAATATAAGTATTTATATAGTCTACCTACCACATGTACTCCTCATTCTCTCTTGTTTCCAGATTAATATCGATAAAAATATCTGTAATCGATTTATGAAACAAAATAAATAGTGTATAGTTTGATTAAATATTGTTTCTTAGTAGAAACACTTGGTAATTATGACATGAAATGAAAGGGTGGTTTAAAGCACAGATGTTGTTCTTCCTTAAAAGGTTATTGCTACTGTTGTAAATGTATAGCAGAATAAACTATTTAAATTTGTGTAATGTATTGCTTATTCATTAATATAACTAATTGTAGCACAAAAAATGTTTCGTAACCTTATAAAACATTATTTCGTATACAAAAAAGGACAAGGCAACCGTATGTTTTCCATCCCGTAGGTCAAACATGGAAGAAAGACTTATTTTCCCTGAGATGTTGTTGTTTTGTTCCTGTTATTTTATTTTTTCTTAGAACAAATTAGATTGAGAAAGAAACTTACCACTATTCTAGAAAACAAGAAATAAACTAATGTGTAAGAATAAATATTTTTTTATTAAAGCACACCTTCCTTTTGTTCAACTATATTATGTATTCCGGTTTTATAGATATTAGATAATAAAGGACAATTCTTATAGATAAAAAATCCACTACATCATATAAGACTTAAATTTGTTTGGTTAAATCTTCTCAAAGAGAAAACACAAGGTCAGTTGCTCAAATTTTGAAGGAGAGAACTGAAGGTTGTTATAGCGTTTAATCCGTTAAGTTAATATGTCTTTGATATATAGTCCTTGTTTATTTAGTTACTTGACACATGTCGGTTCTCTTTTCAAAGTGAAGTTTGTCATTCCTTATATTTTGTTATTCTGTGATATTAAGTTTCCCTGATTATCACGTTTGTATATAGGATTTCATTTACGCACAAAGGAAGTATGTGGACCTAATTAATTTGAAGAAATTACGCTCGTTAAGGAATTGAAAACCGGGTTTTAATTAAAGTGCGAGAAGGTATGCCATTTTGTGCAAAGAGACAACTTACTACCAATAGATCAATACCTTTACCTATACTGCCTCTTAACTTCTATCATTTAAAGAATAGTTTTCTCTATTAATATTGAAACCTACATATTCATATTTGGGTTATCAAATACGTTTAAAATTTTGGCTCTAAGCATGCTAATTGTAGATTAATGTTTTATTTAAAAAATATCTCTAAATAGTTTAAAAATAAGAGACTAAACTATAATATATAGTTTAATATATATTGCTACATTTTCTCACACACCTGTCTAAAAATCAAAACATAATACAGAACAGCTCAAAACCAATATTATTCTTTTATTAATAAGATAGCTGAAAACCGCTAATTATAAATCTTCACTGTACTGAGAGACTGTTTCTACAGTCCCAAATGACATAAAGAAAATTTGTTTAGGGTTCCCATGCAACCTATTTACAAATGTTGTGCCATCCCTTTACCTTGAAAACCCTAAAATTTGGACAAAGTGATATAACCCCTATTTCCCGAGAATATTTTCAAATGTCAATAATATGAAGGTGGGGAGATATGTAATTTTGTGTTTAGGTATCTCAAAACAATCGCGTTTACGATTACTACCAAAAACATTCTCCAATATGATATTTTTCTTGAGAACTTCATAATGATGTATCACATGATCCCATTTTAAAGTTTTCACTTACCCCATCGCCTTCTACACTTAGACTTCAAACATTGTAGACACAGCCTCTCATTTTAAATAAAATTTTCCGTAAACTGTGTTTAGCTATATTATTTAGTAACACAGTTTAAAAATAAGTGCATGTTTCTTTTCAGCAAACCTCTTTCCGTCAATCTAAATAGAGATTTGCTTCACTTGTATTGTAAACTCATCTATTGTTGCGTACATCGTATTTGACTGAATTCAAATTTTACATGAAAGATTATTTTAGTTTTTGCCAACATGAATAAACAGTGTTTTATTTGTATTATCATTAATCTTTGTATATCACCAAAATCAAAATCAATCGATAGAGCAAAATTTGGAAAATTGACAACTTCATAGACAACTTTTCTTTATGGATACATTCCGATTCATGTTATTGGGGAAATAGCAACCAACACATGGCTTCTTAGAGGCTATATTTTAGTAAAACCCAATTAGGTTAAATTTATAGTAGGAAATGTTTACTTATTAGCATTGTGTAATAAAATATGTGAAGCTACAATTTAAAAAAATTGTTACTTTATTTATTTCTCTTTCCTTTTATCAATTGATAAACTAGTTTTTCATAAATCTTCCTTCACATTTTACCAAAGTTTTATTAAACTTTATTGTACAGTAATTGAATTATTGGACCTTTATACACGAAGTTCATCTGTTATTATTCAAATTTTTATTTTTTAAATTTTCAAATTCATTTGTCCTAATAGTCCACAAAACGTGAGCTGAGGTAATACTTTCCTTCATATTCTAGTACATAAACTTTACAAAACACACTTTTCATTTCTTTAGCACATTAGCGCTCACTTTGTAACTACGCCCCCCACAATAATGATTAAGTATTTCAACTACATTTGATCTTTCTTTCCAATACATTAAACCATTTATGATTCTATGCATTCAAAAAGACATTTGGTAGTATTTGACGTATCCTTGGCTATGTGATACACAACATATCGCCATTTTCCACATTATTTGCTCCATTAAATTTCTTACATTTGCATTTGAGACACATAGATTTATTTCTAGATCATAATGAAATGGTAAATAGTTTGTAACTTTGCAAACAGAATTAACCTTTGTTCCACTAGGGACACCCTTCTCCACCAAACTCAATAGTCAATTCGTTCATTTCTCAGCCCATAGCCTACAGCTTCAAACATTTAGTGTACTGGTTGTCCAAAAAGTTCCGAAACAGTTTAATTACTTGTAGGATAAAAAATATTAAGAACTAAAATGTATTCTGATGTATAAAAAAAAAATAAGTACAATAACATAAAATAAGTAATAATAAAATAAGTCTTCCCTTAATTGAGTTTTTTGAAGGAGACTCAAAACTTTGAATGTAAACCTCTTTCGAATAATACCTCATTTTACATATTTTGGCTTACATAAAACGTTTTTTACTCTAAGAAAATAATAGAATAAAAAATATGAGAACATTTCTTTAATATTTTTATAAAGTTTAAGCAGAGAAATATTTTAGATGCGGAAAGTCCTAAAACTTTAAGAATATTAATTAAATTTATTGTAATTAATTCAACGCCCCAAATATAAAGTACAGCAAAATTTAATTATACCTCTATTATTTCTATAGTACTTGTTCAATATGTTGTCATCCCATAGCTTGCATAACACATATATTAAAGAGATATTTTAAAACAAATAGTTTGATAAATAAACTCATTACAAAAATTCAGAAAGCAGTTATCACAATCAAGAAGCATGGTTTCAACAAAGTTGCATCGGCGCCACATTTTGGTGAGTGAGTTTTCAACACTTTAATCATTGTTTATAACTACAAAATCATATTACATAATTTAAACCGTTTCTGTATAACGGTAAAAACAGTTTCAGAAAAGTTTTGGTCATCCTGTACTTAGAAATTTTCAACTATAAATATAACAATTGAGATCGGCAATCTACAATGAGTTATAAATGAGGGATGTTGTAAAACTTTTCAGAATTACAAGAAACTTGTTTTAAAATATGGATATTTTTGTGTTTTATATTAATTTTTTTAACCAAATTTCTGTTCATAAATTACTGGCTACTGTTCTATGAAGAACACCTTTCTATTTTATAATAAAAACTTAAATATTAGTCGCAAACGTCATGTAAATTCAATCTTTGTGAATATAAATTGAAAAACTAGGTTATTGAATGTATACATTTTCTTTCCTCAAGCTCTTCCATTATTTATTAATCTTTCATTGGACGTTCTCAAGTTATATATATTTATTGAAGTGTACATTTTTAATAAATATGTAAAATGGTAAAACAAAATATGGAATTGTTAGCGGAAATATAGAGAACGCCACATTGCCACAACGCTGGCGCTCTCTATATTTCTGATAACAGTTCAATATTTTCTGTTACCGCTTTACATATTTATTAAAATCGGACATTTTATTAAAAATATAGAACTTGAGTGCATCCGATTAAAGATTAATAAATACTGGAACAGATACTTTGCTTTAAGATAAGACTATTCTTCTCAAATCTATCCTTCCTTCCTTCCTAGACAATAAAATCATGAAATATGCACTGACGATTGTCATCATAACCAATCTTAATGTGTTTGTAAGAGAGCAAGTTCAGTAATCCGGTTGAACCTCACCCATAATTAGATTTTTGTTCTTTATCCTCCAGGACAAATAGTTCGGAATGATAGATCAGAAAGAGTGGTCTTATCAGAAAGAGCAAAGCAGAACCGATGTAGGGACATATATTTGTTTCTATTAACTCGACAAACCTACCTTAAGGAATCTGGTGAGACGGTTCCAAAATACAAGTTATGTTCTACAAATGCAAGCCGTTTTCAATGTTTTTACAACTTTTTTCTTAATTCCCATATTTTTAACGTAGTTTCAAGATCAAGTATTTTAACCTACATTTAATCATTTGGTGGACACTATAGAAAACTTTAAAAATTTTGAAGTAACAAATTGCGGTTAACTAAATTACAATAACTTCACGTTCATTCAGTGGTGAATAGAACAGTTCCTATTTACACTTAAACCTATTTCGCGATTTAATCAAAATTTACTCATTCTACGACACACCTATTTCACTTAGATTATATTTGAAAATTAAAATACAGAAAGAATAAAAGCAGGCTCTTTAGTTGATAAAATAAGACAACTATAAACTTTGTTGAAATCGTAGACTATCACGCACACAAAATTTAAAGATATATTTCAATTTTAACAGTGATCAAAATGATGTTTTGCTATTTTTAGACAATCTCTTAGGGTAGAATTACTTTAAAAATGTGTTATTTTTTGAACGATAACGAACAAATTATTATTTTTATAGACTTATGTTTAAAAATTCGTGTGTTGGATGTAATAAACAATTCACAAGATATTACTTTTATGTATAAAATTCTAAAAACTATTGTTGTTGTTTTTGTGATACACAGTTGCAGCTTAAATAACAATTACTTATAAAATGTCCCAAAATTTAAATATTTCTATAAATTTACAAAGTGGCTCAGACAAAGTTATAATCGTTTAAATCGCAGGTACTTAAAATAAATCATTACTTTGCTACACTGTGAAACAAGTTTTGAATTTGTATGCCCATTTTATTCAAATGAATAAAAAAAATACTGTGTTTTGGGATTATAATTGCTTTTATAAAATACTTAAAAACTAGAAACATACGCATTTGTATTGAACTCATATGAACAATTAATATATAATTCTTATTTGGGACAAATAATATGGTTATTTATAAATGTATCGAACTTTTCCTTTGTAGCTTATGCGTGTATTTTTATCTTATTTCAGATTTAAATGGCCAATTTTCATCATGGAGCAAAAATTAGGAATTTAAAGAAAAACAATTAATTTATATAAAACAAAACCGTTGATTTTGATATTTTTTTACTCGAGTTATTATTTAGTATTAAAGCGCGTAAAATTCGAACACAGGGTAGTTTCAGCACCTTCTTTATACAGCTATAGCTAGTTAAATTTTATTTAGATCAATACAAGTAAAATACCAAAATATAGCTAATTTGGTTGTCTTTAAAATTTTGTGCATCTTTTTTTTTTTCGTAAAAATCAAACTTTAATATTAATATTAGGTATTGCTTGTGAGTTTAAATGGTTTGTTCTAATTGCTAGAGTTCTAGTTTTGTTCGTAGAAATTTGAGGGGTTGATCCCTGTGGGAGGTTAATAAAGTTTCGATTTTGATCCGCCATTGTTAGGAAAAGTGGAGAGATAAGATTAGTACCAAATCCTGGTTACAAATATAGAATTACGGTGATAGGATCTCGATTTACTAAATAGTGAAATAAAATAACAAAACCTTGTAAGTGAATCATTCGGTCTAGTTGCAAAGAAAGTTATTGATAAATATTTTACGGTTCGGTATACGCTTTTGACTATAACTGCTTAAACAACACACAAATATAGAACCTAAAGGTCAATTATTGAAGTTAAAACATTACTTCGCTTCGTTCGGTCAAAATAAATATGGCACTAACTTTCTCCCACATCCATACCCAAATAAATAAGAATTTAGTCCAACAGCCTGTTTAAAATTTAGCCTACAGTTTAAAAAATTGATCAAACTTATGTTCCTTATTTGAGAAAATCAATATTTTAGTTATTGATCTGATAGCTGTTACTCAAAAATCAACAATATTGTAACTTTTCATGATGCAGTCAACATATACCCACACGTGAAATAATCATCGTCAATAAATCCAAACTTAGAATTAATTGTACTATGTATTACTTTTTTGGAATACAGTAACAATTTTTTTACCCCTACTCCCATCAGGGAGAGAGCATTTAAAAAGTTTTAATTAGTAAATCATTTTGGCCAAAAATAAACCTAATTCTGTTCATAACAATACAAATACGTTTGGAAGCTTTTTAAAATTATGCACACAAACCAACATCCTATCCTCCATTTGAGTTGACTTCATACAGCTAATAAACGAGGGGATAAAAAAGGTTATACAGGGAAGTGAAGTTAATATCTAAAAAGTTTGGATATTTTAATAAAAATACTAATGAGATTAGAGTGAGATATTCATTTGCATAATTTCAGTTTAGTGAACCGTTAAACATTTCGTAGGTCCAAACCCGGTTGCTGGCGATGTGTTTTCCGTGAGTTTACCTACTTCCGCACCTTCATTAGTCTAACGAGCATAAAGTAATGATGGCATGCAAATTTATGTATATAGAGTGTCCAATAAGTAGGGCGGCAATTTTTGAGAATTGATTTTGGAAGGTAAAGTAAAGGAAATATTATATATAGGAACTTATTTCCTTTACTTTACCTTCCAAAATCAATTCTCAAAGTTTGCCGCCCTACTTACTGGACACTCTATATACATATAACTTATATATATATATATATATATATATATATATATATATATGAAATTCTTCGTTTTTTCAGGTGTCAGTTTTGTTTTTCCGTTAACAAGATACAACTGAAAAATGTTTTGAAATATCAAGACCAATTTTCGTCCTAATATTCTATACACTATTAATTTGCATTCCACCACAAAACCTTTTCATTTTTCATTTGTTTCATGGTGTTCATTTAAATGACATGGTTTTAAAAATCTCGAAAGCCGCTTATTTTGTAAAATCTTTAGCTCTTTTAGTTCTGAAAGATACTACGTCATTATTTCTGTTATTTGTTAAAGAATAGCTGAAATATTGGTAAAAAAAAATGTTTTTTAACGAGTAGGTAGTAGTTTATTAGAATCGACAATTGGGTGATTTTATTATTCTTCCGATACTTAGTAATCAACTTTACAATACTTATAGAATTTACTTTTGAGTACTGTATAATTAAGAAGAGCTCTTATATACCATGAGTTCGTTTCCTTCTTTTTCTGTTTTATATAAATGGTCTTGGCTATCTTTCAACTTAAAAATAATAAAATAAAGATATCATCTTGTTCAGTGTTAAAAAAACCTAAATATTTTGTAAAACCGACTGTTTTTTCAAATACTTGACCTTCAAAATTTAAATGACATCCATTTTGAAACAAATAAAGATTGTAATAGATTGTTGTACAAGCCAAAAGTCTAAGAGATTCTTCAAATAATCGATAACTCAATTCGTTCTGGAATTGAATCTTGTTTTTGGAAAACAATATTTTTGGAGAAAAAAAACAGACAAGGTAGACTGGAAAAGACCCATTTTTGTATCTTTGTTTTGACGACCAAAATCAACTCCCAATGCTTAAAGTCTACTATTGGAACACTTAGTAACCTATATTAATTATATAAGAAATGATATTCAAAAGATTTACATATGAAACATATTTCAATTTTTAAAGAATGATACGCTAACAAGAAAAAATATAATATTTATCAGCTGGTTTTATTACGTTAAATTTGGAATTAAAATTAAAGGATTTTCAAGATATCGGTTACTTTTTTCTAATTATCTAAGAAATGTAATAACTGTTACTTACGATTAGAAACAAATTTAACCAAAATTGAAACCAAAAGCACTTGCGCCAATTTTGAAATATTTAAAATTTTATGAACGCTCCAATCGTTCTTTTTAACCTATAGGTTCTTATTAACCGGTAATAAGTCAGGATGTATGTAGAGTGCTTGTCGGTGAGAAATAAGGTAATTCGTTATCCATTTATTATAGTATTACAATCTTGGATACTAATAACATCATGTTTAATAATTATAAATTACTTTTATTTTGTTTCAGTATTGAATCCTCATAATATTGGACCTTCCAAAATCCCTAAACAAAAATTTTTGCAGCATGCAGTGAACGAAACGGTGACTCCAAATCAGAAATCAAAGGTGTAGATTTTTTAATATTACCAAGACTCCAAGTTGGGGGTTAGTGTTTAAAGTACTGTATTATAACATGTGTATGATTTCACAGAAAAAATCAAAATTCAAAAACGATATTTCTTTATTTTAACACCGTCAAGAAGGAATGTTGGAAGTAAATAGTGAATGAGAATTATTATAACGAATTATTTCTCTAAATTTATAAGTTAGATAAAAAGTTTAAATTATTTCGAAGCATTATCAATCAAAACTTCAATTTACGTTGATTTTAGAAAACTTGAGGGAATAATGATGCAAAATGTGCCATACAAACTATCAACTCGATTTTGAAAATCGTTCGATTGCTATGCAACCGAAAAGAAATTCCATACAACATCAGTAGCTGTTTACCCCAAAAATCCAGCACTCATTGAATCTCTAGGAATTACCCATATACCCGAATTTAAAAACATTACCGAGCACCAGTTTGTAGAAGAAAAGATAAAAATTTTTGCTGATCTCGTAAAATAATGGAAATGGTACGGATGTATTGGGAAATTGAATCGAAATGTTTCCAAAACATGTTCGGAGAGATTGAATAAAGTATTGAACACGAGAAGAAATTGTATTGTTTTAAATTACGGTGATATGAGGTCATACAATATGCTTTTTAAATATAACGGACAAGGGAAGGTTTTAATATGAAAGTAGTTGATTTTTAAATTTGTATTTACCATTCTGTAATGATTGATTTTAATTTGTCGAGTATACAAGTTGTATAGATGGTATTTGATGGAGGAAATTTATTCGATATATCTAAAAATATTAATCAGTCATCTAACTCAGTTTACGTTAAAAAAAAGTTGTCCAGAGTTCGATGAAGAATGAGGTATACAATTCGCATACGTTCTACACTTGTAACTATCGAATAATTTATAAAAGGGAAAAGCTACTTCGTACATTGAAATAGCCCCACGTTGTGCGACAATTATAACAATTAAGAAATTATATGATCTAGAAGAGCTTATATTTTATAGTTACTTAAGGAAAATAAATGAGTTTATGATTACTATTAGATTTAAAAGTTTGTTCAGCATTTAAGGGCGCCAGACGTGTTTTACCGATGATTATAGAATGGCTACAAAGAAAGAATATGATAAAAAATGTTTAGGGTCTAACGGAATGAAGGGTCTAACATACTTAGAATGTTTTTTTATTTATTATTTTTTTTAATGAACAATGGTCTTAAAAATTCCCTTAGACTTCTTTCCCTTTCCTATATATTTTTACAACTTTTGGATTGTAGTCGCTACCCAAGTTTTCAATTCTTTCCAATCTGTCCTCATATCCCGCATCTGTTCTATGTTCTGCTTCGTTGGTTTCTTCTTTTACAATTATTTCAACTTCTTGGTTGGTCAAGTTCTTGGTCTATCTTGCACTCCCCTCAACATTTTCTTAAGTAGTTCATATTTTCCCTTTATTTTTAATACATTTGTTTACTCATATTGAATTTCTTATACTGTTTGTTACATTTCTAATGTTTGTAGAACGATATTCACTTATTTGTACTGATTTTAGAATAGAAAAGAGGTGAGGACCGCATATCAAGTATAATGCGTCCTACTGAAAAGGTGGCATGACAATGGGGTTATTTTAACAGAAAATAAACATTAAACTAAACAATATATTTAACTTTGATAAAAGTCTAAATATATTATTATTATTATATTATTATTATTATTATTGTATATAGCCGATTACGCAAAATCGCAAATTTGTGTCTTTTTTATTATTGCAGCTGCCCCCAAGTTTGATTGAATCCCTCCACACGTTTGGGCTATAAGACGACACACGCCAGACATACGGACAGAAGTCACCATTATAACCACTATCTTGGTCTCAGAGCACCTCTAACCGAATACATCAGGGAACAAATCCAAATCGATTTCTACCAACTATATATTTTCTTTATACTAGATACATGTGAAGCAGTAATAAATACCACGAAATGGGACCGAACCCATAACTTCGATCGTGGGAGATTTTCACAAACATGGACGTTCTAATTCAATAAGTTACCCTCCCCCTCCCCCTCGGAATCAACTAAATTCTAACTTAGGTTGGTTCCGTTAAATTTCAGCTACAACAGAGTTATAGAGCAGTTAATATTTTGACATTTATACAACGTTTGATGGAAATTATTGGACTCAAGGGAAACCGTGAAACAAACTTCCTGATTTGCTTCGCCAGTGTTCTTACGCTCCCCTATGTTGAATCCTGGCATTTATTTTCTACAAGTTTACCGAAGCTAAAACATTAATTTTGAAATATTTGGTTAACACGTTTTCTTACATATATAAGAGTTTCTAGAAGACCAAGATTTCTTAGTCCTGAGGAAAGGGTTGCTGAGGATGTATCATTTGTATATTTCGATATTTATTTACTAAAAATTGTAATATTAGAGGGTGCAAAACTAAAAATTATTTCGTTGTTGACTGTAACGCTGTACTTAACTGAGATATTTTCTCAAAATATTTGAAGGGACGTTTTGCGGGCTACCTGTACAACAGGCGTTTACGGAGTTGTATCAACTAAACTTGATAACAATATTCAGTAAAATAAATCCTATTGAAAAAGGTCTAATGAAATACTTTTAATATTTGCGTCTAATGTTTGGTAATTTTTTATGATAATTTTTATATTGGTAGATTATTATTTCAAAAACGATACTTTAAGAACCGCTCATATTTAAAGAACCGCAAATATTCGAAAAAAAAATACGATGATCCATTTTTGTTGTAACACGCTTGTTACCAATATTAGAATAATAATCCGTAAATGCTCGGTTGATAACGAATGTCTATATTCTTGATATAATTGTGCATCAAGATTAATAATTTACGACGAATCTGAGACAGAATCGACATCACAACAAAGATAAAAAAACTTTTGAAAAAGATATTAATATTTTGACAAAAATCATTATAATAAATTAAAGTTATGAATTATTATTTTATTACACCGAAAAACCCACACATCACGAATGAAGAATACAAATTTCTCCATCATAAGGCAGATGTAATATGGAGATCGACGAAACGTGGCGTGCTTCAACAACTGTTGCATGTAGTAATTCATCTTCAACCTTTACAGTCTGTATGTTACAACAAGTTGATATACAGTTTTCTTACACTTGGTCGATGGGTGGCATATACAATTCAAAATCTCAGCAGTAAGGGGTAGAGGGGTCAACATACATTCATTGTTCTAATCCTCTATTGATCGTTTTGACTCAAATTAATTTTATTATTTGTAGAAACAATTTACAGTTTTGTTGAGCTAAATAAAGACCATTTTTTTTTACAATGTGTATTTAACAACCAAATTGAATTTTCCCAAAGTCAAGACCTAGCGAAATAGCTGTCTTACACCCGAAAAATAAATTTATTCTTTTTCAACCAAATTCTTAGAACCGTTTTGAATATAAAATTTACTTTAATAGAAAATTATATCACTTAATTTCTCGATATCTCCATGGTTTTTCCTCCTGTTTATTTTTAAATCAACGTATTATTACAATATAATGCTGTAGGTTGTAATCAAATAATATTTCCAGACCACATTTCCATTCACAATTTAGTTTACTGTAAGTATACCAAATATGGTAATAATGGAAGCCGTCTAATCAACTGTGTTTCTTAAGCCGGGTTTACACTATATAGCTCAAGAGCTATATAGCCGAGCTAAATGTAGCTCTGCTACAAGTACAAAAAGCGTCTTTGAAAATCTGCTATATAGCTGAGCTATAGCCTATAGCAGGATTTCACAACTATATAGCCGAAAACGAGCTATCCAAAGTTTTCGGTAAACATCAAAGGAAATGCGACTACATCTAGCCCAGCTACATATAGCTCGGCTAGATGTACATTTTTGTTTGTAGCAGAGCTATATGTAGCCGCATTTCCTTTGATGTTTACCGAAAACTTTGGATAGCTTGTTTTCTGCTCTAGACGCTCCTACTCATTTGTGGTCAGGGGTGCGTACAGTGACTGCCTCTTGTCCACGTGTTTTTACGAAATGTTGTGCAATAGTATGGAGAATGTATTAAGTGAATGAGTGGAGTACAGATAGTGTTACGAAGTTAATTGATCTATTTAGAGACTCTCCCGTACTTTGGGATGCTAGAAATCCTGAATACAAAATAAGAAACAAAAAGCAAGACGCTTGGAATGAGACGCTTGTCTACAAAAGTTAGACAACTCCCATCCCAAATAGCAGCGGTGAGATAGCTAATGACGAACGACATGAAATTTAACGCTTGAAGGTACAAAAAGAACAAGTTTTGTAATAACGTAGAATCATGAAAAGTTTTTAAGGACGAATTTTCAGTCACATTAAGTGAGGGAGAATATGCTATTAGATACGTTTATGTGCTTATAAGTTGTAGTCTCTTTTAATTTATTTTCTTTACCCGTGTTTATTTTAATTGCCTGTATCATATTCTTCTAAATCAAAATGTTTGAATACGAGATATTGGAATGTTTTCATGAAAGTTAAAAAAGACCATAATAAAGTATCTACGAAATTGAAAGTCAATATAAAGTTGGTTTTTTGTTGTTATTTCTTCCAGTTAAAATTGTAGATAAAATGTACATTATTTAAGTTATAGTCGAAAACTGGTGAAATCTAACTTGTTCGTCTTTGTTTATGATTTTGGTAGAAACCGTTTCTGCTAAATTAAACATTAGTTATTTATGTCAAAAAGCACCCGATAATGCAATAAAGTAGCTGATAAAATTTTCCTGTTTTAAAATCTGTCTGAAGACAGTTATATATAATTATCTTAAATTTTATAAAGATAATGACATATAACTTTTGTGTGTAAGGAAATTGTGGATAGATTGTTTTTTTATAACCACGCGAGACGAAGCCATAAAACACAATTGTTGCCACCCTTGTTGCTTACATAAGAACAACTCATCCTTGTCGTTTTTTGATTCAATTTCCTGCTTGGAACAATTCTAAATACTAGTTTATTGTTAAAAATCCGACCCATAAATCATCCTTTACTTCAGAAATGTCTGCAAAGCTTTGAGATAATCCCCCTTTATATGTCATAAATGTCAAATTACCGTGATATAGACGTATCGTGGTTTCTTGTAACTGTGCCTAATACAGAACTGTATTTAATGAACACTGAACAAACTTCTGAGAGCAACTGCACAGAAACACAAAATATTTTGCACAAAGATTTTTTTTCTTGTAAATTTAATTCGTTGATCACAAATCATGTTGCCTGCATCACGAATCATATTTAAAATGGATTACATTGTTTAAGAAGAGAAAATAAATACAGCTAAAATCAATAAATAAGTTTCATACCACTACTGATTTCGACCTGTAATTTTCATTTACAGGTGACAAACTTGAAGTACTTTTTTTACATCCTATTAGACTTCGCACAGTTAAATCTTCAATTTTTAAACAGTATATTATTAATAAATGTTCAATGAGCACTGTGGTGAATGTGAACAATATGAAACACTGAAACCCCTACCACAAACTTGTGGATGGGGTTTCAGTGTTTCATATTGTTAGTATATTATTAGCAATATAATTTATAAATTCCATATATTTATATTCCATATTTATTTATTTTTATTTATTTATTTATTTAAACTTTATTATATTATGTTTGACTTGTACTGCAGTACCAAACATTTTATGTTTATTTATTTTTGTGAAATGTGTATCAGTGTGTTGTGTAAACGTGTTGTTTCATCTGATGATGGTATATGTTATACCGAAACAGCTGTAATGAAATATCAATAAATAAATACTAAACACAAGATTGCTAAGACGTAAGTAATTTAGTAATAAACTTAATATAATTTAATTAGATATTTGAATGCATTAAATTACACGCAAATAATACGCTTTATATATTTAATCAGATCAACTTCTGTATTTTTTCATAATAAACCATCGTCGCTATCATGTTATATGGCGTGTCGATTCAATGACGACACCTTTTGATGTCCGACACTACAACACAAAGTGAGCACAATGTTGTTGCTTTCCTATAACGGTTGCATTAAATTGATTGTTTGAATTTAATATTTAATGAATTTTATACTACTTACTTTTTATTTTCTTACAAATGAATAATATAATGAAAATGAATCCAACTATCGCTGTCGAGGGTTTGTGACTAAATCCATTTTAAGGTTCCCTGAAAATAAAAGAAAAAGGTCATTGAAATTACTTCTGCCAGAGTGGATCAATTTAATCAAATTTGATATTCGGGATTTGTTTGGCATATCTTGGTACTTTATTTAATTTGTGTAATAGCTCAAAATTGGGAAAGATCAGGATTATTTGCCGCAAGCGAAGCAAGCTTAGGCACAATTTAATATTTCACGTTTTGATTGACAACTGCTGAAATGATATTTTAGATGCCGAATAGTTTTTCATTAATTTGATGATGGGTAAAAGAAGTTTGTGTAATTTGTTTGCAACGATTGTTTTAAAATATATCCATTTATTGTTTAAAACATTGATTTATCTGTGGAATAATCCTCACTTGCAATTTGGAAGAAGTATCTACATTCAATACAACACACATAGACGTACGAACACACACACACACACACACACACAAACACAAAAATCGTTCTAAGTAACCCTGATTTCTTGCAGGTAACTAGGTAACCGATTTTTAAAAAGTGGAACTGCAATAAAAGTTTTCCTCACTTGATAATTTAAGAACACATTTCCGTCCTTAAAAGGATGTAAATTTAACTGTCAAGGGAATTCCAACAAAAGACGTTTTCTGTAAAGTTAGTTTTCCTTATCCTATTTGCACTGTAAAGAGCGCTAAGGTTTTCGACTACAAAATACAAACTTCTGATACAAAACAGGGACTGATAAAACAGTAAACGGAATATCTCATTCTGATAAATTACACTTTCAAACAATCATAAAGTGGAGATATTCGTATGACGGGTTGAAAAAGTATGTTGAAGTTTTCAAGGAAATATCAATTTTGATTTTCTCCGTGCCTAAAAATGATTTCGGACTTATAATCGTAAATTCAATACTCTTCATTCCCCATAAAATTTATTAATTTAGTCAATATGTGGGTATATTTTTGAAGTGTTTGAAGGTTCTTCATTTAATGCTTGAAATAATCACAAATATCACCTGTTGATGCAAATATGAATAAAGAAAGAGGAAATAATAGTCAACAGCATTATGTAACATTTGATAAAAATACTGAAAAGAGTTTTTTACATTTTAAATAAACATAAAATAGACTTATAGTTAAACAAAGAATAAAATAAAATGATGTTTGATGATTTTTAACTAAAAATATTATATGAGAAGTTCTTTTGAGAGTGAATGGTTTAACAAAATTATTTTAAAAAACCTAATAACATAATAAAAATTATTCTTAATTATGAGAGGACTTTCAAGTAAAATTGAGGCATCTATTACATTAAACTTATTAAAACAAAATGTAAACGTCCGTTATAGAATTGAATAACGAAATTAAATCATAACTGTTCATACGTAGAATGAATTTATTCACAATAGATAAAAAGTATGTTAAAAAAGTTGCTTCCCTTGTTGGGATTTGAACCCTCGGCGTAAACTGGGAAGTGTTGTACTCTTGTCCCTGATCGACATTGAACATACAGGTACCTCATGCAGTTTAAAAAATAAGACGTGTTTCTACGCATTTATTTTTATAGTCAAATTTGTTTATTAACTTGTAAAATATGTATTATGTGGATAATTTAATTATTCACAAAATTTTCACGGGTCACAGTTTTATAGGAAATTTAGTTTTTTTTAAATAAAAACACAACTCTTTTAAAAGTGTTTTAAACAAATAAGATTTTTCGTAGGTAGAGATAAGCTTCTCACTACAAATAGATAAAGAATAAGAATTAATTAGTTCCCAGATACTTACGACCCCTTAATGAAGATACGATTGACCTTAGTATTTTTTTTTTTTTTTAATTTAAGAAAGATTGGCCATCTGTAATAGATGCACATTTAACTTAGATGGTATACAAGGACGAGATAGGCGAGCATTTTCCCAATCAAGATGTGATTACAACCGTGACTATTCAGATTGTAAAAACTTTTCCCAGTCCGTGTTTACTTTAAATAAACAAATACTAATTTAGTTTTAATCTTATACGAACGTATATAGTCTCCTTTAATAGAACTACAAAATACAGGCAAATCAAATGTCAATATTTGTATAGATTATAATATTTACCGATATAATACAATAATACGTGCTGAATGAACAGTACGTACTATAAAACCAAAACATATAGATTATTACCAAAATAATATTTTTTTATTACTTCTTTAAACTTTCTAGTTCCGCAAAACTAAAATAAAATATACTCCCCTGTTTTCTGACGTGTTAAAGTGAAATTTAATTTGTCGTTTTATGTAACGCCATTAGTTTACCCAAAGTCATACACATATTAAATTCGACCCGTTGAAACAGCGACAGTAAGAAATACGAACTCGAGTTTCTGCTCTACAAAAATTTACCTTTATTATTTTTAATTAGGTTGATTGTTGTGTGTAATTAGCAAAAAACTATCGAAAGTCCGTAGGCTAACATTTAAGGTTTGTTTAAAATTTGTATATAAGCAAATTTTTTATTGTAGACATTTTATAAAAACATATAGCTAATTATAAAAATTCAGCGTCTTGATATGTCTTTATAACATTCATACTCGTATTTATAGAGAAAACAGGAAAATGCGACGTCCTCCTCAAAAGTGATAGAATATGGATTTGTGGAATGGATCTTTTTTCTTCTTTTTTTGATAATCCTGACAAACTTTTTATATGCACTATATTCGTTTTACCTACTTCCCCTTTCCTATGCTAAAACCCAATTTCAAACAAAAACATTTTAAACATATTTATTTCGAAATTTATTATGATAAACATGAAATACATAGGTTTTAAATTTCCGTCCTCACCTCAGTACATTTAGGTGAAGCGAGGGGCGCTTGTAGACATTATTAGTTCTTTATTTTGTAAGCCAAGATGTACAATGTCTAGCATCGTTTAATAGTGTTTGCTTCCAGGTACATTTATTAATATATTTATCAATATATTTAATAATAATAACTCAAATAAAATACAATAAAAAAAATCAAATCTCATTCCTAATATAGTAAATATTAATGTCTGTCTTAGTATGCACAAATATTTAGATGTATTATTATGTCTTAGTTGTAACTATAACTTATTGAAAATTGTATAAGTAATTTCGTACCTATAACGAACGACTTATAAGTCATACCTATTTCGTACCTATAAGTCGTACGACTTAAAAAATCAAATAGTTTCCACTTGAGGTAATCAGTGATTTCGTTTGTTTGTTAACTGTTTTAGCTTAAACATTTATGCATTGTCTTTTAACATTTATTTATTAAATTACTTAGTTTGTAAGATTTCTTTCATAAATGATAGCTGTAAGAAAAGAAACCCCTTAGTTCAATGCACGCAGATGGTACTTTCTCATAAAGTCACAAAATTCCCAATACTCGACCGTTTATCCATTCTTACTAGCTATTTAGAATTAGAAAAAACTAAGTAAAATGTATTCATGAAAAAACCGAATCGCAAGAGTTGTGTGCATTACACTTAAGCTTAAGGATAATGCACACCACTCTTTCATGTCTGACCTATTTGGTTTTTCATAAATACATTTTACTTAGAGAATATCTATAGACTAATTACAAGGAATTATTATAGAAACGAACCAAAGATATGTTATATAAAAAATGCATGGAATTACAAATATTGTTATCTTAACCCTCTCTGTCGTATCACCTTTCCGATATAATCTTGTTGTTTTGCTGTCGAGTAAAAATTTAGGAAGTATAAGTAGATTACCGCTTTAAAAATGCTGTATGAATTTTGTGAAAAACCACTTGGTTTTACCTTTTCACTGAAAACAAAACTCGGGTTTTTTGTAAAACTTCATCTCTTATGGCTAGTCAGTTGTAACATTTTAGTGAAATTGACCCCGGATTTTTAGAGAATTGTAGTGATTTTAGTGATAATTAGAGTTAACGTGAAAGCGTTTTGGTAGTGAAACTGAAATATTGATCAGAAATAGTGTCACTGGCTAATTAGACAATTAGTGAGGATGTGACACCAGGCTTATAGTAGCTAGAGAGTGGTATTATGTTCAAATAAAAACTAAATAGTTTCACAGTAACGCAAAACGTACAATACCACCTCCTTCTCACGATTTTAAATATCATAATTATAAAACTTATATCTTTTTTCTATGATAAAACTATTATTTGAATTACATCAAGATAACACCAGTTTAAAAGTTCTGCTACGTGTATCAAGTTTTGTATTTCTCAACTTGAAAATAATAACTCATAACGTTAAACTGAATTTACGTAATATTATATGTGAGTATTTTAATTTGTAATAATGTTAAATAGATATTTCTCTTGAGATTTATTTTTATAAAATAAAAAACCTATTTGAATAATAGTTTGGAAATTGAAAATATATTGCCATTGAATTTTCTTAAATAAAATTATTTTATACGTTACCTTAAATACAACAAAGTACATAATTGTATATCTCAGAATACTAGCCCTATCATTAGGTTTGTTTTATAGCGCATTAGGGTTTTATACAAATATACATTTACGTAATAAAAATTAAAAGTATCAAAGTTTGACTGGAGAATAATAATTCAAAATTGTTCGGGAGAACCGCTGTGTGTAAATTAAAACTGACGAAGAGAGTTAAATTAAAAAATCTATATTTTTATTTAACAATTTATTACGTTAAAAAATTGTAAAGCAAATAGTTGAACCAACAATTATTTTTGATGATTTAATATAATGATACGAAAAAATATATTTTTTTAACGTTTAGTTTTGTGGATTTAAAAAAGGATGTATGAGATATTGTGCGAATTCTTACCCCAAGACAGCTTTAAATAAGTCCAAGTTATTAACTAGAGGTTCCGTGTAATTTACATAATACCCTTATTAGTGTTCCTAACGCGTGCAGTGTTATCACGTATATAAGCCGAACCCAATCATCTTTACTTTAGGGTGTTTGCATCTTAACTTGTTTACAAATAACGTGTCATTATATAGGATGTTTGTAATTCTACTGGAATACTTTACCGTATTTTGGTATACTTATGTTATTCCTTTTCTTGGTTCTTTCAATGCCAATATATATTTTGTCAGTAAAAATATTGGTACATGGATCCAAAGCTAAATGGACTGATTTTTTTTAAAACAACGTAATGATTCTTAAGTAATTAAATCTGCCGATCGGCTGCTTCCCCGTCATCGGATTCTACCACCAGGTGACAGCACAAGTTGAATTATGATGTATAGCTGTACTAAACAGACCCCAACTGAAATGAGTATTTTATTTATTTATTTATTTTAAGTGTATTGGTTAGACACATAGTTTGGTTGCAAGATGAACTAGAATTCCATTAGGAGTTTAGGTTCTGGCCACCAGCACAATGCATCGTTACCAGGGATGACCTCCATGACGTGTAGGTTCCATGCGGTTGGTGGAAGATTCTTCTCTGCTAAGAGAACCATTTATCCCGAGGTGAGATTCGATGTTGTCTTGTTCAACTTCTGGCGTTGTATGGGATTGTGAATATACTCTTGGGACCAGCTTTGCCAAAGATCATGCACGCTACAGCTTCCGTCTTGCAATAAAGTTGGTGGTTGATTGCATAGGGTGGCCGTCCCTAATTTTCAATACAATTTTTGTCATATAAATTTGATTTACAATTTTTTGACATTAAGATTTGGATTTAAGATAATTGTAAAAAAATAATACAAAAAATAAAGTGGTGTTATAACACATGATTAAACATTGGTATTCAACAGTTCATTGACACGATACGTAACTTTATATATAGTGGATATCCATCTATCTAACACGATTAGAAATTTGTCTTTTAAAAAATGGCCAAAAATTAATTTACTTTTTTAATTTATTTGTGACATAAAATGTATGTTCATGTTATTAGTAGAACATGATTTTCATTATAACATCTTTAAACCAATTTAAAAATATTGATGGATGAGAAAAACGTAGCGGGCAGGTTCCTTGATTGAGATAAATTTATTTTTCTCGGGGAGATTTATTTAATTTAATTTATATCACCATGAAAATAACTATTGCTACATTAAGAAACCAACTTTTTCCTTACACAGTGCTCACAATGAATGATAAAGAGTCATATACAGTAAATTTACGGGGAAATAATTATAAAAATAAAAGGGAGATAGAAACTGACAAAAAAACTAGTATTGAACAATCAAAACGAGCTGAAGAAATAGAAATACACATATACCCAAAATTATATAAAAATTATAATAAATGGCGTATGAGGATTTGAAATCTAATTAAGGTAAATAATATATGTACTATAATACGACGGGACACTAGAAAGAGTCCCTTCCTATGTACAATAATTAATTACAAACACAAGGAAAAACTTTAAGGATAACAAACTATATATACTATTATTGAAAATCCAAAACAAGCATCAGAGAGAAAAGACATAAAACAATACATATAAGTACAAAATCATATAATACTAACAAATCTTACGTGAGGTTTGAGAATCTTGAGCTGTTTTCATTGAACATTCAAATATTTGTTATTACATCATTTCCATACTAAATGTTGAGCTTGACTTATGAGAAAAAATTATATAGTATAACAAACACACAGAACACAATTCACATAAAAAATACGCCTAAATATCAGACGCGTTTCAACGACAAGGCCGTCCTCTTCGGTGATACTTAGGAATACCTGTATCACTGAAGAGGACGACCTTGTCGTTGAAACGCGTCTGATACTTAGGCGTATTTTTTATGAGAATTGTGTTTTGTGTGTTTGTTATACTATTACATCATTTCATAAATCCCCAAAATCAACTTTTAACCAGAGCCAAGGATTAAATCGAACGTCATCGCTAATTTGTCTTTTAATCCTATTGTACAGTTTCCAGTTGCATGTCATTATCATGCATCCTCAGTAGTTATTATTGCTAGTTGTACTTTACTTCCTCGCTTTTGACAGTATTATAACCTAATGTGATAGTATATCATACTATTTTAATTTTATTTCATATAAAGTAATGGTTATGTGAAATGTAGACTTCGCTCATTGGATGTTTTTATACATTCAATAAATTCTTTTTGTGCAAACAATGGAGCTACTGCCTACGTCACACACAATATTCATAGATCATCCAATAAGAGTATGTAATACGACATGTAGTGTAAACAGGGACACAACTCACAAGGATAAGTAATAAAAATAAAAGTCGCTTTCCCTTGTATTGTGACTTTGATTTAACATTCTTTTTATTAAGAGTAGTAGTAAATTTTATAATGATGTAAGGAATAACCTCTGGAATACTACTACTTTAATGGTAGAGTTCAATGTTCTCTTTTGTTTTTTGACATATTAGGCCATTTCTGAATAATAATAATAATTTAGATGCAATTATATACACGAGTTGAGTCTTTAACCATCTTGTTTCATTGAAGTCATATGGTAAATATGATTTTGAGACATTGTGTATTTTATAACAGCACTATAGCCAAAACGGTTTATTCTGCTTTTAAAGATAACACACCAACTCTTATTTTTTGAGAGATGACATTCAATACACTAAGCAAAACTCATTGGACGTTCACTGTTCGGTTTAGTTACAAATAACTTTATAAATAAGCTCCATAACGATTGGTACACGCAATCACCGTAACTGTGAAACAAAAACTCGAACATTGAGTTAAAATAAAATTTTACTTCGCTTAGTTGATAACGGGAATATTGGTTGGGAAGATAGGTTTTTCCTAATGGAAAAATTATAGAGTTTGGCAGTATTTTTCTCTCTTTGATTTATAAATTGAAAATAACGAAGTTAAGTACTTAAGTGTATTACTTTACTTTTCAATACAGCAAATGTTATAAATATATTAAACTCAGAGTGGATTTAACTTGGAGCTGTAAATTCCATTGTATTAAAGAATCTCAACTGATGTAGGAAGGAGCTTAAATGTGGCGTTTAGAGATTCAGAGATAAGTACTGTACTTTCCCCTGTAATATTAGAAGGATACATTCTCACTTAAATACCAGAAGTTAAAATGATTACAGTAACAGGATGATGACTGAACTACTAGTCCAAAAGTTCTAATGAAGTGATATAATGAAAATGTTCATGACTTAAGAAAATTCTGGTTAGAGACTTATTCTTTATATAATGAAGTTTTAGTTCATAAGAGACAGTGTATAATTAAAATGTTAACAACTTGACATTGGTAATTTTTTCCCCTAAATAAATGTGTTTAAATCGATAAAAATTACCATAGTAGTACAAAACATTTGTTTTATTAGTATATACTGGAAGTTATTTAAAGCTTGTTTTATTGTTATTTTGCTAAGTTTTTAAGTTGATCAAATACTTTGCCAAACAGTAAGTAAAGTTCATGAAAACAGTTTATTGGTAATTTAATTACTCGTGCGTGCGTTTATGATTTATGAGGCCGACAGACAGGTCACACAAAGATCAGAAATGAATGATAAAATGTTAGGTAAACAAATTTTGGTTTCCAGAAACGACCAGAAAAGTTTCGGAGGAACCAAACCCCTGTAAATTTTCACACCACAACAGAATGATATAAAACAGCAGAAAGATTGTCGCTCAATATTACACTGCTTATAAAATAACTCCCTTTCACATAATACCTATTATGAGTTATAAATTTGTAAATTAATGTAGGAGTAAATTTTAATTTCCAACTATGTTAAATTTGTGTTTCCTAAAATCGACACTTTAAACCTAAAAAAATAAAAAGTATTGTGTTTTCTACAATCGATAGTATAAATCAAAAAAAAATTAAATAAATTAAATATTAACGTAATCGATATTTATATGGTTAGCAAAAATGCCTATAAGAAAGTGATTGGATTGCGGAGTGCTCTGTAGATCCGTTTATTCCTTGTACTACGCACACTTAACATATAAACTAATTACACAGTATTCTGTGAAGCTCTGATAAACTGATTTTCAACTTAAAACTACTCATCATTATTTTGCACACTACAGTATTTCTTATTTTATGTTATATATCAGAGATTTTTGTGTACTGGAGATTTTGCTGCTAGGACGTTTTGTAAAATATGAGTATGTAGCTCATAATATACAAACTTTATACTTATGTATGGTTTTACAAATACCGTCTAGGTGAAATTTAATTACCAAACTGTTACCATTGGTAATTGGAAGAAAATTAAATGTTGTAGAGAAATATATAATAACTATTTAATATTATTGCTATATAAATATGTAGCAGTTTTATTCTTTACATTATTCGTAAACCGATTGAAATTTCGATACTATGATTTAACAGTAGTTTAGTATTGACAAAAATATATAATTTCTTAAATGGAGGTAGAAATATGGTAATTCATACATTGTCCAGACATTTTTGATGATGATTCTTTCGTAGCTTTAGTCTCCTTTGTTTGTCACTACGTTACTTCCAACAACAGTGTGGAACAAAATTAAAATCCCTTGTCTGATTCCAAATTTCCCCTCTAATTTCTGCCTATATATTACGCGTTTTAAAATCTAACAGTCGCACTGGAGGTAATTAGTTATTCTTTAAGTTTAGATACAGTTTTACTTAGCAAATATAACATTTTGCAATATCTTATAAAATTTCTTAATTCAAGAAATTTGTTTTATAATTGAGAGCTGCAAGGAAAACCTCATATTGCAATAAAAAAATGTTATTTTACATTTCAAAAACCTATCACACAGCTGCTGACAATGTAAGCATATAAATTCTATATCAACTAAATATAATCCATTCTAGTAAACATAGTATAATGTTTCAATCTATTTCTATAGATTATTGATAGAATTAACCAAAAATAAACAGACTATATATTAATAATTAACAATAGACATAATCGAGATGGTTTGATCATTTGAAATAAATTATTGGCAGTTTTAGTATTAAGAATCCACACTTAAACGACATGACACTCCATGTTTTACAGGGTCTAGAAAAATTACCCCTCTATGTTAATTTTATTGTAAATCGTAAGTCATATAACTTTCGTTTCTTGGGGTAGATATAGACTATGTAGAGATATTTATTTGGAGATATTAGACTATGTAGTCTTACTGTTTCTATATATATATATATATATATATATATATATATATATATATATATATATTCGTTTAGCGGACACATCTATGCGTTGAAATTGTTTTTTTTTTATTTAAAGAAATTATATTATATTCAATTCCATAAATATCATTAGGTGATATTGTCAATATAAAATGTATTGCTACAAATTATAGTTTAGACGTTCATATAAAAATTCGCACCTATTACATTAATTTCTCTATGTAAGATTACAGACTGCTGTTTAGATTAGTTTTCCTGGTACTGCTCACCCTAAAAGATGAACTAATGGAAAGTATTCCGTGAAGCTTTACCAAACTGACATAAAACATGAAGCTGCTCTTAATTAATTTACACTGTAAAACACTTAATATTTACTGCTTAAAGGTAGAGATTTATCGGTACTTAAGATTTTGTGTGCTAAGATATTTTGTAAAATTTATGTAGCCCATAATACAAGAACTTTATAGTTATGTAAGGTTTTACAACTACGAAATGCATTTTAGGTAAACGTTCATTACCAAAGTTTTAGTGGCTATGTATTAGAAGAAAATGTAATGTTTAAGGGAAATAAATATACACTATTAAATATAGCAAATTTATATGCATATAATTTGTTAAATTATGTTCACGTTTTTGGTTTAAATTCATTTTAAAGTGTACTGGAAAGTATAATTCAAAAGTTCATCAAATTTTAAATTTAAGATTACAATACAATTATTTTAAATTGTATTATACATAGTTATTAAAACAAATTACGAAATTGGGGTTGTTATGGAATAATAATGTGACACCATAGTCCGTGAGTGGCCACTCTATTATTGTGTGGCCAACAAAACGGATTCCCTTTGACCAATCGCAGAATCTAACTTATACTCAAGATGTTGGTTCAACAACATAACTTTGTTAGTTTCTCAAGGAATCTCTAACACACCAAGCGATAGATGGCCAATAAGGCACACGCTGTATATTTTAAGGTTTATTAAAACCAAATTTTAATTTTTACAGGTATATCTTTTGCTATTAAGCTTTTTAATTACTCTTAGGAGGGTTTAGTGGCTAGAGGTTAAGAGTCTTATACGCATGATATTTCGGGTTATATGCCTCGTGGTGACTAAAACAAGAGTGAACTCAACATTGTAAAAAAACGTAGAATTAATACTGGATCCTGTTCAAGGAAAGAAAACTGAAACACCAATTGCAGATCATACATCACAAAATAAAAAGCCGTCAAGCAAGTCTAAGCTATTAATTTCGCGAAGGATTATTGTATTTTGGATATTTTGATCTTGATTTAACTTCTCCCGTATAATCTGATTTTTACTTTTTTTTCTTTCTTATAATTACTCTGTAACCTCAAAACAGTCTAACCAGGTTACAACGGGATCATTCCCTTTGTAATAGTCTTAATAATGTTGTTATAATGTAATCTTGTTTATATTATTTTTAATGCAGCATATAAATTTATTCATTGCTAGATTAAGTAAAATATTATTACATATTTCATTAAGTATTTTATTCAAAATGAAAATTTTGAAAAATATCAGTCTTAAAAAAATGTTTTTCTCTATGTTTTTAAATATAATTTGTGATTTCATATTTTAGTATGTCATTTATAGTTTATTGTTCAACAGTTTAATTTCGTTTAATACATACAAGAGATATGTATGTATGGATTATTAGAAAGGGATGAAATAAATAAGAACGATGGCGATTTTTTTTTAATCTCTTATTTTCGTAAATAAAATTAAAAGTCAAAGCTGCAATATGGAATTTGTTCAAAGATTGTAAAATAACCGATCCAATATGATTGCCCAACGAATCCATCCAGTGTTTTCTCACTTTACTAGTAAAACCGATATGTTGTAAGACATAATAGTAGATGAAAGTTCTCTTGCTTCTCACCTTCTGTGTTATTTTAGACTGTAATATTTTACTGACACGTGACAGATGTGGCTTTAAAATATAAACAGGAATTTATAAACATGTTTGGTTCTAATAAAGGGTTCATTTTAATCATGACACATTGGACGAACATATGCATGTTTGAACGTTTCATTAGTTGTGCTAATTCTTTTTTTCCATTGTTCCTGCCTTTTGTTAGAGCAGGAGGTACAAAGCAGTGTTGTGTAGTGATGTATGACAAGTAAAGGTAACATTTTGTTTCAGATTTATCCGAAACTTAAAGTCAGATTGGAAATAAGTCTCTCTCTCAATCGAGACTGTATGATTGAAGCAGTAAGAGTTGGAAACGAACCATAAGATAGAACATCAACCATCTTAGATAAACTAACTGATGTTTATGCAATAATTCAAGACAATCAAGATATCGCTATGAAGCATGAAGAAGTGTTGTTACTGTAGAAACATTGAATAATGGTGGACTTAATTTTTAGAATGAGAGTGCCAAGTGTCTTCCCTGTCGTTTAAAGCCTGGACACAAAGAATACGTTGCAGCGTTGAAAAGAATAAAGGCCAGTTTTTAGAAACCTATGATAAGCATTGGTGCACTACTTCATTCAAAATGAGTTGAAACTAGCAAGCATCCAATAACTTAACTCATGTTAACCTCGTAAAACCGAAATCAAATTATCAACTAGAAAAATTCTCCCACATTGTTTTGAGATTCAAGAGAATAATTTACATTGATTTTCTCACTCTGAGTACTATAATAGAACTTTAAAATTAAAGTTAGTGATTTATTCCTCGAGTTTATTCCTTTCACGACAATGACTCCCCTTACAGTGTCATTTTGAGAGTGGATATGTTACGGAACTCCAGTAGGGTGATAAGTAGTATGTACTCCTTGTAGTATAGGTTTACACCACCAGACTTTCACCACTTCAATGTACTACGGATTCTGCCTTCTATTCGGCCTATAAAAATGGGTGAATATGTAATCACAAAACTTTTAATCTTATAAAATTAAAAAATTCCCTGAAAGCTGGAACAAGTATATTGCTGTGACAGGAAACTATAATTAAAAATGTGTATTATTAAAAATTTCATTCAATACTAAAGTTAGCTAGTAAAAATCTTTTTATATTTGAAAGTCCCACATATTGGCACTACCACATAACAGAATGTTTTACATGTCTCTCTATAAGTCTTTGTTTGCAGAAAGTGGTTCAGAAACCTCAGCTGCAGGTGAAACAATATTTTCTAGAACAAACATTTGCAATCAGTTACAATTAATGTCACACAGATAAATTCTGTTTGTTTTACAAACATATCCTCTTACTTCTATGTGAAACATTACTCGCTGCTGATACGTTATAGAATTTATTCAATATTATTTGTAAGCAATTTGTTCGGTTAACTGAATCTTATAATCAACTTGTAAAAATCATCAAATACGTTAGTCTCAATAAATTAAAAATAAACACAAGAACATAACTCTTTCTAACACACCCATCAACAAAACTAAATCTAACCAAAAACTATATTCATCACTATCCTCAAACAATAGATAATTTATACTTAATGTCAGAAAACAGAATTGTAAGTATTAATATTACCATTTTTTTTAAATAGCATTTAAAATAATGTATTTACCTTATTTTGATTTCCTTCGTTGTCCTAAACAAAAATTTCAAATGAATGAAATTGAGTTGGACGAAAATAAAATCGTCATTTTATAATTTCACTTCCTAATGATTTGGTAACTGAATTAGATCATTTTTTACGATATTTCACTAAAATGTTAACGAAATAGTTAAATTTGAATTTTTAGAAATATGTTTTCTCTTTTGTAACAGCTAAATTAACAAATTTTTGATTGATAACCAATTACAACGAACTGGATTGTAAGTTTTTTATAGATAATAATGACTAACAATACCGTTTATTTACCCCTTTAGAACGTAAAGTTGTGCGAAATTGCTACTAGCCAATGTCCAAAAATTTTGATTTGAAATATTTTCATGTATCTGAGTCTATAAAAGTTAGAGTAATTAAAAAATATATTTTCCTTGAATTCACTGCATACGTGACTCACGTACATATAGTATACAGTTGTTTAAATAAGTTTATTGTTATTGAGATTTTTTAAATAAAAAAGTTTTATTTTAGTTTAGTTATAGCAAGTTATAACGCACTAAGTTAGATTAAAAATTGCATAAATTAAGCGAAGACGTTGTACTATCATTAATTTAACATTGCGTGTCCAGCTTATAATATGGTTATAATGGTTATAATAGTGTAACCACACGAGAGTAAAAATATTTATATGTCTTTGTTTTGTCATATTTTAATTTGTATTAAACGATGCATGCAACACATGTCTCTATATATTATGTGAGGTTATATAAAATCTCTTACAACTAGAACACAGTTATTTGATATCTAGGCAATTTTTAATAAGACTGTAAATTTATATTTTAAATTGTATCTGAAAGAAAGCTAGTAGACCTATATAGAAGTATAAGAAAATGTGTTGTGTTCTGTTTTGTAGTTATTAGATCTTGAGGCAGTCTCATATTACCATAAACAAATACATTTTAATATGAGATGGAACTAAATTATACCTATGATTACTGCAATATATTATAGAGAAAACTATAAATACATTACTTCAGATTGTTTCTAATATTGATGAGAAATCATCAGTATTAATTATAGGTACACAGGGGTAGGTCTATACACCATTAAGGTTTATTTTTCAAAATTCAAATTAATCTTTACAGAGCACGTTTGATTGTTTTAAACTGCCTTTGTTTGGCAGTTTATTTTGAAGTGTCTGTAATCTTGACCAGTTTTGAGTAGCTGTAAACGATATTTACGTATTGTACTTTTTGTTTCTGGTTTCACACTTTTCACTTCCCTTGTTAGCAAAATTTGCATCAACTATAATCATCCTGTTCATTCAGGATATAATCATCCTCATTTTTGGTTTCATATCTTTTAATTTCCTGGTTTTCAATAATTTCAGCTGACTTGTTGCTAGTGTCTGAGCTCCATACTTTACTGAACAATATTTTAAATACCACTACAACGGTAATGGTATTCAGCTACAGTTATGGATCACCAACCCCCTTGTCTTTTCAATGTGAATAGATTTTTTCCTCCTGACACGGTTTGAATGGGCATTCTTAATCAATGATAGTTACTGATGATTCTATGTGTTTTACTATCTTTATAAGAAACAATCAAGAAACTTCCATCTTGAAATCATTTACGCTTAAACGTAACAGATAATTTTATTCGGCATACTCGAAAAATTCCTAAATTTAAAATGCAGCAACCATTCGTAAAAAGGAGCATCGATCATGAATTCTGTTACTCCACCAGCACTAAACAAACAATATTGTTGTTTAGTTTAAAACCAAGAGACTGACGTTTTATAATGGCTTTGGAAAACTATGAAGAATCAATTATAAATTTTATTTTTATCAACTTGTGATGATGGAAAATTTATTCCACAAAGTATATTTTTCCAGTACTTTTGACTTACCTGACAATGTAATATTACACTTACTTGACTAGGCCTAACATTTTCAAGCATTCATCACTCACAAAATTTGTCTTATTTCTCTTCATATATATTTTGGTATTTCCCTGGCAAAAACTGTCCCGTTAGTTCCAACCTGAACAACAAAAACACGTGAGATTCAGTGCAAGGAATTCATCCTGCCATAAAATGATATATTGGTCAGAAAGTATGGCCAGGAAATGATCTGTATTATTCGAAGAATGTTTAGTTCAAGTTTATAATATTTTTCCTGTACGAGGATCATCTGTGTAGTGAAGACATATAAACAGTAGAGACAGAAAAACGAATAGTACCAATAAGGAATACCCTGCAGCAAAGATCAAATTATTATTCCGTAAAGAAGGGTAAAAGATTACATTGCCTTAAACTTGAGTCTAACAAATGACAGTCGTCTCGTTAGAGATTCCCTTATATATTAAATCCTGTTGACTTTAATATGTTACAATCCTTCATCAAATACTCTATCCTACGTAAATACGTAGAAAAGAGACTTTATCTATGAAGGTTTAACAATATGTCCTTGATTGTGAAATGGAAATTTATAATACATTTTTACACTTATGTGATTTTGACGTTTAACCATTATTAACATAGGAATCCTTGCTATTGTTATCTCAATCATAGAAACACCAAAACCGGGAAGCATAAAATGTCCACCGATCCTACACATTGGAATAATGTAGCACCATTTTTAGTTCTCAGAATTTATTCTTTCTTATTTAACGTAATCCCCTTTCTTCCCAAGGGAACATAAGACATCCACAACATGTGTCCATTGAACTAGATTTCTACCCTCCACGTTGATTTGTTGTCGTGTTTTCCTCTTCCCCTTGCCTTTTTCATCACCATGGTTGCCTCGGACGTAATTACACCATGGTTGTTATAAAAGACGAAATTTTTCAAACTGGGCTGTACCGATTTCGTTCAAATTTTAAACAAATAAAATTACGCGTCAGAAATAATTCGCTAAAAACAAAACAAAAATTGAACTGTTATCTTAAAACCCCGATTTTAATATAAAACTTTTAAGCTGAAGACGTATTTATAGCACAAGGGAAGTAAGTTTAACTAACATTTAAATAGTTTTTTTTTTAAACACGGCGTCTATAGTTCATTTGTATTATTTGATAGACGACTACATAATTGACATTTTCCGTTACTGATATCATAAGTTGGTTTTTATTTGGTTCTTAGGACTGGTAAATGAGAAAGTTTGTGCAATGTTTTTGCTCAATTTATTTTTCCATTGTAAGTTTTATCCTAGACTATATTTTACTCACCGTTGCAAAAATATTCTGAGCCTTCCTTACGCTAATATTTACGTCATACCCTACTCCTTCTTTGTCAAACATCATGTTTCAAGATCGTAGAACGTATCTACTTTATTTAGCATCTGTGTTTGTGTAATTTATTCAAAGTTTAGTTTGTTAAGGTAATATCCTGAAACAGGAACTCAAGAGAGAAGATATCACCTTAACGAGCAAAACCTTGAATACATTAACCGACAAGCGGGAATAGGATAGTGATGAATCAGTTGAGTTCCTCCTCTGGTTAGCTAGCATTTCTCTTCCATAAAATTGAGCGTATTTTAATTTTAATTTTATAAATACTATTATTATTACACGGTTTTCCGTAGCAATTTATATAAATTTAATACGTATTAAGACATTTTATGTGTCTTGATAATCGAAAGAGAAATTCTCGAAACAATGGGACAAAAAAGAAATGTGACAGCTTAAGGTATGTTTATCCTTATAACAGTAAGTATATATAACAGTTTTTGGATGCATTTCAACATGATTCATGTTACAATAGGCTTGTGTTGCATCTATTATATAGTTGGTACTACTGCATGGCACCCCACTTTGAATTCTGAATTGTTTTTATTCTGATATTTATGTTGAAATGTGGTTTTAGTATGATATATTGATATTAACAAAATGTATATGAGTGGTATGGATGAAATAATTTACAATAAATACATGTTGTGATTTTGCTTATTTAACTTAATGATACCACTATTTGTTTTATTAAAGCTAAATTTACAAAGTATTTATTTACAATATCCATTGTTCATCAACATTTAAATATTAAATGAGTGATTGGACGAATGGTGTTGAATGATAAGTTATTCCAAGTGGTAAATTAGTTGCATAAATTTTGTAACGTCCAACGGTTTCGTTCCATAAGGAATAATTGTAATTGTTACCGAAGCAAAGTTTCGTTTTAACTTGACCACTTGGCATTTTACCAGTCACGGTACCAAGCACTACAAAACTTAGCAAAAAGATTATTTGGAACTAAATGAAATGTTTTATGTAGTAGGTTGTTTTATTTTATTTTCTGTTTTGAAGTGGCGGCCACTAAAAATATTCATATCACAGTTTACATTGGTCGTGGGTGTTACAACGAGGAATGCAGCGCAAGGTTTGATGTAAATATCATTGAGGGATAACAATAGGTTTACAAAATAACAAAAAATACCTTTATTTACAATATTTTCCAAACATTTTCATATAACATGTATCTAAATTATATATTTATTTCTAAGTAAGTTAGAATAAACTTTTGAGTAGTCAGATTGTTTACATGTATGAAGATTTGAGACACCAGCCAACGAGGCCTACCTATGGTGGGATATGGGGTACTTTTCAGATAAAGTAATTAGTAATCTACTGTTTATATGTATCTTGGATTACAGCATAATATTCACTATCTCTGTGATACCAATAGATGATCACAGTGCAAGAAGCAAGCCACTCATATGTGTTTCATTTTTGTTTTTCTCTCCTTGCGAGGAGTGGTTTGTTCATGTGAACAGTACATGTTGTTTACTGTTACTTTTTGGTCTATATTACTGCTGTGTGTGCACGCTAGACAATAGCAATATTGGATTTACAATCACGATATTTTCAATGTAGAAAAACATCCTGGAAGCAAAATTCAAAAATCACAAAACCATTAGTTTAAAATTGTTAAATATAAATAAGTAAGAAACACATTATTTGTATGAAAAGGGAGCCTGTGGTAAATCTATGAAAAATACAATTGTTTATAATGCCAGTATCCCAAAGGAATATATAAAAAAAAAACCATCCCCCGTCCACCCACTCTTTCAAAAAATATCTTTTCATACTGAGTAATTATTAATGTTTCTCGTTAAAGTAAGAGAAGAAAATCATTCTTCAAACTTTAATTATTTATACTTCAAGAATGGTTTCAAAGTATTAAATAAATGTTGTTGCAATTATTAATGTGTTGAAGGTTACTTGATGCAACATGCTGTAAGAGTGGCATAACAATAAGTTACTCACCTGTAGGAATGTACACGGCGTGCAAAGCTCAATAAATTTAGCTTTAATGTAACGTTGATAGTTTGCTAATTTATCTGCAGGTCGACCGTATATAAATGGGTCAGACGTTTACCAGTAGATTTTCCTTGTATTTCTTTGATAATATATATATATATATATATATATATATATATATATATATATATATATATATATAAGATTTAATTGTAAAGTGTTGGTTTGTAGTTATGCAAATTTGAGCTGACTGCGCTCTCCTTCACCAATGAGTCTTTTTTAATAATTTGATTTTAAATTTGCTATTGTAATTTAACTAATTACAGTTTTCTTAGATCTTATAGATCTTATAAAAAAACAGATGTACTGTAAGAACTTGATTGTAAAATATAAATATCATTTTGTTTTTAATTATTATTATAAGTTTCACATAAATTTAAAATAATATCTTTTTTCGTGTATTTTGGTTGTTGCATTGTATTAACGATTTACTGAAATAATTTGCTTGCATAAAATTTTGTTAATGGAAACAGTGTACACGGTCTTTTTGTCTGCTCTAAAGCCCCAGCCTACGCTGACATAATTTGAACCTTGTTCATTACACCATTTTGAATTTTTAATTTAATTTTCAAATTTGATTAATACAAAAATAAGTCTTCTTTACACCACGATTTTCACAAGAATGGTCCATCTTTGGATTACTCTCCCTCAAGGTAAGGATACTTCCCTTTCCGGCATACCTCTGTCTACATTTTTCCTTCACACGCGCGCGTGAACACACACACACACACACACACACTCAAGCTTAATACTTCAAAATTACCTTTGTGAAAATCTACCTTCTCATCTGCTACTTCATTTCAGTTGTCATTGGTTTCAACTTGACAGTGTTTCACCACACTATTACCAAAACTTCCATGGTTACTTGAATGCAACTTTGCTCACCAAATTGATAGGAAGGAGAGATTCTATTGAATGATCACTTAGGTCTTTCCGACTGCATGACATCAAGAGGAACACTTTTGGAGATATTTTACACTCACTTGAAACATTAACATGTCGCTCTATGTGACCAATTTGTAATATTTAAAAAATGCCACCAAATCTTTTAACAGTTCTGTAAATATTTTATTCTGAAAAGTTAGTTCTGTAAAGCATATAATTTTCATTTATCGATTATTTAAAATACAAAATGAAAAATGTTACTGAGCGTACTTATATACAAATTATTTTTTCATTGAATTTTATTATCAATAAAACTAATAATTTGCGCAATTATTTCTCATTATTATTACAATAAAATAAAGCAATAATAATGCTAATAAACAAAACTTTTATCGTTAAATAGTAGTAGGCTATATTTATTTTTTGAATACTCTTAACTTACACAAACATAAACTTACTATGTAACTCAATATTTTACCTTCCTTCAATAGTCAAACTAAAGAGCTTTATAATCAGTTTGTAAAAGACACACTGATTGTGAAATCTAATTTGTTATGATAGTTGTCAAAAAAGCTCATACTATATTATACAAGATTCACAGATTCAAACCGGAAAAAGCACTGACTCAAAACCGGAAAAATTCAGTTTTAAAGACATTTTAATGGTAAATTTTATTATATTTTTACACTTACCATAGTAAGCGCTTTATCTCCACCTCGAAATGTTTACGAGAGAAAATTCACAGTGTAATTAATGTAACACCTTGAGAATCCAAAATACGATTATATGAAACAATAATATACACATTGTACCTGGGGGGGGGGAATAAACAAACAAAATTATTCTCACTTTAAATGTGGTAGGGTAGAGACATTTTATAGTAGGCAATGACGAATACAATTTCTTACCTAGAAATTACCTAGAATTAGGGGAGTGTGTGAGACAATTAGTACAAAAATTGTTCACTATTTATTTTTTATAGTTTACTCCATAAACCTTGACAATAAACCATAGTTTTATTTAAATACCATAAAAGAGTTTCCTTACAGAATCAACCCCTTTTTTCACTCCTTGATATCTTAAATAAGATCAGTTTCTCGTTACCTTGACAACAAAATAACACCACTTTACTTCTTGGTTCTAAACACACGATACGAGGTGTGAAATTGTATATCACGAAGCTGTTACCGAGGATTAAACCACTTAAGTGTATCGTTGTAAGAGTTTTGGGAATTGTGAGATTAAAAGGCGGATAGAATCACATTAGAACAATGAAGATAGAAACCTATTGAGAAGGAAATGCTTATTATTATGGTTGATTGTAATTCTATCACATGTTTTTCCTTATATAAATAATTCTATATTACATTTGTCTTTGTTTTATTTCACATTTGTTATGTAATGAGATATATTTTAGTTGTAATTATTCCTTTTTGTGTTATCTAAGAAAAGTACTAATAAAAAAACATGTATATTATTACAATTAAAAAAAAACTCTAAATATGCTTTTAATAAAATATCGCTATATGAATCCAGGCCACTGAGCCTAAAATAAGGAAATGCCGGGAGCATATTGCTTTTATAAAATAAGGACCCACTGAAATGGGATTTTGTTTTCAAATTCATTTAAAAAGTTGTAACATTATTTTTACGAATTCTTCAATAACTCTTAAGCCCTAAAAAAAGTCATCTTCGTTTCTTTTTACGTAGGTTACTCATAAACATTTCTAAAAATAAAATCACCTGACTAAACAACGTGTAGCCCCCCCCCCCCCAATAGATGGCTATAAATACAATACAATTTCCTCTAATATTTCTCAATGTTATATCATATAATACACCCTTGTAATATTTATGTATTTTTAATAAGTAAGTTACAACCCACCACTTAATTTGTCTAGAAAACATTAACAAAACAATAATATTGACCATTTTTTATTTACAAATTATAGTATAGCGTATAAGATAAGAGCCTTCGTTGAATTTTAAGTTTTAAATAGAGATCTTGATTCTATCAATCTATAGATAACTATATTTCCGTCAATTTGTACAGTAGAGCGAAATAATAAAATAAAAGTACATATACATACATGCTATAAAAATATTCTAACCTTTAAAATAATAGTTTTAGACAACCTCTGTGCAAAATTTCACAGAACAAAGAAGTTTATTTTTGTATATTTTTATTTTTCGTTTAATTTTCACTAATGAGCATTAACAATTCGAAATTAATTAAGTCTAAGTTGCCAACACGAGCAGAGATAACGTAGTTGTATTAAATAACGGCAGTGAAACGAGACACAAATCTAGTTAGGAAAGTTGCAACCGTCTGTTCTGATAATTATTTCGTTTGTTTTAAAATGTTCTAAATTAAACCTCTTGGTGTTATCTCTGACCACGAGTTACGGGAAATCGCCATTAATGAGTTAATATCGTGAAAACTACTGACTCAGAATCTAGAGACCCACTAGATCTTTAAGGGATCTTTGAGGGATTGGTAGCAGTTAGAATCATTTGCAATCGCTCCCTTGCAATCTATATTGGCTGCCATTGTGGGCAATGCCAATAATATTACTTCTTCGTGAACTCACGAGCCTACGAGCTCATCTCTTCAACAAATCAGGAAATCTTAACAAATGAGCAATGCTCACTCTGTTAAGATTGCTGGCGGAAGTCGGACCACCTAGACCTTCTAGAAACGCCACACTCTCTCCACATCTTCACCCCACAATCAAACCGTGGACCCCTATTGGAAATCAAAACACCAAATGGCCGAATTGTAAAGTACAGGCGTGGGATTAAGTTAGCAATATAGTTTAATTTTAATTTAAATTTAAACAACTACATGGAGGAATATCGGTGTTACATTTTACGATAAGAAAACTTGTGTTATGTTTGTACAACGTTTATTTTATATTTCATCTTGATCAATATAAGAATAATGAAAAGAAATAAAGATATGAAGTAAGTTTTTCTTCTTCATTTTTATTCAGAGACACACGCCAGACACTTTTTATATTAAAATTTGAAGAGTGAATATTATACACTAGACTTTTTTATTATTTCACTGAGACTATACCAACTACTAAAGTACGAAAATAGAAGTATAATAAAGTGGCGTTTTTATAACATCGTAAGTAATGTTGAAGATATTTACATGATAAAAAGCCTTTTGATATCGAAGGATAAGTGGAGATTGAGTTCATAAAACCAAGAATGAACTTTTATGATAGTACATTTCGAGTATATTACAATTTAAAAAGCTTCATCGCAATGTGTTGGGGAGAAATTTAGGGTAACTTGGGTATTAAAATTTATAATGCATTCCTATTTTGTCTTTTAAAAAGGAAATAATTCTCTTTATAATGAATGTACATAGAAATTACTACTTTATAATTAACAAATTTCCGTAAAGAAAAATCAGTTCATGCTTATAGTATTTACGGTTCTAAAAACGAGGATATCAAGATTTAGAACAAGTTTTACAATCAAAATTTTCACCAAGTTATGTTCGATTAGTGACAAAGTTGATACTTGATTTAAACGCTAATTGGGACTGAAAACTGTTTTAAAATCTATCTAGTAGTTCCAACAATTTAATAATTAGTTGATAGTAATTTTACAGAAATCAAATCCATATTTTTTCTAAACATGTTTGATATTTAACAACAATATTCATTTTACCTATATCAAAGTTAGTACATAATTAGAATGATATTTAAAATTTAAAGAAGAGTTAAAATTGCTTTACAGGTTTCAAAACTATATTGCGTGGTTTTAATGTAAACATCACCCTGGAACTCGACTAGTTACAGTATATTTTATAATTACCACTACCCACCCTCAGGTCTTCTATTATCTATGAAGAATGAATTTTGTAAATTCAAAAGAAATCTATTATCATCCCTTGTCAAGTACTGGAACTATTTGGAATGCTTACGCCTCATTTTTTGTGTATAATTTTAAAATACGTTTGAATTATTATTCTTTTGTACAACACAAGAGATCAAAGTATATTGATTTAGAACTAATAATGGAAAAATGCCTCAGTAAATGACATGTTTAGGTTTACTTGTTTGAAATACAATTAACCCGTTTTCTACACAGACAGAGCTGCGAGCGTAGTTAGTTTAAAATAATACATATATTAAAATTGAATAAGTAGTAATGTCCTTGTTTAATGTAGACAATAATGCAGATTATCACCATATCAGTAGCGTAATATTCACAGTCACAGATACATTTCTTATCTCTCTAAGGATCAGTACTGATCCTGTATATGTACATGTCGCAATAACATAATTTACATAAGTGGTATACAAGGTGAACTAAGTTCCTCCAACGCTAAATCCACTTCAGAGAGAAGGGGTCGTTATATATTTGTGAATCCATTAAATGTCGTAAGTTTTAGAACACATGATTTTGATTCGGAAATACTTAAACTCCGTTATATTTTTTCATTCTCATATATTAGTAGTATATAACTATATATATATATATATATATATATATATATATATATATATATATATATATATAGTTATGGGATTGGTCATAAATCATTGTTTAATTTTTTCCGGAAAGATCAGTTATTACGTTACCTAAAATAAAAAACTTGTTTTAGAAACTTATTATGTACGTTTATTGTCTGGTAATTTGTTAAGTTTAATGCAGCCATATTTATGGATAGTTTTTAATAAAATGACAGCATATTTGGTCATATCTCTTAACTATTTTTAGGTTTTGTTTTCAAAACATAAAACTTGGAGGTAGCTGACATTAGAAAAAAAACGTACAATTGGAATTTTTAAAGAATCGGCGATTTTGATGAAATTGTAGCCTCTACAAACCTGAACTAAAACCATTGTTAACATTTGCACAAAAACACAGGATCGTAAGTTATCAGTAAAAATATACAAAAAATCCATGTAGTGTTATAAAACGTTATAAAAGAACTTATTTCTCTAAATGAAATCTACCAATTTGATAAAACCGGTTGTGAAATATGAAAAAACTAAAAGTAAATTATGAATCAGAAAAAAAAATGTTAACAAAAAATCTTAGCAGTTTCTATTAATATCTAGATTTCAATCAAATACCTTTGGCAAGAGTTTATAATACAAGCAAAGCAATTTGTCACTATTTATTTGTACTTTTTTAATATAAATGTATCACCATTCTACCCATCTTATCTACCATAAGCAAAATATTAGTAATAACTTTTAAATAATAATAATAAGTAATAAATTAATAAAAGTAAAAAATATTGAGTAGATAACGTTAAATATTATTATTATAGTTTTGTGAATGAGGTGTTAAATATTTAGTGCTATTTTTAGCACCGTTTATTTGTATTAAGTATAAGAAATTCGGTTCATAATAAATAATATGTTGAACATTAAGTATTTTGAAATGATTTTTTAATCAAGGATAGTCACCAACTATACTTTCTAAGCTGAATGCATTACCAAATAATTAATCGGAACACTCGATTATTGTTGAACGTTGTATGTGAGGCACGCTAATCTCTCTCGACGTGTATAAAACAAAATAAAAGATAAAAATAGCGTGTATAATACTCTTCCCTCACTCACTGGTCCGCAATTAGTAGGACGAGCAACAGTCATTCATAGCACTGACTCACTGAAAAATCCCCTTTGTATACCAACAAAGTTATTTCATCCTTGCTGAACTAGGTTCGCTAGTTACAGCATTTTCCTTAGGTAGCTTTAAACAGTATTTAAAACAATTATATTTTCCTACCATAGCTTGAAACAGTATTTGAAAACATTTATATTACATAGTGGGTTAAAACGTTACGTGCTTAAACCTAGATGTTTGGAAGAGGAGGAAAGAAGGGCGGTTTAGTAAGTATTAAAGTAGTTCACAGACCCTTACATCTATTTTATAAATTTATAACTTAAATAAAGTCTGTATAAAGTAATCTCTTAATTCCTAACATTTTAAGTAACTTTGGCTTTTTCGTTTCAACTATAGATAATTTAAAAATCTACATTATAGTAATTAAAATCTGTTACATTTCGTGTTTTTAAATGGTTGAACAAAATAAAGTCTGCATGGCCCAATTGCCAATCTCTGTTATGTTCGTTTTTGAACCGTGTGGCCAACGTAAGCTAAACAAAATTTTTAAAAAGATACAAAATACACCACTTTCATAATACCCATACAGAATACACCACTTTTTAGTATATTATGTAGTTTATATTAACTACCGAAACTGGCTAAATTTAGGTTGGCGGAAATAAATTTATAGAAGGAACACAAAACATTTCTCTTTAAAATCAATCTCTACCACTTTTTGACATCTTTTACGTACAATGATTCTGTCGCTCCAGTTAGATCATGATCTTGCGTAGTACCTATTGTGCAATATTATATTATATGAACAGTAGTGTGTCTTTACGGCCTAAAATCTCTAGAGTAGCACTCTACTGATTACAGCCTCATAAAATTGGATTACAGTCAAAATCTACATTACATTTTATTAAACATTTAGGTCAACTAACGTTAATACAGATAGTTACGTTACTTTGAGTTACGTTTGAAAATATCACTCGTAGTGTTTTAAATGAGCAACTCATACAAGCGGCGTAGATTTAGTGATATCGATAGTTAAATAATTCAGAGTTGCAGATTTTCTCAAAAGTAACGCATGATATCATAAGTCGTACAGAAGACATAAAAACACTAACAATCAATTGCATTTATTGTTTAAACTTATTTGTATTTATGGAAACAAAAAATAATAATTTTACACGGCTGAATATCAAAATAAGTAGAAGTGTAAAGCAGTTTGATAAACATTTGAAACATTCTTAGATATCCATAATATTGACCAACTGATAACAAATATTGAATATTGGCCTGTACAACTTATAACAGCGCAAATTTTGTCAAATTATTGTAATATTAAATTTGTAGTTATATTAATTTATATGAGAATTAAGATTGATTAGGAAAGAAATGAATGTATTATATTAGGAATTAAATAGATTATTAGCTGTAATTTATTACAGAGTAGAATTTTATAGTTTGTTTCTCAAACGATAATTTATTTATTATATTAAATGTTGAGCTTGACTTATGAGAAAAATTATACAGTACAACAGACACAGAACACAATTCTCACAAAAATTACACCTAAGTATCAGACGCGTTTCAACGACAAAGTCGTCCTCTTCAGTAATACACGAGCTACACCAATCAAACTATAACTGAATCTAACGTTGCGCCGAACCCCATATTTATGCAAACTGAAGGGGGCATGGCTTATTATTTTACACTGCCAAGGGGATAGTACGCGCCACGTGTCAATTTAACTACTTAAGATTTAAGTTTTTTATTGTTAAGTTATTTATTGTTTTTGTATTTTCAAACAATCAAAAATATTAAGTAAATACAGTTGGTAGACTTTAATTTTACACTAATCTCCACCACTTATCTTATAAAAGAAAACAGATTGCTAGTATATACCAAATAGAAATTATAAATTAATTGGACTTTTTGTAATGAACTTATTATAATTTAAAACATTTTTCTTTTTAATTCAAGACCCTGTAAAGGATATATCAATAGAAACTTTAAGGGATTTTTTTGTATCACAATGTTTTATATACATCGATATCGAAACACTCGTGTTGTTTTCATAATTAACTTCATTATTTCCAAGAACCTTCAGATTTTATAGTCAAAGGAGACAATTTTACTTCCTAATTAAACATCGTTGTTCAAAGTAAGACCACCTCACCATTCAAATTATACAGGTTGAATTTATAACTTTCTAGGATTTGAAGTGGTTATGTTCAAGTAAAAAAATTAATTTTTACCTTTGAATATAGAAATATTGAGGTCCATCCCGCTAATTAAGTTAATTATAAATTGTAAACATAATTTAAAAGAAGTACAAAATATATGAAAATATCAGTGATTCGTTTCGTGTGAACCATTCGATATAAACATCTTCACAATTACCTCTATTACAAACATTTAAGGGGGGGGGGGAATTTATATGAATGTTCTTTATATTATTGTCATGTCACTGACAAATAAATGCTTTCAACAAGAACGGATATTTCTAAGAGAGCCCCGCGCTGTCTCTAGATATTTTGGTGGGACATATTGGGCTTTATATGAAATAAATTGTGTTAGGAAAATACCTTGGCCTTATCAGTAAGCTACACAAGATGGAGGCAGGTATTCGTCACTATCATAAATCTGTTTTAAATAACCTTCACTACCATAATGAATTTTTACCTTCTTCTTAGTGCGTATAACACACTTTATATTTTACAATTTCAAATACAAATAATATTAATAGAAACGTGCGTCATATGACGTGTCAATTACACGATGATTTGATTATTTAAACCATAGGAAGATTTACGACAATGCATCGTGAACGAATGCTACAAAACTATTTCCGAGTGTGCGTCCAAGATTTCAGTAATATTTATATTGTTGCATGGAATGTGAAGGTCGTCATTTTTAACACTAAAGAAACTGATCCTTATGTAACTACTGTAGCAAAATTACATCATTCAGGACGCAAATTTTCTAAAAGTGAAATGTAAAACGTAAAAACATTACACACCATAATATAAAATACACAACAGGTGGAGATATATCAAGCAGTCGATAAAACATTCTTTAGACTTCTGAGGAAGATGTCCCTAAATAAGTTCCGCTTTAATCTGAGATTACACCAAGATTTTCTTTTTTAACTTTATATCCTTTTATCCTCCTTTGATCTGGATAGTTAAACTGTTTTTAATGTGATTCATTTGCGACCAGGATATTTCTACCCCCAATTAATTGATAAACAAACTGGATCAAGATATGCAATTTTTTTTTTAAGTTTAACATATTTTATCATTGAAAACTATGAAAATACATAACCAGAAATTTTTTATTCCCTCCTTCTTTATTTTACTGAGAACCTGTTAAAACTGATATTTCTTATGAAATCACCCATCACTCCTACTATAAAACCTATAACAAATCCATCTCATCTATTAATAAAATGAACGCTATTGATTGCAATGTTTAGATAATAGGAACCAATAAAGTGATAAATTACGATCACAAATGTCTACTTAAGATAAAAACATTTGATGGACTTTTAAGTAATTCGTTGTGCCCAAAAATAAGTTGTAAATTCAACAGCTTTAAAACCAGAGAGAAGGAACGAACGAAATAGCGGTGTTTTATAGCACTTGCAGCCAGGTTTGCTTGTATAAACATTAAAGTTTTATCGTTAAAGAAATGAACACTTTAATTTCGATTATGTTTGAATTAAATGTATACGTTTTAAATTTAATTAACTATAAAACGAGATTTCTGAAGAAGAAGCAATGTCCTAATAAAATTTTATTATCTTGAAATTTTTATTGAAATTGCTGCTTTTACTTATAACTCTCAGAGAGAGAGAGAGGGGGAGAGAGAGAGAGAGAGAGAGAGAGAGAGAGAGAGAGAGAGAGAGAGAGAGAGAGAGAGAGAGAGAGAGAGAGAGAGAGAGAGGGGGGGGGAGGGAGAGAGAGGGAGGGAGGGAGGGAGGGAGAGAGAGAGAGAGTATTTCAATAGGAGAAAACCCAACAAATTAGATTTTAGAAGATAGATACAAGCTCTAAAGAGTTTTTCTCTTTTTTTATGTCTGTTTATATGTCCGTCTGGACGTATTTCTCAAGTACATTTTGGTATATCTTTTAAAAATTTATAAATATTGGATTTTATTCGTACCAATTATGTACTTAAGATATAACTACTCTTCCTCAAAAAACCAGCCTTTAAAGTTAATTTTTAAAAAACAAAACTTTCTCGTAGGTTTTGTATGAGGTTCACAAGATATGCATGGTCACCATCCTCACAAATATTCCACTTTGTGAGTTATCTGTAGAAGCCGACAATGTTGTTATTACAATAGTCATAACCTATCGAAATCACCTGTACTGTTTTCGATAAAATGTTAAGGACATATTAAGTTTAATAACTCATCCAAGTATGCAAAAACTCACGTAAAAGAAAACTTCGACTTCAAATTAATTGGCAAAAAAAAAGTCAAACAAGAAATAGAATTAATTATAAGGTAAAGTTAGATGTATGTGTACAAATATGTCTGTGAGACTAATTAGAGTGACCAAAAATTAAAACAAAGCTAATAATATTATGAGTTAACAGTGATCCAAAACAAGTTGAAGGTGCCTACTTCGTTATTTATAGTTATATACATGTAAACAAAGCTTTTTATAAATAAATTGTGTGTTGTGGAAATATGATGTGTGTCGTTGGGGATTATATTGTCACTTCTCCTCGTTGGAGATGAATTTGTATACTATTTTCTCTCTCCCTTTTTATATTATAAATGTTTCAGACGTGGGAAGGAGATTATGAACTATAAGTTGTAATTTCTGCATTAGTTTCTATATTTAAACTATACTTATATATGACTGAAATATTGTTATCATATTAAATATGACATTCACTTTCTTTATACAAGTTGACAATTTAGTTTAACTTAAAAATAAATTTATTATTTGTCCGTCCAGAGTATGACGTTAAACTGGATTTTTTTTAAGTTTCCAAAACTGTAGTAATTAGGACACTGCTCAATAGGTGTTGTCGTATAAATTGCTACAACCGTTAGGAAGAAGCAAGGCACAGATTTATGTGATAAATGGAGCATAAAAGCACGGAATGTAATTACTTAGTTACCTAACTGGGAGGGTTACCCTATTGAATCTTCGTATCAGTCGAGGTCCGAAATGAGAAGCTCCGTGTGAATAAGTGATTGATCATGATAACAGTTCAACAGATGAGAATAGCTGAAAACTGAATCCATGATCGTGCGTCAGTAGAGTTCCTCATTTTCGAATCAACTTTAAGTCCGGATATATGGCACCCTAAAATATATATTTATCTTAAGATATCAATTAAAAATAATAGGAATGGGAGTACGATATATGTTTTTGGTTCTACACATACAAAATTGACATGGTTTAACACCTTTCTGCGAGTGCGCGGTGTTTGTTGACTGAGAGTTTGTCACGCCGATTTGTTAGGTTCTGAAGTCATCCAGAACACCGATTTTCCGGTTATGTAAACCAAAACATACTATATACCACAATTAAAGATACCTAAGATGTGAATTTCAGACATGATAAACAATTTATTCCATTTATTGTTGAATTTAAAATAAGGTAAACTAGAATATATAAAGCAGAGTCAATATGTAATAGCAAAGATTAGAGATCAAAGTTTTGTGTTACTTTGTAAAATTGTAGAAAATTAGCAATAAAAAACAAGATAAAGGGCTTCTTAGACAGGATATTTTTTTCGAACAAATAGGAAAGCTGGTGGTTTCTGTTTTCATGGCGGTTTGGTTTAATTATAAATTATTATACTATATTTCTTACTGTTATGACTTACAACACCTTCGTACAGTTTTGTTAATTTAGACGATTCCTTATTTATCGAATTATTTTAGACCACGTTCAAAAAAATTTTCCACGCATCTAATAAATATTAATCTATAAATAACGGTAATATCACATATACATTAAATCATAAATACTGAGAAGAATGAAAACTTTATGTATTCCAGAAAACTAATTAGGACATTATCAAAATATTAGTTAATGGACAAACAGTAATTAAAACAAAATATTTTATCAATTTAGACGATTTTTTTTCGTAGTTTTTATTCGTGTATCTCTTTATAGGAGAAAAATAGTTATAGAAGGCTTGGTATAATTGTTATAAAATAATACATTGTATATGAAGATTACAGTCCTATTTCATTACCTTCTTTTATTTAAAAGGAGGCAACTATTTGTCATACCGTTTCAGGAATTATTAAAATTGATATTCTTGTATATTTTATGAATTTCCTGTCAATTTATAAATAGCCTGAAAATCAGGTACATTAATACACAAAATTATTAATTATTAAAAACTACAAAAACGATACAGATTTCTGAAGTATTAAAAGAATTAATGTTAAATATTTGTACAGAATGATATTAATAATTGAAAATAACAAGTGTTACACTGTAAACAAAAAGTCCATCTTCTATATTTCTGCTTGGACTTATACAATTATGTTGATAACAGCATCCAGCCATTCCTAGCACTTCAACAAAGTAGTAGATGCAAATGTAGATACAACGAAAAGCATCAACTACGAATAATAAAAATGACAAGTACCAGTTACTAGGTACACATTATTACACCATTCTGAATTCTATTTAATATACTATTAATATTAAAAGTGAACACTCTCCTTATTAGAGATCTGATATAACACAAATTTCGTTTCACGTTATTGTTTATGCGTTCAAATAAATAAATCATAAAATGTTTCTCTATGTCAAACTGACAAAACACATTACAAAAGTAAATGTCAAACTTCATTATTGTAATGACAGCTTTCGGACACGTGACTACACTGTCAACCACAACGGTTGGACGGTAACGAATACCTGACGCCATCTTCTGTTGCTTACTGATAAGGCGAAGGTATTTTATTTTCCCAATTCAATTTATTTCATATAACTTGTGATATGTCCCACCAAATAGTAAAGGACTTCGCAGTGCTCCCTTAGGAATTCAATTTGTAGTTGACAGCGTTGGTCAGTGATATCACAAAATATATTAATAACATTTAATAACGATAGTTTAATTTTATATTTTGACCTACAGGAAAATAAACAATCATGTTTTCTCACGTTTAACTTTAATTTTACCCACTTATCGCACTGATATGTAAATTTTAGTTTCAAGAATATAATTTATTAAAACCACTGGATCAACCGGGATCCAGGAACACGTCAATCTCTTTTCAACGGTTTCTCAGTTTTTAAATTTTAGTATTCCGAAATCTCATGTTACGCAATTATTTTATAAAAATATTTTTTGAAGTTTCTTGTCCAATTTACCAATTACACAGTAATCACTAATAACATATTAATCAAAACCGAAAAACACAGGCCAAAAACTCTTCACACAACTTCTTACACACTCATTCAAAAAAGCCAAATATAAACCAAACACAACTATTTGTAGCAGTTAATAGTTCGGTTGATCTCAGTCAAGAAGTAAAAATAAACCGTAAACATAGATTGAACAAAAACCGTAGTAAGAGTAAATTGTATTCAACAGGCTTTCAGTGACGACGTTAAAAGTTCATTTTCGTATTTTGTTAAATTATTCTGAACCTAAGTTTTTATTATTTATTTATTTGCTATTTTTCACAAATATTTGGGTCAATAATTTATATTTCACCAACATTTGAACAAAATTAGTAGAGCAAATTTTTAGACTTAACTTCATTTAAATGTGATTTTTTTTTTTTTTTTTTTTTTTTATCTTTGACTCAGGAACCATAGTTTTTTAGAGTTGGCAACAAATATATTTTTCTTTGGACTCAACTGCTAAATTTGATGAAAACTGGTTGGGTGAATATTCCCATATCTAAATTTCATATTGTTTGAAATAAGGCCTCGAATTGAGTATGTTTTATTATATGTCTAGAAGGGCAATATATCGCTACTACTGACACATCTGTACATTTAATTTTTATTTTAACTATGGTGGCTTAATTTCGTTTGTCTCATATTTAACTAGGATGAATAATATTATATACCTGGTAGCTCTTAATGATGAAAGCTTTGTAAAGCGAGTCTCTGAAATATGGCATATTTCAATATTACGATTTTTAATTAATACTTCCAACTCATGTTTGTGTTTTTAGAGTCCGTTTGAGTTCCAGGCTGCGATTCTCAATGTATAAATCTGCTTTAAGTCTCTTTTGAAGTCTCTCATTCTCTCTGAAGTCCTCATTAAAAGTAGTACCTACAGAGTTGTTTTGTCACCCTAATTCAAACTTTTGTTCTCTGGTGGCGATCGCATTAATACTGACCTTCTTTCAAAAGGATCAACTTCCTGTATCGTGCCTGTTGCAGTTTGTCCTTGCAGTAGCTTGCTAACGACCCGGGTAAACCCTGTTCGCTCACTCCCCGTGCCGGTACCCGGGATCCTACCCTCGGAGTGTTTACCTGTTTTCCTGTACTCATTATTGTTTATGAATATTTCCGATTGTTACGCCACACCCATGCGCAATTCACCCCGTAAGCAAGAAACGACAACTGCCATCATACCTTATGGTTGGGTTGCCTCCCCGCCGATTCGTCGTACCGAAGCACATCTCCGTCGATATTCACTGTTGAGGACTTCACCGTAACCCTGGCAAGGGGCCCTTACATGGTACCACCATCCGGAGCCAGATGGACCAAGGTTTTTTTAAGAGGTGTTACTCCCCTATCCCTCCTCCTTCCCATAAAAGATGGGCTCCGGGCTTGGGACCGGTATAGCGGAGTTAGCTGGATTTTAGTTAAATTTTAAGATTTTAATATAACAGCAGATATTTCTTGTTGAAACTCCATATTCAAAGATTAAATGAAGCATGAAGGCTAAAGTTTCAAAATATTTTAATAATATAAATGAATAAGTTGCATCAGTTGCCCGATGATGCCGCAAGGCGAAACAAATGTGAACCATCATTGCAAAAAGATCTATTATTATTAGAATGGAAGTTAATTAAATGAGTTTGTTTTATATTTAAAGGGAGATATTTTGCCTTCAACTAACTATTCAGTGCACTCAAGTTATTTTCCAAGTCTAATATCAATTGGGTATTGTTAGAATTTTTTATTTGTACAGTTGCATCATCAGAAAATTCGGAATGGAGAATACTAGGTCCAATATCATTAACATGCATGATAAACAACAAAGGACCTAATAATACACCCTAAGTATCACCATTATTAATTTTTAAGTATTTATTACTCACATTACTTTGTCCAATAGTTTACCTGTTAATAACTATCAGAAAGGAATGATGCAACCAATCAAAATCCTTACCTTTAATTCCATAGTAAGATAGTTTTATAAGAAGCAAATCATGGTTTACACAGTCACGTGCTTTTGACAGATATAGAAACGTACCAATAGCAGAGTTTGACTATTGTATTGCACAGGATATTAACTCAATAAAACCAAATACAGCCTGTGCAGTGTTTTTAACCTTTCTAAAACCATATTGGTTTGAAGTTAATACATCAACTTTCTCAAAATATATAACCAATCTATTTCACATAACCTTTACATAAATTCTTTAAAATACACTCATCAACGAAATTGGTCTATAATTTTTTTATTATATATTGGATATTGAATATACTTCTCTTGTATATTGGAACCAGATTCCGTTGAGCTTTTGCCTTTACCATATAATTATCGCCTTTTATACTAGACACCACAATATCTGGAGTTACCCAACATCGAATTTTAGAATTCTTCTATAATTAGAGGTAGCTATAGGCAACCTAGGAAAATCTACACTTGAATAACTAATTATAATATTTATAAAAGTATTGTACTTAAAATTTATACTAGTCTGTCTATCTGCTACAATAAACAGCTCATGTAAATCTTTCTGTTTTAACATTTTTAAAACGTTATCAATACTGCTATCACTAAAACAATTAATAAAATGTATATTATTTTTAACTTTATTATGTTTGGTAGATAAATTCAACATAACTAACTTAATAGTATGGCCTGAAAACCCGGATTTTAGCACAGTATTATGTGTAAACACTTTAATATTACGAGTCTAAAATTAAAATAACTTGTAAAATGTACACAAATGGAATGTAACTAATTCTTTGAATGCAATTCTACAAGAATCACGACCAGGCGTCTCAAATGAGCCATAATTTACATTGTTTGCTTCTGTAAATAAAGGAGCCTTTGTGTGATTTGCATCGTAGAGTTACCCCAAAGGGCAATCCCATAATTTACTTGGGCTGTTTACAAGCTATGTGGTTAGTTAAAGTTTCACCATTTATTTGATAGCAGTAACTTTGTAAATATAAAACGCAGCAGTACGTGAAGACCTAGATTCAGGAAAATATCAATATCCAATATATCTCATCCACTCTTGCCATAGGTTTTATATTTAGATATCTTAATATCTGTAATATGTGTTAAAACTTCATTAAATTTATTTTAAAATTTGTAAAAGGATTCTTTTAAAATTATACTGAACATTTCTTTAAACATTGACAGGTTAAAGAAATTTAGGATAGTGTTGTTTTAAATTTTTCTTTGCTCATCATTTTCCAATATGCAAACTTCTACGTAAATATGCAAACAATATAGACTAAAGTAAATACCAAATTTAAAATGTTCACCTATCAGCTATCAAAGTAAAAGCTAACATTTAAAATAAAAAATAAATATGTTAGTAGGAGAGTTTAAATATAAGTCAGAATAAATTTACATTAATAATGAGTCTCTACAATTAAAAAAGTCAGCGTATTTATATTCCGTACCATTTTTGGATTTGACTATAGATTCAACCATTACTTTGTTCTACATAATTGAAGCTGAAACTTGAAAGTACCAAAATTAATTGTTACCCTTGAAAGTACCAAAAGGGACCTTGATACCTTGGAGAATGCAGCATAAATATTACCCTAAACAAATGAATCTTTACTTTACATCTAACTAGTTATTTAGATTTCATAAATTCATTAAATTCGTCAGTGTTTAAAATAAAGTAAGTGTAATTGTTAATTTGCTGTATTGAGTGAAAATAACTTAAAATAATATAAAAATAATGTTGTCACCTTAAAACATCCTTCAGAACAATGTTAAACAAAATTCTATGTGTGTATCAAAAGACAACTTTTTTTTCTTGATTTTAGTTTTATTTTAATTAAATACAATATTATTTTAGTTCAAGAAAATGTCAAGAGCATTAAAATCTCCAACCACAACGAATCCATGCAACTGCTAGTTAAGCAGATTTGTCTACGCAACAAGTTTTTCTTTAAGTGAGGTAAAATCTGAGCTGAGAAGGGAAAACAATAACTGACGGAGGCGAGAAATAAGACTTACGAGGAAGTACTCCTGCCAACATCAACACGAATATGTGTGTATTAAAAACCATTTTCTCCCCGATATCTTACCTGAGTTAATGCCCAAATTGTAAAAAAATTAGGAATAAAGTCTGTTTTTAGAGGAGTGACTTTTTTATTCACACATAAATATTTTTGTTCTGTTATATTGTAATAAGTATTATCTGTATTGCTAACACATACAAAAATAAAGTTTACACAATTATTTAATGTAAAACTATTCAATCATTATTATCATTTATGTTTGATAGATCATAATTGTTGTCTTTTTGTTTATCGTGGTAAATTCTGTAGAATTATTAATTGAATTTTTTTTCTCCTTTTAAAATTTGTTCCAGAAAACTATCAGATATTTCAGAAGTTCTCTCATGATTCTGATTTTTTTAAATATTATTAGTTCCATAATTTTCTGCTGTCTGTTTCATAAACCTTATCACTTTAACTTTTATTTCTCAATATTAGATTGGTTACTTCACCCCCATTTCCTACGTTGTTTAAATCAAACGGAACGAACATTTTAAATTGTTACGTACAATAAAACGGAACGTTACATTTTGTTCAAACACAACCCGTAAACTGGGCCATATACTGGTCTAATTAACTCAGTTCGTTTACGCATCTTGAGCTCAGAGTTTAAGCTACATCTTACATAATTTAATATTCTACTAACTATATCTCCATATGCATGGCTACCAGGAGATCTCAGAAAACTTTATAGGAAGAGCCACACAGTTAGGGATTATGTAGCCGGTAATATGTTTTCAAACACATTGTGAAAACAAAGGGCGTCAATGATGTACCTGAATATTTTTTCCAAGATTATAGTATTCGTTAAAAGTCCAGTGATTTTCCTTAGCTTTACCATACTCAAATACAGTATGGTGTCATTCTTTACTTCTTTTATCAGTAATTTACAGTGATCATTACCATCAAGACCATCCCCTCTTTTCTGGATTTTGATTAAATTCACATGTTGATGGTTATCCTAGTATAAACTACCTAATCCTCAAGTTATTGCTCGGGTACTATATATCTAAATACTTAAACAATGTAAGGACAAAATTGCTGTGTGATTACATCTTCTGTAAGTTTGATTTAATACGAATTTACATTATTCACTTTATGAATTCAGTAACATTTTAAGAATGAATTATTTATTTTTTTAATATGTTTATTTTAAGAAAAATAATTTATCACACTATCTATTTATATTACTGCATATATTGTTATTGCAAGCCTACCAGACTTTTTTTGTCCTCATTACTTTAATGTTCCAAAACCGAATTTTTTTTTCATCGGACATTGCAAAGTATTTAATAAAGCAATCCCAAACCACTATTAATTTGACAATAATGAATACAATATTTACTTACTACATGGCTGTCAATGTAAAAATAGATTTAGGTTTCGTCTAGCACTGTTGCAATCTGAATACCGTTGTTTATATCGAAATTTTCAATTGTATTTCAGTGTCAAATCGACTCAATTGGATCCAACTGTCCCACCTTGGTCTTATCCCACATAACCAACCAAATCGATTATAATAAATAATAATATATTCTATTATTTTTTATTTAAATATTACTTTAATTTATTTAAAAAATGTAGAGAAAGACTTCATAACTCAAATTTATTTTTAATGCAAACAGTTTTTATTGTAAAAATAAAGATTATTGCTTTTTAATGATTACGTTTTTATAAGGCATCCCCTATTAAAATAACAATGTGTTAAAATCACTGTTCTAATTGAAAGTTATGCATGATTAGATTTCCTAATTTAATTAACCCAACGTTAATGATACAAGTATAGTCTGTTTCGTTCGTATAATACCATCAAATTTGTTAATTAACTCGGGATATCTTCCAGACGTACAGTCATTGAATAAAGGAAATTAGCATTATTGGTGATGTAAAACATCTTGCTGTTTTTTAATAGGCACTGACTGTACACATTTATTTCAATAAGTCCGTTCTGTAAAAAGAATAACATCAATTTTTAACCCCTCCCCCATAACATATTTTAAAAAATCCATGACACAACAACCCGTGAAGAGAGAGTGATTTCTTTTTAGTCGGACAAAACATAGAAATTTCCGTAACCTTTTTAATATCATTCATAATCAGAGTTCGTTCACAATATTTTTTTACAAACCCTGGGTTAACAACGGTAAATGTTGGGCTTCCACGGAGTTTGAACACGAGACTTTACATTTGTAAAAAGAAAGTACTAATCATTCGACCAGCCGGGGACTCTAAAATTTGTTTGTCATAATTTCCTGTCTTGCATATAAAAAAAAAATAGTAATATATTGATCACACAATTTTGGGAGGAAATGTATACATTATTCCGTATGTTTTTTTTTTTTTTTTTTTTTTTTTACGATTCGCCGCCACTGTAACTTCTTACAGAAAAGATTAAATAAAGATTATACATTAATTTTTTGTTATAAAAAAAAACTTGTAGTAATAATTGTTATTATATCTACTTGATTTTTTTTTCCTTTTTATTCCGAAAAAAAATATAGGTTTATGACAGTAATTAAGATTTTTTTTCAGTTTTATTTTTTCTATTGTAGATACTTGTAGTTTTATAATTTATTTTGTTATTTTATATTTATTTACATTTAGAATGTTTCTCTTTTTCCCTTATTTTATTTTATATTTTATACTTTCAATTTTTTTCATTATTATTATTGTTATTGTTACACTTTTAATTGTTCTAAACACTTTCATCCAGATAATTTCTAGTTCTTTTTATTATTATTTTGTTGTACTGTATATTAACGTTATTTTTTTTAATTTTGTTTCATTTTGTGCTTATCTTTACATTGCGTCTTTGAATGGGTTTAAGTCGTAGAGAGGACTTGATGGCCCTAACTTCCCCACTTAAAGATATATATGTATCTATCTATCTTGTCAGATAATCTTCTTTTTCAACAAAGTGAACCTGTCATATATTGAATTAGAAGTAAAGCACAATTTGTCATGAAGTACAACATTAGGGTCAGTTTTTCTGTAAGAAAGCAAATTTAACACTATTCCAAAAAATGTTATTAATTTTCCTTTCTGGCAATGGTGGAATATTTTTAAGTTGGAATCAATTGTAACTAATTTTCATTAAATAGGTGTTCCCAAAACTTCACTTTTGGGCAATTCATCGGAGTGTTTTTAAAATCTTTATTTATAACTTCTTCCTGTTTATCCTTTAGGCTATTCAATTTGTTGCAATCGTTGCATGAATGTTGGTACACGAGTCCTTGGTCAAAGTCTTCTACAGGTGATCTGTATTTATTCTGCTCATTACTTCAATATTAAAATCTGTTTGCTCCATTAGGATGTTGAGCACTCTCTGTACAAACTGATTGATTGGATGATTGGGTGTGTGGTCTGTGCTTTAGTGGGTTTTCTATAAATCTTGATTTGTGTTCGTTGTTTATTTTCATATTATTAATGTCTCCATAGTTGATCATATTATGCCAAACAAAGAACTACTATTGTTGATGTCTTAAGAGGGTATTTTATAATTTCAATAATCCCGATACAATACCTTCTCAAACAATGAATTGAGTTGATTCAGTTAGAGAATAAAACAAAGTGCGATGAATTATTACGTATAGAGATATATATTACGAATGTGCCTGGATGACGGCAAACCGCAACAGGACCTATATCGATCGGTTTCCTCGTTAATGAAATATAGAATGCTTCCATCGTCAATTATGTTATGAAACTATAAATAATACAATATCCAGTTTAAACATAAATCTTATCTCTGTTTGTTAAAAATATTAGTTTACGTTTACAAAGTGATTTATTGTTAATCTGTGGTTATTGCTGACGTTCAATTTAATTATCTTGGTACTAAAATTAAATAAATAATCTGTGGACTACTGACCTACAACTTCATAGCTTCCATGTACAATAAAAACAGGAATATTTTATATACCGTATTTATATATTTTATTTTGAAAACTATCTTTAGGAATTTGTTAAAAAACTGGGGTGGGGCAAGTTTACAGTTTACGGATCCAAGAACAGGGTAAGAAGTAATTAAGCAAGGTACCGACTTTTATAAAACCTATTTAGGAGATTAAATAAAAAAATATATTTATATGAATTGGTAATTTAAAAGCAAAAAATATAGTAAGTATTTAAAACTTAGACAAAAATCAATTTACGAAACAGCAATGCAAGAATGAATCTATATTTATCCACATTTATCTACTTAATAGATAAAATTTAATGCCTTTCAAGTTGATAAAAATTTCCAAAGCTTACAATTAATTTTCGACTAATTTGATATTGTTCTAGAATTAAATAATCAAGGTACTAAGTAAAATTATACAATGAAAGGGTTCATTTCTTGGTAGGTGTTCAAAACGATGATCCGTTTACTTCTCGACCAATCTCACAATTTTTAGAATGTTTTCATAAATAGAAAAACTTATGAAACATGTATTAAAAAAATATTTATCCGCTAATTATACAATGAATCAGTCAATAATTAGTATGAAAACCATGGTTGTTCACGTGCTACATGATCATGTCACTATTTTTAATATGAAACATTTAAAAAAAAAAATGACTAATAATTTAAAACATCATAAAACTTATAACGAAGCAGCAATTATAGATTTGTTTCGTACCTAATAGATTTGACGAAAATTACGGGGAAAAGTTGGGATGCGTAATTTGTAGTAAACCTTTATAAACGGAATGCAATGCTCTACAAACCTCATTTTTTTACTTTGCTACTCTCAATTCCATTCTTTTATTTTATTTTATTTTTTTATTCTGAATATGATTAATACTTCAGGTCAAAATGACATTTATTATTACACATATTAGGCTTTACATAATTACATCTGATTCCCATAGTAGCCCGGTAGAGACACTCCTCAGCAGATGGATGTTCAAGACATTCCTGTTTGTTTTCCTCTCAAAGCTAAGTAGAGTTTTGAGTTAACCTCTTAGTGTAATCGAAGCTATTGTGTTTTCAAGAGGTTACACGGAAATTGTTCGACAAAACTTGAGTCTTAGTTTTAATGGTGTCTGTGTTTAAATAAAACTTAAAATTGTTCACCCAACAGGTCAAAGTTGAAATTTAGGAACGCCTTCTGTAGCCACTAAATTAATATCATTGTTGTAAGTTGGACTTTGGATAGCGGCTGTTGTGTTTAGATTAAACAAAATAAAATAAATAATTTACTTTATTGTCATTTTGAAGTGGCTAAAGTGAAAAAGGAGAACAAAGGGGAAATAGTTTCTTCAAATTTGGTAGGAGAATGAAACTTGAAAAGCTTCTTCCTTTGTTATGATTTTGACAAGATTTTATTAAGGATTTTTTGAGCATATTTGTGTATTTGAAATAACATTGATATAACAGTGAAAACATTATTTTTCTTACGAAAAATAATCACGAATTTTGAGATGCGTTAATTTTTTATTGTAATAAATTATTAGGGACTTTTATGATATGCAGAGCAAACGTTTCTGCATTCCTAAAACTGAGCCTCTACGAGAACTATTCTTGTTGGAAAATTTGCGCTTACTTACCCTTACTAGGTCTATTTATATCGAAATTATTGAATTACTCGTTGTAGTGGAATTTAGAAACTGACAATTTTGTTGTGGGTGATTATTCCTCTAAGTTTAGTTTCTGGAGTAAAAATTGATCAATATAGTTATAGAAGATTGTAAGGGTATTCAATTTTTATCTTCTTGTCTTGTGGCATGCGTCATAATATTTTAAGTTACATCATGGTTATTGAAACAAATTATTAATGACATTGATAATACTAAGTAGAGCTGAACGCTGCCCCATTCCTAAATTGAGTTTTTACTCTTTTGGGAAATCAACCCTTGTTGGCGTTTAATTGGTCTCTTTAAATTTCAACTGTTAAGCACTTGTCAAAGTGAAATTTAGATAATAAAATTTTTGTAGGAGAGATTACTACTCATACGCTCATTTCTGAGGCGTTAAGGGTTTTAAATTAATAAAATTGAACAACAAATGTTATAGAATATTACGAGAAAATCACAATTTTATGTTCCAGATTATGGAAGAAATCAGCACAAAAAGAAATTACGTCAATTATATTTTATTGGAAAAAAAATTTAGAGACTTTAATATTTGGTATGGCAAAACGTTACCGCCTTCCTACGTCGAGTCTCCAATTACTATACATTTGTGAAGAATGATCCTGGTCGGTCTTATATTTGGTTATGTTAGAATATATCATCATGTTTTAATACTAGGGTGGAAGGGAGATAGAGAAAATATGTTAGGGATATTTCTACTTATATGATTAATTTGAAACATTAAACTATTATAAATGCAATTTATACATTTATATGGTAGGGATCCGCAATATTAAGTTATTTCAGTTATAGGTTTTGAGAATATTTAAGATTCTAGAAACTCTTTGTTACAAATTTTAAATAAAATACTTTCATGGTTTCTTAGTAATAAGTGTGAACATTCATAAAGATAGCAACATTTTGAAAGCAACTATTTTATACTAGAGGTGTGTAATTCAAAATACATATACATCTCAAAAACTATTTTTACTCAACATTATAAATTTTCTTCGTATATAGAGTGAAAAACAATATAGAGGAACAAAGTCAATTGTGAACATGTTAGGGGAGATTTCGTTTATATTAACTTCTCAGGATGGAACAGCTGTAGCAGTAGCTCAAATGTAAAGAGTTTTGGGAAACTACTTCTCGATAGACTTCATATCTGACATCTGATTTGATGCCACGATACAATACAAGTCGAAAGTCTATTTGTTTATGATTTATCTGTTGTTTCAAAATTGTGTTTCTTTACCCAGAACAATATATTTTCAGTGTTTTTAATGGAATTTAATGTGACAACAGTCGATTCTTGATGGAATTCCATATTAATGGAAATACAGAAAAAAAATATTTGATTCAATAATATTAAATAAATGTTCAACACAAATTTTATTTCTATATTAGTCCTTACGTCAAGCAGTCTATTTTGGATATTTCCTTTGTGACAGCTGTTTCGGTACTACCATACCATCATCAGACAACAAAACACTTTGAACATGTAAATACTAATACACAATGCACAAAAACACAATACGAATTGCTACTACCGAATTACCGTACACGTCAAATTTAAAATAATTTTATATGGCCTCATCCTACTCTTGCTGAACTACTTACTGATTTTCAAATATTTTATGGATAAACTAAATATTGCAACGAATATCGTAGTATAGTGGAGCTTTAAGTTGGACATGGTAATAATTTGGGGTAGTTCACAAGCCGGGAATTATTTTGAAACGTGTTAAGGTGCCTCTTTGAGATAAAAAGCCTAGCCAGCTAATTTAATTCAACCCATAGCTTAAACTTCCCACATTAGCATGCTACATTTAAAAACTGATCTGGGTAGACTACATACACTCAAGTCCCGGCAATAAGACAGCAGTTATGAGATTAAATCTAATTATTTCGCTGAAATTTAACTCAAATCAGTCGCTATGTGTTGTGGGAATCTAAATCCTGATTATAACTTAAATACTCATGCCAATATCATAACTCACACTAGCTGCCGAGTTTTGAGAGTCGTGCTATGTATCTGACAATTTACCGAAATATTTAATAATTATCTGTGCTGTAATAATTAATAACTGAATACCGGAATTGTTGAGATAATCACTAATTGATTGTGCACATTACAATTCGAGTAACTGCCGCTAAGATTTCGTCTCTCTTAGGCAATGCAATGTTTCATATAAAATACTGAAATTTTAGTTCAGGTTTGTCAGATACCTGGATCGGTGACACAGAATATTCGATACATTTTTATTGGAATTTTGCCTTGCATAACATTTATGCCAAGAAGATAACAATCATTATAACAGTCTAAAGAATCTGATCATCGGAGATAGATATTTGTATATGGTTTTAAAGAATATAAATTTATAGGTTTGGTGATGTAAGAATTTAATATTCGACGTCCCAAAACATGAAATGTCTGCCAATCTTACCTATAAATGGCTCACTGAATTTAACGAGTGGTCCACCGAAAATGAAACACTTGTTTTTTTTTTCTTCAAGGGGATAATTCTATTTTGTAAGTTGAACGCCGCTACTTCCATTCCTAAGTGGTGCTGAAATTAATATTTAAAATTTATAATGATGAAGGGCCATTAGCACATCATCTGATAGAGCGTTAAAATCTCTTTTGATCTATAAATTATAAAATAATATTATGTTTTACAATAACATTTACTGAACTTACAAAAATGTTGATTATGAATTTGTATTTGGGAAATAATTAAAAATAAAATCATGTATCATATTCATAATTATGATTTTGGCAGATTCTTCTCCAACAATTACTCTTCATTACAGTATACAAATTTATCTAAAAATTTTCAAAAAACTAAATTAACAGAGTTTTTTCCGTTTTTTAAAAAAACTCTTCACGTTAGAAAGCAAATAAATAACGTGTGTAAACGTGGATTGTTTTTTAAATCTATAAATATTAATTTTATTTTGTTAAAAAACAAACGTGATACTGATTCAAATTGAAATGAAACTAACTTGTTAAGAAATAATTTTTATATTATTTATTTTCTTCAATAAAAGATCAATGTTGTTTTCCTGTGTTTTTTAGAAACGATTTATTTGTTATGAAGTCTTGGTGGGATATGGTTTTGGGTCTCTAATTTAAACATTACAAAGGATATCATAAGGTCGAATATACAGAATAAAGTTTAATTTGACAAGATCTTTCATTTGATTTACAACTCGTTTAGTATAATAATGATTTGTTTTGCTCTTACGACAATCACTCACAAACTTTATCTTTTAAATATTTGGAGACAAATCCTCTCAGCGAGACCAAAATATACCGACTATAACATTTGGTAAAAATGCATTCGTTCATTTAAGCTGCAGAGAACTGGACAGAGTATAAACACAGAGAAAATAAACGACAATAGGTTTTCCAAAATCTACATTTCGAACCAGAACACCTGAAAACATACTTAACACTAAACATTACAACATGAAGATAGTGCTCAAATAACTTTATTTACACTTAGGATTATTCATAAGAATGTTGAAACGAAATTAAATGCTCATTAACAAATTCAAAGTAGCACTTACAGAACAAATACATTCAGTAACTGAGGAGCTCGATGTTGCATACCCTTCATGTATCACAATAACTATGAGATATAAATTGCATTTTAAATATATTCATACCGAAGTCTATTACAAAGTTTTAATTAAGAGTTAAAAGCTAATTTTAAGTTTTAGAAATTCATAGCTGTTATATAAAACTTTCATAAAATAATCGTAGAACGATCGTCTGCATCTGAGAGTAGAAAACACTATTCGTTCACATTCACAATTTTATTACAACACAAACATGTGTCAGTTCTTTTATTGATCCGATTAAAATATGGCGACAAATACGTTTTATTTTAAAACTATGAGCATAAATATCCCAAGTGTGCAAATCATTTTATCAAGTTTCTTAGGGCAGATTTTTTGAAATCGAATCTCGTGTGTTTTTCTTATGAAAGGAATCCTAAATTTATGAAATAGGTCAATTATAAATTACATTCATAATTAGGAAGAACATTAAAACTTAAGTAATAATTTTCACGAAATCATTGAAACAGTTTTTGAGTAATCAATTTAAAACGACATTTTCCTCCCTCTGAAGACCTAAAGGAATCGATTCACAAAAATCAAGATCAATTGTCGTCCGATCACAATACTGTAGTTCGTTCATAGCAAGAGTTAGAAATATCACACTTTTGGGTTTAACATATCTGGAGACAAAAAACCAGGTTGAATATTGTATAACATAACATGACAGTAAGCCTTATATTTGTAGGACCGAATTCAAACCATTAATGGAAACGCTTCTTTGGTTTGAACCCCTTTTCAAGGCAAACACGAATTGGATGAAGAAATATACAAGTTATAGTGAAAGAAGGATTGGGTTGTCAACTAAACAGATTGTTTAGTGATGTGAAATCAATTTAATGTGAAATAAAATATAGCTGACATAGATTTAGTAAAAGATATTTTTGTTTATTATGCTCTACGTTTAGATTTCACAAACAAATTTCTTGAAAGACATTCATCTTAAAAATTTAAAGTTGACATTAATTTAGTGAACAAAATGTTTATTTATGAGAGACTACATTTTAAACAAAATTCTTATTCAAGTTAGATATTCTTCCTTTTCAGGTAAGAACAGCATCAGTTAGTTCTATAGACTATGTTATGAAGCGTCTAGCTGTACCGGCTCGAGGAAATCGGGCTGTGTGTGTGTCTTTAATTTGCCCTGGTACTGCCCACGTTGTCAACACGATTTGTATTATTTATTTATTTTAATATCAGAAAAATGTATTATTGAATATTCTATTTAATCTGTGAGTTAGCTTAATGAAGTAAAGTACATTTTAGTGAATTAATTATGAATTTTTTAATTTTTTTTTTTTTTACTATTACATATTTACAGGTAGAGTAGAGAGGAAAAGGTGAGAATATAATAAATATATAATATAAGAGTTATGATGAAGGTTGTAATATTTATATTTTTTTAATGTACTCTTGAGAGTCGCTTTCCACAGAGGTATTCAAAATAAAAACACCCATAACTTTGAAACCAGGAGAAGGATTCTAACAATTCATTGAAATAAAAATAACGTAGGGTCAACTATATTAAGTCGGTGCTGAAATATCAAAAATATAGAGTGGATATTTATTTTGTCTTAAATCGTTAACAAAATCTTCTTAAAACTTGGAAACTACTGCAACAATTATAAATCAGCTTTTAATTCGTTTTACCATTTAGATTAATTACCAAACTTGTCACTGATGAAACATATTACTGGAGATGAAAAGTTTAAGAAATTAGCTAAACGTGTCGAAAAATATAGAATTTTGTTTTCAGTATTTAATGTTTATAACTCGGAAAATTCTGTGCAAATTTTAAAGGTGATTTCAGTTACATTAACTATATTGTATACCTTAGTTACTAACGAAATATAGGAAGTTATTTTAAGAAAACATGTAAGAGAGAGAGAGAGAGAGAGAGAGAGAGAGAGAGAGAGAGAGAGAGAGAGAGAGAGAATTTTATGGTTTTTTATTATCTCTGCAGAAAAATATACTTACTACTTAAAACTACTGAATAAATTTTAATCAAATCAAGACCTTACCAGATTTATTTTCTCGATAGGAAATCTATTATTTAAAGAAAATACCAAGAGTGAAATTCCACTTGTAGTAGAAGGTATATACACATTTATCAAATTTGTGTTATGCATACAAACAATTGAAGATCAATACACGTAAAGAAGTTCATTCATTAAATGTCGGTTAATTCGGTATTCATGAGCCGAAGACTAAAAGGTTTACACTCCACTCTATTACTATATAGGGTGGGTTAACTATATAGTATAGTTAACGAAAATTACAGTTTCGGATAAAACCTCTACAATTTTCTCACTGCAACAGCGAATAATTTTCTAAGTTCAAGATATAAATTCTATTAAATTTATAGTTCCACACAGTTTTGATTCAACACCGTCATTTTTTTCAGCACCAATGATGATGGAACTCACAACTTTTTATACAACAAAAGACTACTACATTAATCTGAGCAACTAAATTAGACGAGGGCTCCAATATCTATAAGAAGATATATATTTAAAGGTAAAACTATAATTACTTTATAAATATAATATTATAATTAACTATAAATAATGAATATTATATTTCATTATTTCGAAAAACGGTATATCTGAAATTCTATTTTATGTAGCTTTTAGTTCCAAGAAGACTTTACGTTAAGATTTATTCCGATATATGAAAATACTTTGTACATGTAGTAGGTATAAAATCACAAATAAACCAGAACCGAGTATAAAGAAAACCAGTAATGAGAAATGATGGGGTACTTACATTCTGTCTCACTCGCACTGCAGGGAGATCGATATTGTATTCTCAAGATATCTTCACCTGGTGTGCGAACCGACTTACATTCCCCGTCAATTGCTTTTATAACATGCACTTAACCCTCTGTTTCCCTTTAAATATATATATTTTTATTTTGTTATTTAGGTAATTTCTCAATATATAAGTTCTATCAATTCAGCAATTTTTTTCATAAGGAAAGCATCACCGAAGGCTATGAAATCTCCAAATATTATCTATTCTATGAATTCATTAACAGAATACGATAATGACCAAAACTTTGATTAATTTAGTAAATGTCATAAACCTTTACTTTCATTATACTTGTTAACTAATGTTTTCAAATATACTACTCATTTTTATGAGAAGGTTTATTGAGGTACAAATTCAAATATTTTCAAATGCAAAAAACAATTTTGTAACACCTCATTGTATAGGTCACATAAGACTGGAAAAATAGAGAAAACATTTTCTCCATGACATTAAACATTATTGACTCCATAACTATCATATCCAATCGACAGATGCTCTAAGTTTGAATCAGTATTTAATTAAAATTGCTATGAGAATGCTACACAGTACAATAAAAGTGGATTAATTTCAAATATATTTATTTATTTTTAAAATTAGGTACAGATTTTAGTTAAGTGATAGAGTAATAAAGTATAATTAAAATCTTACTTTCAGTTTAATAAATATTTGAACTATTCTTCCTGTAACATTTTTCTATGTTCCCAGGGGTAAAAAGTTAATACAGGTAGGACAGTAATTATACTTTATTGCTGCATCTTCTAGCTAAAACCTTTTACTAATTTTAAAAATAAACTCATCGGTATTTAGATTAGTCACTTTAATTTTCTCTAATTGCATATCAATATAGAATATATTCAAATTTAGAGCATTTTGGGGAGGATAATTTTGTTTTGAAACACTAAAAATGAGGTGGCACAAAGTGGATATTATCATTTAAAATTTTTAATTGCTCCTTTTCTTATCGCCTAAAATTAGGAAAATTTTTAACAATTTAATGTGAAATTAGTGTTTTTGCTTTTTCTTTTGAATGTACTCTTTAGTACTATCATAAGTGGTTTGTACTACCAATGAAAAGAATGTACAAGAATTTATTATTGTTTTCATCGAGGTCTACCTATGAGTTCTCTTTTACTAATTCCAGAATTAAATTTCCCGTTTTTTTATCTAGCCACTGAATATCCCATAAAAATTCATTTTGCTAAGCCATCCATGGATTAAAGAACGTTCAACATGATTCAAATATTTCTACAGTGTTTGATGCAGAGTATTTAAATGTGGCATGATGTTTTCCTGGTGTTGTTCCTGATAACATATATAAAATACGCGATAAAGTCTGTAGCAAAAACATTACACATAGGTTTTTTTTTTTTTTTTTAGAGGTTTGGCAAAATTCGTATTTATGCACTCGTCCTTAGAGACTTATGAGTCGGACTCTCCCAAAGGCAAAGCGACTAAAATCTTCCTCTTTCCCAGGCGTTTTCCCCACTCCGGGACCGCTCTCGCATTACTGCGGAGTGGCGCCTGCTTTTAGCCTATCGTGGCTCCTCTTCTCTGGCTGCTATGGGTCTAGCCAGCCCTCATCCTTCTTGCACCTCAGTATCAATTCAATGTATTCTGCAATTGCCACCCAGCGCTCTCTGCACGTCAACATCTCTCCAACTATAGTCCCAGTGGCTAGTTTTCACACCATGTCGCTAATGCCTCGTCGTTGTTTTACAAAGCGGTCGCATTTAAAGAACGTATGCTCTGCATCATCCTTGACATTCTTACACACTCTACAGTTAGTGGATGCTACCTTCTCCATCTTTCCCAGGTAAGACCGGTAGTACCCATGCCCCGTCAGGAACTGCGTGAGGAAGAGTTTACTTCACCATGTCCTCGTTTCATCCAATCCTGTAGGTTCGGCACTAACGCAGCTGTCCATCGACCTCTAGTTGCACAGTTTCATCTCTCCTGCCATCTGATCATGGTATCCTCCCTAACCCTTCTGCTAGCCTCCTGTCTACCTAGCATTCCTTCAAGGTCGTAGATTGTCTTCAGCTCCTGCGCTAATAAATCTATTGGAATGACACCAGCAACCACAAGCACCGCCGGTTCTGACACGGTACGGTAAGCGCTAGAAATTCTAAGTGCCTCAATTCGTTGAATTGAAGCCAGTCGAGATCGATATCTTCTTGTCTTAACCGCGTCCGCCCAGATCTCCACACATAGGTTTATTACACAACCATTCACAATTAATACACTCTACTAACTAAACCAAACTATTTGTGGCTAAAAACGTCATTTCGGTAGTTGCCATTTAAAAAGTGAAAATCAAGCTTAAACACCGTCTTTGAGTTTGTGGATTATTTTACACTCTCTTTAAATAAGTAAGATCTTATTTTAATATATAAAATATATATATTTTATATTATAAAATGAAATCAATTTTAAATGACAGCAGTCATGATTCGTTTCTAAATTATTCATTATTGGTAATTTCATATTAATTAATTGCAATTTTTTCCTCTCTGAAATCAGTTTCAATAAATTGTAATGTAACCAGAAGAGTTCCCACCCCCCTCTCATTGCAGCTTCATAATAGATGTTTTGTTTATTAACTACATCTGGAAAAACTTAAATATTGGAGAGATGGCGATCAATCGTTTCGTTTGAGTACTTAAGTGTTACATTTTAGCAAAACTTTATAATGATTTTGTATTTTTGTCATATTAAAAATATCTCCAAATTTTGAGATTTCTTCCCGAGATATGGGCAAGCTATAAACAGTATCAAATTTGATTAAAATCTGTCTACTCATTTTGATTCTAGAACAAAACACAGATGACAGGCATCAGATACTAAACAGATAGACAGATTCCAGACAGGTAATTTTTAAAACACTTTTTTTTTTAATCATAGGAAATCAATACAAGTATTTCCGCTAAATATTGGACGCGGGTTTTTTAGACCGTTACATAACTTTCTCTATGCTACAATATGTAAGAAAGTACAAATTGAGATGTTAAAAATACCAATGTCAGAGTTAAGAAAACATCAAGAAAATGTGCATTTATAATTACTCTTTTAAAAAATATCGATGTACCGATGAAAGTTTTTGAAAACCCCTTCAAAAGACAAAACCCACAAAGACACTCGTGTAAAGTGTTTAGTATTGCTTGATCCTTTTAAATAAAAGAGAAAGGCTACCGGAACAGCTAAATGAATTTGGCTATATTTCAATTGGCTATATTTCAAAACCCTAAAATATAATAGGAACATATATATATATATATATATATATATATATATATATATATATATATATAATACCTCAGTCATTTGAAAAACACTTCATTTACATTTTTTGCCAAAATTAAGACATACAAAATTGTTAGTGAAGTCAAAGCATCATATCCAATATGTATAAAACACCACATCTCCATTAAGATTTAAGGTGTTATTAAAAGCACAATGATACGAGATGTTCATTTGAGAAACACCACATCTGGAAATGTGTTGTTTCTCAAATGACTTAATTTTTTTAGCTGGTGGCAGCACTGCTCTTCCTTATTCTATGGTAATATAAAACAGCTGTTATTATGTTCACTTTGTTGTTTGCCGTTGTTATGGTTTATTTCTGAGTAAAAATGAGTTCAAGTGAAATTTATATTAGTAATTCTACAAGTTTAAAACGTAGAAAAGGACAGAAACATATTGCACATAAATGATCCAGAATAAAAAATTCATGATTGAAGAATGAAGAATACGAAATGTAGAGAAGGAAATATATTGAAACTAAAAAAACACGGATTCCATTTCAGGTAACCCAACCTATAAACATACTATAGCCTACATTGTTTGCATACACTTACACAGTTGGTAGCCGTTAAAAAGAAAGATGAACTTGTTTAAAATTTAAAATTAATATAAAACTCGGCCTACTTGATTAACCTCCCTGTCAAGAGTTGTTAGTTTATTAAGAGTAACCTATTTTTAAACACTGAAAAATATGTTTGATGAAGTTGTGTTTAACTTAAGCCTAAACATTCAAAAACTCTACTACTTTTTCAATTTTAGCATAACTTTTTAATATTTTGACGGCTGTAATTTATTTCATCTAAAGTAGTTTGTCTGTTTTAGGTGCAGTTGTAAATGTATCCCGGAGAAGCTTACAAAGGACAAAGCTTTTGAAACATTTATGGATTTCAATGCCAAAAAAGAACTAGATGATAAGCTTCAGTCATTGATTGAATGCAAGCCAAAGAAAGAAAAGACGTAAATCGGACAGTGTTAAAACAACAAGTAGTAAACCAAAGTCGCATTGTTTACATATTTTGTGTCTACATCTAATAGAAAAGTACAGGTATGAAAACGTGCATTTTTTTCTGTCCATGGCATATAGTCTGAACGTGTAAAAAGACTATGTAAACTACTGGCACAAGGCAAGTCACCAAGAGACTTACGAGGGAAAAACCCTTCGGAGAACGCTAAACCAGGACATATTATAAAGGCTCATTAATTTCTCCAGAATGAAGACCATTACACCATTAGGTCTTAGAAATACTTAAATTTAAACCTGAGCGTAAGAATTATGTGGCAACTTTTCAAGAAAAAACATCCAGATCTGAGTTTTGACTACAACTTCTATTTGAAAATCTTCCATGAGCATTTTGATTTGACTTTTTGGTGACCACAGATCAATTCTTGCTGCAAATGTGAGGAATTATCTGTCAAAATAAAAAGTCCCTATTGAAATTGCGATGATCTTACGACGTCACAATCCTGGTTTGCCTAAAGTACTCTAACCTTGGAACCCCAGCGTGTAATGGTAAGCTAGAGTGGCAACAAGTGAAAGTCTGATTTACATTTTATAAAAGCTAATACCCCCCCCCCCAATGATCGGCTAAGTACGTTTTGGGATAGGTCAGAAGGCCAAAGAGAGTAATCGCTCGCACTCCAGAATGTTGGTTTCGTTTATCTAAAATTATGTGTACATTGCCGGTCACGTTCAATCAGTTCAAGTTTTAACATTATCCTGTTTCCCCTTTAGTGTTAAATTACTAATATTGTTGTATATTATTCTAAATTAGTTTAAATGTAGTAGAATTTATATAGATTTGTCATATAATAGTACAGTGAAATAAGACGAAAATGGTGGTGAAAAGTGTTGAATCAATTAAGTGAATTTTTTTCTTTTTTTTCGATTTTATGCATGCAGATGAGACGGTAACTAATTTTGTGAGTTTTTTTGTGCATGGCTTCGCGAGAAAAGTGGCAAAAAACACATTGTTGACGTTTTTCGAGTGCATCGCTTCACTATTTATTTAATATCTCCAGCACCAGGTAATTGAAATTTTTTTTTTTTCAATTTTTTTTTTTTTTTATGTATATTGCATTATTTAATGCTTAATTTTTTTTTAGAAAATGTTTTTTATTTACAGAGGGGGGACAAATTATTAGACTAAAGTGCATTTTTCTAAAAAAAAAAATTAAGCATTAATAATGCAATATACATTAAAAAAACCCAAAAAATAAAAATTGAAAAAAAAAAATTTTAATCCCTAAAAATGTGCACTTTTTATAAGACAACAAACCTTTGGGTTATCTTAGACAAAAGTACATATCAAACCCTACATTTTGAGATTATGAATTTTTTTTTACCATATTTTTACCAAAAATGGCGGGCACTTCAATTTTTGCCGAAAAATGCCGATTACGAGTGGAAAAATATATATTTTTTTAAATTTATATCATGAGTTACCGACATAAAAATACATATTTTCCCAAATTTTGAAAAAATTTCAACCATTTTTCCTTTAAATATCGCTAATTGAGTAAAAAAAAAAAAGTGCGAGACATGGTTTTGGGGTTAGGATGAATTTTTAAGTAATCCTACCTTATGGATCGATAGTCTATTTCATCATGGTCATTTTCCATTTTTTTTCCACGACCCCTGGTGCCGGAGATATTAAATAAATAGCGAAGCGATGCACTCGAAAAACGTCAACAATGCGTTTTTTGCCACTTTTCTCGCGAAGCCATGCACAAAAAACTCTCAAAATTAGTTACCGTCTCATCTTTATGCATAAAATCGAAAAAAAAATGCACTTAATTGATACAACATTTTAAATTATAATTTCACTGTACTATAATGACTAGCCAAATACGAGTTGTCCGTAATTTAAGACTGGTGTATTATTAAAAACTCCACTGTTTTATTATTAAAACTTTAAGGGGAGTATTTTAAACTCAGTTTTATAAAAATAATCTAATATCAACTGAAACTCAAGCTAGGAAAACACTTTTATGGTGTTTCATTGCTAAAAAAAAAAATTAAAGCAAAAAACTTTATTGATGGACGTACCGAGCATACTTATGACTTGAAAAAACAAGGAGCCTGTTCACAAGAACTTCCAACAATCAATGCCTACCCCAAAAAAATGTGTTCCTATAAACATAAACAAAATTAATGATCTCAAACACTATAAGTGATTATTACATTCAGAAATATATGACTCGCCAACTTTTGATAGGGATGAAACTAAACTAATGTAATAAACAAAATGTATATTGATTATTCTTAAAATAAAAAACACAGGTTTTCATTCGTAATTTACATCTTTAATAGTTATTTCATTCCTAATGACTCCACATTATGTCGGTCATTTGAGTAACAACACATCTCCAACGACTTTTTAAATTTTTTACACATCAAAATAAAAAAATAATAAAATCTTATAATTTGCTTACCGAACCCCTATACATACATACAAAAAAAAACCATCAAATATTGATATAAAATGAAATAATGTCACAGAAAGTTTTTTTTAGTTTTCCGAAAGTTTACTTTCATGGATATGGGATTTTTCTCAAGTGACTGATTCAAATGTTGTCAAAAAATGACAAAGTTACGTGAATAGTATGTCCATATACCAATATAAACTCCTTTTAGGCAGTAAATCAGACAGACATGATTCCAAAACCAAGTCTTCTAAACTCAGAAAGCCTGGAAAAATAACTCAAAATTGATTCTATTACGTTTATATAACTTACTTTGTGCTTGTAAGAAAGTAAAAACACTAAAAGGTAGAACGATAAAACAGTCATTAAAAATAAATATAAAAACTACATTAATTATGAATGAGTTGGGAGTATGCTTAGCCCTGTAGATCAATACCTCATGCGACTTGACCCTACCTTGGTGGGGCAGAAACATACTTGAATACATTCAATAACCGTAAGAAATGGAATGTTTCCCCCAAACTTATAATTCAATTGTACTCATATATAAAAATTATTGTTCCAGAAGAAAACATCTACGACCGTAAATAGTTGAACCTAAATTGCCTAACCAGCCTCTAGAGGCAGGTAGTGTGAGTTTTGTTAACAACTACTGAATGTATTAAACGGTATAAAAACATTTCACAAACTATCTTACGCAAACATACACTGTAAGCTTCTTCTCACCTACATATTTTAATTTTTACAAAGCCATTCCGCAAGCTCTTATTAAATGTTCACTTGACATATTGACATATAATACAGGTTATTCTAATAAATAAGGTGTAATTAAAGAAACAAAAAGTGTTAAGTTTTAATACATTCTAATTTTATTCAAAACCCGATATCATGTATTATAATTGAACACACGCATTTATGCAACTAAATCTAATACGATTTAATTATATTTGTACTATATGTTATATTTAAATCCTCCTTTTATAAAAGTGTGTTTCTAAAAAACAATATAACATTGAAATATTACACAAACTTTCATGTTGCTCAGTATTAAAAGATTAAATTTATCGGTTAGCATGAGAGTTTTTGTAAGTTAAAAATCATAATATACGTTAGCTTTGGATTTCCTAAACTGTAATACTTTGATATCTATCTTTTGTTATTCATAAGTATTAAATACAATATTGTATCGAAAAGATAATTTAAGTCATTATAATATTGTTAAAATATTTCACTGTAATTAAAATATACAATAACACACTCTAAATTATGTTTAATTAACACTTTTTAGTATAAACAATAACTTTATTTAAAATTTACCGACCCTGGTTTTGCTAGTTACAGCATTGTCAAGGTATTTTACACGAATGAAGAAGAAAGGTACAATTCACATTATCCAAACAATAGTTGGATAAAACCCCTCTTTGTTGGACCTAAATAAAAGAGGTGGAGGAATAGGAAGGGCCTAGTTATTGGTTTGAGGAGTGGGGAGTTGTTAAATATATTTCAGACTTTGCTAAACATTTATTTTATTATTTCAATATTACCTTTATTTTAATTTAATAGTAGTCTATTTATGTTTTAATTTCTTAAGTATACTTCTATAAAATTAGTAGATTTCAAAATCACATTTTTTATTTCACCTTCTGCTAGACTCAATATTAACTTCATTTTACTCTGTAACGTATCAACTAAAATTAATGGTTTTTATTTCCCCCTTAAAACGTTTTTGATAGGGCAACCGTTTCTTCGATAAATTTGAATCCGGTAACTTTGAGTGAAATTTAATTGTTTTAAACAGCTGAACTCTCTGGTGATACTTGTTCTTAGACTGATTGTAATCTTGAATACGATGATGTATTCTATCAAAATTTAAATATCTATCACCATTTTATAATTTTTTAAAAATAAGTTTCGTAATTGAAGCAGAAAAAAAATCATGTTATCGAGTAGATTATAGTACAAATTCTATGATATTTTAGTTATGGATTTAAGTAATTTTAAGAGTGTAGAAATACGACTAAAATGTTTACTGAAAAAAATCTCTTTAAAGACTAACAAAAAAAATAGTACTTCTTTTAACATACCCTCCATTATCTTGACATCGGAAAAAAGATTTTTGGTCTCAATTGTTTTTGACAAATAACCAACATCTTTTACAAAGTATTAGATCAGTCTTTAACTTTTTTAAAAGATTGCATCATGTTTTGTTTTATTTATGTATTTTAATTTTATTTATTTATCATTATTATTATATTTTTTTTGTTAAATTTAAAACTCTATTTTTTAAAACATTCTCAAAACGCATAACAATAGATAAATTTTGAATACACTTTCTTTTCCAGAAATAAAAATTCGTATGGAGTCATGTATCATATGACAATCTCGTTATATATAATAAAAAAATAAAAAATTCAATCAAAAATAACTGAGACAAATGGTCGACGAAAACAGTGATACCACAGAAATGTACTCTTAAGGAATGGATACAAATAGCCAAATTAATAGATTTTAATCCTTAATACTTTTTCGTTATAACTAAGATATATCCTTATTTTTACCTCACTCAGTATAATATATTCTAAAAGCAAGAGAGGAAATGTTTTCAAAACAATATTGTTGGAAGAAAATTCTACCGCATTAAAGACAAATATCTGACTCATTCTTCAGTGAGTGCAATTTTTTTAAGCCAGATAAATCTAAGCTAATTTCACAGCTAAAGTCGTTAGTGTGATAAATGCTAACGATGAAAGATTTACTGATGATTAATAATAGCTTCAGCATCTGTGGTTCTGCTGTAAGCAATTACACTGTGATAGATTTAGTTTTAAAGTAATTAGCAATGATTATTTTAAGTAAAAACATTGTTACCAATGAAATGGTAGATAATTAAAGTATTACGAAAGTCGAATTAAATATTCACTTGATTTTTGTTTTATGTTGAGTGTTGTTTCAATATTTTAATATTTGCGTATCCTTTCTTAATTTTGGAAATAACTCAGAATGATAATGGTTTACAATATTGGAACTGTCATATTATATTAAATACAACCTGTATTTGAATTAACTGTCACGGAGTATTGTTGTCATAGAGAAAGTAAAAGTTTTCAATTGAATTTCATCTTTATATTTGTTAGTTCACCAAATTATGTTCACATACCAAATTCAATTAAAATCGTTACAACTTTTTACAGCGTAGAAGACTCCACATACGGCGGACAAATTATTATTTCAACGTTATATATTATTACTCGCGTATAATAAAGTCGTTATAAAAAAAAGGTATGGAATTTTTAAATGATTTCATTACGACATTTTACTTTGGTTTAATTACACCGAAACTAGTACCAAAATAGTCTTTTTCCAAATACAAAACACAATTGATAAATATATATATCTTTAAAATCGTTTGCGACCAACAAAAATATGGAAATTTAAAAGATTTGTTTTAAATATTAAGGAATGCAAATTAAACTTTTATAGTCTGGATTATTGTTATTTAATCCATGGAACATGTTTAACTCTTATTCAAACCAAATTTTTTTTATACAAAATGTAATTTTTGTCACAAATATAAAACTAGTAGATTCACAACTAGATAAATAGGAAGAAAAAGTTGTTAATCCTTTTAAATTCCGAGCGACGAAACCAAGTTTTAAACTTAATTTTACCATCTAGGCAACGTGTTTTAATCATATAATAAACATTTTTCTTAATAAGATATGATTTCAAATTCGTAATACATATGTGACGGAGTCCGCTCTGCATGCTTCGACTTGTTCGAGTTTCAGGGCGGTGGAAAGACTCCTGGTGTCTGTAGAAGTCTTTCTCCGCTCTTGCTGCTCGTATGAACGGTTGTCAGGGTTTCGAGACGGCAGGCGGCGTAAGTCTCTCGGGATAAACTCGGGTGAGAAAATAAAAACCTATTTAAATATTTTAACATCGTTTATTAAATACTTAAGTTACTTCTCGGGCTAAAAGATTCGGAGTTCAAAGCAGTACAGAGATCTCTCCCAATAATCACGGTTCTGAACCGACTCTGCTCTACTATGTTTGGAGGAAATGCATCCAGACTCAAAACATCCTCCCTCCTTCTTTGTATAAAGAGCCTTGTTGTGCTTTCCTGTTAGAATATGTGAATGTATGTTGTCACACATAATTAAATTACCTTTGGTATCGTAAATGAAAACAGCATGACAATCGGAACAAACAATCTTATTTGAATTAGTTTAAATAACCTCAAAATAATCGGTCCAAACAACTTCAGATGAATTAGTTCAAACAACCTCAGATCAATCGGTTTAAAAAAATATACGTGTTTTGGATCCAACAAACTAACTTGAAACAACTTTAGATGAATCGGTTCTAACAAATCAGAAATTTCAAACAACCTCAGAATTCACCGTATGTTAGATGAATCATTCTTGAGATTACTTGATATTTCTGACGTCAATATAACTTTTATGTGCTATCTAAATTGACTTAGTTTCGATTAAAAATTTTCTATACACCCATTTTATTAAAACTATATATTTTTAATTATTGAGTGTAAAAAAAGGTATCCGGATTTTTAAAATGGTGCCATCGTTTTATTAAATTTTTTTAAAGATATTCAATGAACTAGAAAGAATAATTTGCTATGATACAGGTATCTGACAAAAGTTGGATAGTACGTCTCAAAACGAGAATGTTATCAAATTTAAATAAATATTTCAATTGGATGAACGAAGAAATATACTCGGATTTTGTTATGTGTGATGTCCAATGTCTTACGTGTAGTGTAAACAAATATATATTAGGAATTAAGTATTACAACTGAAGAAGCTGACAGTGTTTAGTAAAACATTAGTGTAGAATTCACTCCACATAGTAACAGTAGAATTCTGCAAACGTTTTAATTACTTGAAAGAATCGTTCTGATTTTTAAATCCTATTCTTCCTGGTATTTTTAATCTGCATTGTACCAAACTATCTGTCTTTTTTAAACAAGGACAATGCTGAACATAAATATTTTAATTCTTTTTACAAAAATACATTCATCTTCACTAGAAAACAATTGTAGACTTTATATCGTGATTTAGGAATGACTTGGGTTTAGCTATGGTAACATTATTTAAATTTATTGTATGACTTTCTAGGAATTTGTTGAAAATTTGTGTTTCTAAAATATGGGCAAAGTTGCAATCTCTCATAAGGTTATTATTCAAAATTAAGACGTCAAAAATGTATATATTTTATTGCCAAAACAAATTGCAAATGGATCAAACAAATAGACTATACATTAAATTTTTAGTAAACGTCAGTTATAAAATTCAAAATTACCTAGTTCTCTAAATATTCAAAGAATGAAAATAAATCAGATAATCTCAATTTTGATCTACATATTTTTTATTTCTTATGGTTTTATTATTTATTTACAAAGTTCATTTTAAAAGCGTCAAAAGAAGGAAAATTCGTAAAAAGAAGTAAAAACATTGAAAAAAAACTGTAATAAAAAGAGAGGTGCTAGACAATGTTTTGTTTTATTAATGATTTTGTTTACTATTTATAAATAATCTGCACTGATTGATAGTCAAATATTGAGAAAAAATAACTATACCTAACCGATCTGGTAGTTCAATGGTTTAATTCATCAATTTTTATCAGTTAAACTTGAACGCTTGTTATTATTATGCATAAAATAATCTTGGATATATAGATATAAACTTCAAAAAAATAACAATGTAAGTTTTTTAAATTTTTTTTTTTTATTGCACTCATCTAAAGGGAACAGTTTAAAATCTTGTTAAAATTTCATTCACTTGTGAAGACTTCATGGTCTATTTAATAAAAACCAGAAACTACTTTAAAAACAGTTTTGGTTCCAACTTAAATAATCTCTCTTCGAAATTTACAACTAAACTACCGAAAGATGAATGTTAGTGAAATCTGCATTAAAATTATTTCGACTTTAGGCGTAAAACTTACTTGAGATACGTGATGTTATCTTATATTATTTTAAGTGTTAATACATATGTTTTAAGTTCTACACCTAAAGAACCTTCGGTACTACGCAAAAAAACGCTCTATTGTATTCGACAACAATAGAATTGCACTTACTTAAAAACAAGGTAATTATAAAACCATTATGATTATTTTTTACTTTGTTGGAGCTTTTAAACATCTCACCCTTCTTCCTATTGTTTAAAAATATGATTTTTTAAAAACCTAACTTTCTTTTGTTAAAGAAACACAATGCCAAACATAAATATTTTAGTTTTTTGTACAAAAATACATTCATCAAGGAACTATTTCTCAAGTAAACGATTTAGATAAGAGTTGTAAACCTCATTCACGTCGTGATTTAGGAAGGGAATGTGTTTAGCTATGGTAACTTTATTTAAATGTGGTTTTATAGGTTTACTCTCTATGATGTTTTTCATAATTTATCTTTTGTAATATAAGAGAAAAGTTGAAAATTATTATAAGCAAGATATTCATAGATACTCGTATATCTTACCAATGTAAATAAAATATATAACATTTATTTCCATAATATTTGTAGAATAATGGAAAAAATGGCTTACACAAACAATATTAAGAATATTTTATCTTCTTTAAAACTAACATCCGTATATTCTTTAGCTGTTTAGCAAAAGGTTTTGTGTGACAAATTTTTACAGCTCACCAAAATGAAATTAGTTTCATAAATTTTGCGACTTATGAACTTTTACAACGATGCTCATAATTAATGTTTCTTTTTAAACTAATAAGTCCCGATATTATATTAACATCAAGAAATGATATTTAGGGTATTAGAAACAACGTTATAGAAAATGTTATCAACCTCGATATAGCCTATGTTGAAACGATAGCAAATTTCAGATTCTCTTTTGTTTCAACTTTCTTACTAAATATTGAGTATGTTTATTATTTAGTTTTAAATATATGTGTGGTTTTTTATATGTTATTATTTAGTTTTATGTATGGGAAATTGTGTGCATAATTTATTTCGTAGAATGATAAAAAAATCTGAAGTGTATTTTTTAGTAATTACTGGTGAAACTGTAATTTTCACATAGAAATAAAAACATGTGAATGATGGTCTCAAAATTGGTCACAATCAACAAACATGAAATAAGGTTATAATCTATCAAAACCGGTTGAAAAAAAAGACATTTTTCCTTTTAAATTTTAAATTGTATCCTGACCAAATTTAAATAAAACAGAATATCCCAGAATAAACGTTTTATTTGTCCAAGGCGGCGTTTCAATGATCATTCTCGTTGTTACTTGTATTACAAACCTTCGTAGCCCAGTCTTTTACTTCAGTGTTGTTCCTTTCAAGTTAAATTAATTGTACTCACCTTATGATATTTTTTAATGTGTTGATACTTTTAATTTTTCTGTTGTTTAAATACAGATTTATTTAAACCTGTCTATGTAGTGCACCTTTGTAAAACAATATCAACAAGAACAATGATTAAACTGTAACTCTGATTTCAATAAGACAAATTTGGACATGTCAGATGGATTTCATTCATAGACCTTCCATTCTAAATTGCTCACCTTGTCAAACCAAGAATTCTAATGATTTACTTCATCATTAATTATGGTTCACTAACAGATTTAATTGAAATGTCTTCCTTCACTGATAGGGAGGGGGGTTATGTGAAAGGTTATATCATAAACATATATAAATATATTTGATGTAACAGATTCATGACTTTTCACAGCAAAAATCCAAAAACTTTCAAAAAATCCTAAAGCCGTGTTTATTGCTGTATTTTTTTTCTGTAAGATATGGTTCTCAGTAAGATGTATTTAGATTGGAAAATAAAAATACCGTTCTAGAGAAAGGTCTGTTCTAGAGTCAAAAAAGGTTAGAAAAATTAAATATATAATTTCTTTGAAATATTAAAATGAAAATAAAATCATTTATGTAGAACAAAAAAAAAACCATAAGACACAAGATCTCACAAAAACTACGTTTATTCAATAAACGCGTTTCAACGACAAAGTCGCCATCCTCAGTGATACATGAGCTACAAACACATATATATAACAAAACTATAGACTATAACATGAGTTATAATTTTGTTATTGTAACTCGTGTATCACTTAGGATGACGACTTTGTCTATGAAACGCGTTTGATTGAATAAACGTAGTTTTTGTGAGATCTTGTGTCTTATGGTTTTTTTTTTTTTTTTTTTTTTTTTGTTCTACATAATATTATCTCACAAGTCAAGCTCAATATTTATATAAAAATCATTTATGTTTGTTCATAGAAAATATTGTTTTCTACGAATACCAGTAATAATTTGTATTATTGTTTTTAACGTTGAACTGCTGTAAAATGAATAATTTGAAAAATAAAGATTTAAAAACTGATGTTTTTTCTGAAATAGCTATTTCTGGGAAAATTGCCTAACTTTTTGACTTAAAATACAGCTCAAAAAATATGACCAACACGTTTTTATGAACTCGCTTTCTTGTTTGTCTGTCTGTTCAGTACAAATTTTGCAGTCGATTTTAAACTATCATACCGATGAGCTAGAAACATGAAACTTTAATCATAGCTCAGAACTGGATGACAACGTAATATGAACTCTCTTTCTTGTATATCCGGCAATCGCTGATGTGGTAAGACTGTATAGTAAGGGGGTATCGCATACAGATAATAGTAAGAAGTTTTAAGGAGCATCTGTTGTTCACGTTGAGAAAAATCTCAAAATTCGTACGAATTGGAGCTCATATAGCTCCTACTTCAATAGATAGAGATAATCTCTATTATCTATTTCTATCGTCTCTCGTTTATCGTTTAAAATCTTACAATTATTTTCATAGCTATTAAAAATTAACAATCATACATTTTCAGGACAATCTGTATGGTGTTAAGAATCTGTATGGAATTATAAATTATAAATTTGTAAGGAGCTACGAGAAGTTAATTTAAACCTTTTAGTATGTTTTTGAAACGTGGATTATTATTATTATTATTACATTTTTTAATTTATTTAAATAGTCATCTTAGTCTTGTATGTGTTGCAATCGATTTTAAACAAATCTTGATGAGATTAACAAATCTTCAAAAACAATAATGTGGTAAATTTTCAACAAACAACTTACCGAATGGTTTATTTTCTTCTTTTTTTTCAGTTGTCACAATCTAGAATCATGCAAAACATTTCGTATGAAACGATGGAAGTTATTTGTCATAATTGTTGCTTCTACCCATTTTCAATATCAGGATTTTTTATGATATTCTTATATAAAAAATTAAAATTAAAAAATAGGCTGGAATTATTGTTGATCATTTCGTTGGTCCTATTATTTAAGCTGTGTTTTAAATCAAAAAGTTAGACATAGTTCCCAAAAATAGCTATTTCAGAAATCATCAATATTTGTGCTTTCATACATCAATATCAATATTTTCTGCTTTCTCTGGGGCTACGAGATATTATTTCATACTTTTAAAACATGGTATGTATATATATATATATATATATATATATATACATCATATTTATGTTATATATATATATATATATATATATATATATATATATATATATATATTTAACTATTAGTTAATAGCGTATTCTAGGCTGAGTACAAAGTAATATTCATTCAGATCTTATACTCAATGTATTTAATATAAGTGGAATGTGTGACCTTTTAAAATTCTTAAAATGTTTAATACTAATTCGCTCTATGGCTATAATAAATTAAACTATTTTCATAAATAAAGTTTGGTCTATACCACATTTATCTGACCCCGTAGGGAACTTGTTAGTGTGGAATCGAGACCAACATGGATCAGAAACGCCAAGTCACGGCGCTGGACGGTCAAATTATCCAATTAAATTCTTCATCTGTCCTTGTACTCACATTAACGATTTCTCAACACGTGCATACTAACATTAAGTATTTAGCTTTCAGCCTGGTAGTTAGCAGGTAAGAAAACATTTAATACATTGTTTGTAATTTAAAAAAAAATGGTTCTAAGATAGCAATTGAGACAAATTCGTCAGGTTTAGTTGTTAAAGATGTGGTAAATCAAATATAAAGTTACTTGTACACCGTAATATTAGTGTCACTATTTACGTTTATTACTTGGAGATATACAGAGTGCTATATATCAGAAAGAGATTCAAATTGTTAAAAAGAAACATTCTTATAAATATGTAACATAAAATACTTCATTTTTAGTTTTTATTTATTAGTATAACTATTTATTTTTTTTATTTTTTTAACAAATTTTTAAATTCATAAATGTAAGGAAAGTTTAAGTGCCGATTTAGTAGCAGTTTGTAATTTAACCTTTTCAAAATAACAGGAAAAAGACCTTTTTTTTAAAATAATGGCCTTTTAAAATGTGTAACAAATAAATGCAGACATTTTTGAGGGGGGGGGAGCTGGATAACGACATTTCCATTAAAGTAGTTAACGAAAATGCTTCATTATCCGTCTCTATGTTTTTTTTTTTTTTTTAATGCTTCGGAATTGGAACAGATTTTGAGATCTTATTTGGTTTGCATATTTTGTATACAATTTTTTACCAGTATACTTTTTTTTTAATTTTCAAAATGGTTGCTGCTTAAAATGTTAATTAAAAAAATAAAGATTTAAAATGTTTTAATTCTGGAATGAAGAAAACTTTTCAGTAGTGATTAGTCCTTAATACTTAAAATTCAATATTTCTGTCTATATGTGTGTTCCTTTTTTTTAAACCAATTTACACTTAATAAATGGAAGAGGTTTTTGGTTCAAATTTGGTTTACACAATTTTTAGGCAACTTTTTATCACTGTACTAAAAGCCAAAACTTAATTTTTATTGATAATATTTTCAAAATGGTGGTTGCTTAAAATGTGAAATAAGAAAATCGACGTTTAAAACGTTTAAATTCTGGAATGAAGAAACAATTTCCCTTAAAGATTCTCCTTAATACTTCAATTCAATATTTTGGTCTGTATTTGTTTCTCTTTTTATTAGATTTATAGTTTATAAATGGACGAGATTTTTGGTTCAAATTTGGTTTACTTACTTTTTTAGGCAAATTTTTATCAGTAGTCTATTATTACTAAAAGAAAGATTATATTGACAATCGTTTTCTTTATGCAAAATTTACGACAGTAAAATATTATGATCTTTTAACGGCAATCTAAACAATATCGTAAAATGAAATATATTTAAAATAAATCATCCAAGTATTTAATTTGCCATGAACCCTACAAACAAAAATAAATAAAATAAAATATATAAATGGATCTACTACGTCATTCCTCAAGCTTGTAAAAAAATGTATTACTAAATAAAATCAAAACAAGCATTTAGGTATTCCTTTGCAGTAAACTTATTCACATCATACAAAAACATTCAAAAATGTTTGTAACAAAACAATAAAAGATCAATAAACAAAATGTCAGTCTGCAGCTTCAGTCTGAAATATCTAAATGTAAAACAAACAGCTGTTTCATTGCTGATTACAAATTTGATATCTTCAGTTTTATTGCAGGTCTAAAGATAACCAAGTTATTGAATAAAAAAATTAACACATTTGATTGCTAATCGACTATAACAATTATTTCCTACTAATTGATTCTCTCATCATGTATAAAGTGTATCATGAATTCACTCAATACTGATAATAAATCATTGATAGCTTAAGAAAAGCTTATAATGTAATTAATTCATTACAATTTTTTTTCATATATTCGTAGGTCAAGATAATTAAACAAAATTCAATAATAACAAATAATCAAAGGTTTAATTAAATTTTAATCCTTTAATTTTTCCAGCAACATGTTTCTCTTTTACACTGGCAACATCTTTAGGGTTACGTAACATATATAACAAAAACACTGCCATATTACGAATACACTATTTGAAATTTTAGTATTTCTTAAATTCAATAACGTGAACCGAAGTAATAAACCATAAGGTGTTTATATATTTGAATGACTTATGTGTAAGCTTTTTGTTATAAGTTACATCATCTGGTTGTATGAAAAATTAAACAACACTGAACTGTTTTAGACATGAAGTTAGTAGTTATTAGTTTTATTATTAGGCAGATCGTTAATTAAAATGAACAGTACGTAAAATTTTAATTATAGTCATATTATATAGTTGAATAAAATTATATGTAGTAATAAATTCTGAAATTGTTGGTATAGATTTCTTAAATTTTGTTTTAGTATAAAGCCGTTATATGAATTTGTTTATATTAAACTTTGGTCAAAGGTTTATCACATTCGGTAAATTTTCAAAATTTTTGGTTTCTTTGTTTAGTTAAAAAACTCAGTGGATCCAATACCTCAGTAGTCAAAGGAAAATTCTTGTATTTTTTAAAAATATATCTCGACTATAATTTTGGTTAAACAAAACAGCACTGTCATCCCTAGGAGGGCAACGAACAGTTTTGTAGATATTTTTAATCCAAATTTTTAAAGCAACTTTATTTTTGGAATGGTGTTTTTAAAATCTACAATTGGGTGTATACATTTTGAAACTGTTCATTTAAATTACACAATTTATACTGTATATTTAAGTTCATTACACAATTAATTGAATAAATAATACGTACACTAAAGTATGGACTCCAAACAAAGCGTTCCCCGATAAATGTTCTTTAGTGAGATCACGTGAACAAATCTACTTGTTAAACACATTTCTTCATGAATTCTAAATAACCCTGTATTCACAATGTTATGATATATCATTATTTATGAGCACTTAGGGATATTTCACTCATTAAACGTTGGGCAAATCTAAATTTGTTATATATATTATTTATTTTCTGTCAAATGTACTCTGTATTTGTATTCTCCTTTTATGTGGCTACATGTTTCACTGCCACAGGCAGCATCATCAGGCCAGCTATCTATGTTCACTCAAACACTTATATATACACAACACTTATTGTAACACATATTTGTGACGCATATTTTAAATATGTGTTACAATAAGTGTTGTGTATATGTAAGTGTTTTAGTGAACATGGATAGCTGGCCTGATGATGCTGCCTGTGTCAGTGAAACACGTAGCCACATAAAAGGTAAAATACAAATACAGACTACATTTGACAGAAAATAAATAGTATATATAAAATATATGTAGTTCTAAGGCTATCAACAATGAATACAAAATTTGTTGACATTAAATATTTCCAAATCAAAACGTATGACTTTACATGTGTGTGGAAATTATTAGAATAATTTGTAGGCATGTAAAATTATTAGTGGAGTTTTTTCCTTTTAGTAATTATGAGATACTAGGGGGCCGTAGGGATGATACGCCAACACACAAATTCCAACATGATAGGCGGGTTTGTCCAGCTTGTTAGGCGGTTCCCCTCGTACCTTGATGACTTGATACCTGATTATTTGATTTTTAATGATTTGATACTTAAATAAGGTTTCTCCATTGTCATATTCTTTTTTTAAAAAGTTTGATAAAAAAAACATAATATCACACAATATACTTTCGTGCTATTTTAATTTTTAATTTTTTTTTTTAAGTTCGAAATTTCAACAGTATTATATTAAATTGAGGTAAGTTCTGAAAACAATGATTCCAAACAGGTATATAAAAGAATTAAAATAATCTTCGTACAATGTAATATAACGACAGAAATGAAATTAATAGCCTACCACTTTTGGTACATTTTCAGTTTATTATTTTAAAATGCAATAAAACTTTGAAATTCCAACAGTATTATATTACATTAGGAAAATAATGATACCAAACACGTATATAAAGGAATTAAAACAATCTTCGTACAAAAAATAGCAGCCTATAATTAATTTTGTTTCAATTTTTATAGGCTATAATCTAGTCCAACACCAGAACAAACTTATAATATTTATTCATATAAGTAATATTTAAAAAATATAATTAGTTAAATTACTTTTAAAATCTTGAAGTTATTTTATAGATACACTTTATGGAAATCTTACCTTATCTAGTTACGTCACATACTTGATTGACGCGTTTTGGATGTATAACACCTCTTAAGCAATATATGTGTAGATAAATGCTTTTAAAGATGAGATTTACCCGAAACCTTGTCAAACAGAAACATTTAATTAATCCAATATATACGTCTGTTCCTTCCTATATATACATGTATGTTTTTAAAATGTAGTAAATATCTGGCAACTCATTTCAACATAGAGCACTGTACAGACGACAGAAATACATTATATCAAAAACATTTTATATAAGCTCTCGGATTTCAAACGGATAATAATAAAAAAAAGTGGACAATGATTTTGTTTTATGGTTTATACTTTCACTAAAGCATTACTTTCACTCCATTGAATATTATTTTTGAAATCTAAACAATATTTTATCGATGCTATACTTAAATTCCATAGTTATGATGTTACCTTATTTTCACATGTAAAGCTGGGAAATATTTTTAATTAGTTTTGTACTATGTGTCATGCACAGGATATAATTCTAATATACGAGCTACGTCATAGATTTAACTATCAATCATTTTCGTTCATGCATATTATACAATCCTTTTAGCCTGACACAAAACGTGCATTAGTTTTAATATAAAATGTGTAATAGTGTTTTGAATCGATAACTATCATTCTGTAAACACGAAATCATGAATTAACGTTAATTACAACAGCCTGGTAATAGTTCAGATCTATATAGTAATAAATACACATAGTGTAAGCTCTATTTCACTTCCAAATATCAGCGTCAAAATGTGTATGATAACTTTTACGCACTGAATATTTCATGATGACCTGTGAGATCATTTTAAGATATTCTGGAAGTATATATCTTACATTTTCATTGCATATTAGATAACAACATTCCGCCAAAGCCTGATTTGAAAAATTAAAAGAGTAAAAGATTAATTCGCATCACTGATGTCGAGAAGGTATAGTAATTAAATCAAAAGAAATGCTCTCCTTTTCTGATTCTTCTTCTTGCGCAAGACATTCTTAGTGGGTAAATATATATGGAAAGTGTCCAGCGCCTCTTAAAATGAATATTCTCGGCTCAAAATAGGTGATTCCAACATAAGTTACTCTAGTCCTTCAGGTCCGTCTTACTTTGGAAAACAACTGTTGTTACGAATGCCAGATTCAAATGGATAATAACGGAAGCTGGAATTGGCATATTAATAGATCACCATGAAATATTAATGACATGAAAACTTGTGACGATATATTTTCTCCTTTTCGCGATTACTTTCTCAAGTAATAACCGTCACAAATTAATTTTTAATTTTCAGATGGGATACGTTCCAGGGGTCCGGTAAGATATGAATCGGAGGATAGGTTTTTGGAAAGGTTCTTGGCTCAGTTTCAGAGCGTTGAGGAACGAACCAGAAGTTTACACTCTGCCCTTAATAGTTCATCATGGCCAAAAGGTCCTTTCCGGAAAGGTTGGAGGGAAAGTGGTTCTAACCCTATAGCTACTTATCGTCCTGATTTCAGATTCAAAAGATTTAGAAACTATCCTATCGTAAACGGCTTGCCTATCTATGGGCCCATGGCAAGAGAAAGTCTGAATATTCTCCAACGAGGAACGAGAAGGCTGAATATTCTCCAGCGGGCAGCGAGGAGGCTGAATATTCTCCAGCGAGAAGCGGGAAGCTGAATATTCTCCAGCAGTGTGCGAGGAGGGTGAATATTCTCTAGCTAGAAGCAGGGAGGCTGAATATTCTCCAGCTGGGAGCTAGGAAGCTGTATATTCTCCAGCGGGCATCGAGGAGGCTTAATATTCTCCAGCTAGGAACGGGGAGGCTGAATATTCTCCTAAGAAGAGCCAGGAAGCTGTATATTCTCCAGCGGGCAGCGAGGAGGTTGAATATTCTCCAGCGGGAAGCGGGAGGCTGAATATTCTCCAGCAGGGTGCGAGGAGGGTTAATATTCTCCGGCTAGAACGGGGAGGCTGAATAATCTCAAGCTAGGAACAGGTAGGCTGAATATTCTTCAGCGGGGATCGGGGAGGCTGAATATTCTCCAGCGGGGATCGGGGAGGCTGAATATTCTCCAGCTAGGAACGGGAAGGTTGAATATTCTCCAGCTATATACGGGGAGGTTGAATATTCTCCAGCTATAAACGGGAAGGCTGACTATTCTCTAGCTAGGAACGGGAAGGCTGAATATCCTCCAGCCAGGTACGGGGAGGTTGAATATTCTCCAGCTATGAACGGGAAGGCTGACTATTCTCTAGCTAGGAACGGGAAGGCTGAATATCCTCCAGCTAGGTACGAGGAGGTTGAATATTCTCAAGCTTTGAACGGGGATGCTGGATATTCTCTAGCTAGGAACGGGAAGGCTGAATATCCTCCAGCTAGGTACGGGGAGGTTGAATATTCTCCAGCTATGAACGGGAAGGCTGACTATTCTCTAGCTAGGAACGGGAAGGCTGAATATTCTCTAGCTAGGAACGGGAAGGCTGAATATCCTCCAGCTAGGTACGAGGAGGTTGAATATTCTCCAGCTATGAACGGGAAGGCTGACTATTCTCTAGCTAGGAACGGGAAGGCTGAATATCCTCCAGCTAGGTACGAGGAGGTTGAATATTCTCCAGCTATGTACGGGGAGGTTGAATATTCTCCAGCTATGAACGGGAAGGCTGACTATTCTCTAGCTAGGAACGGGAAGGCTGAATATCCTCCAGCTAGGTACGAGGAGGTTGAATATTCTCCAGCTATGTACGGGGAGGTTGAATATTCTCCAGCTATGAACGGGAAGGCTGACTATTCTCTAGCTATGAACGGGAAGGCTGAATATTCTCCAGCTATGTACGGGGAGGTTGAATATTCTCCCGCTATGAACGGGAAGGCTGACTATTCTCTAGCTAGGAACGGGAAGGCTGAATATCCTCCAGCTAGGTACAGGGAGGTTGAATATTCTCCAGCTTTGAACGGGGATGCTGGATATTCTCCAGCGGGGATCGGGGAGGCTGAATATTCTCCAGCTAGGAACGGGAATGCTAAATATTCTCCAACTATGTACGGAGAGGTTGAATCAGTCCATTACAAACTTGCAATGTACAAATCATGTAAATATATAAATATATTTAAGATTATAAGATTAGTCAACAAACATTCAGAAAAAGTGGAATTCAGAAAGATTGACGGAGGAGAAAGGGAATAATTGCTAGAGAAAGAGGAGAGATGCAAAGATGTTGGTTGCTTTGAGAGGGTCTCCAGTTGGCAGAGAGAAGAGAGCACTTACAACGTAAGAGAAAGGAGACGGGCTCAATTGGCGGGAGGCCAGAAAATGCAATAGTGTCAAATTAATATGTTCTACAATATGTGCATTTGTTTTTGCTGTGGAGCGATTCTATTTTCGCCTTATGACCTTCAAAAACAATAATTGTGAAATAGCTTTGAAAGTAGTGTAACAATTTAATTTGCTTATATTTTAATTAATTGTTAAAGCCACACGTTGGAGTGCCAAATATAACATAAGGGGTTATTAGCACTTATTATAAGCCACATTAAACAACAACATTTACCTTTTAATAAAATCTTCAGTTTAATTTAGCATGAATTAAAAATATAGAACATGTACATCAATTTATTTCAAATCTTACTTAACTAGATCATTCATTCCTCAATCATTCCTTATATTAATTTATTTATAACAATTTGATTCTTTTACTTCGAATTTACTATTTTAAGAATATTCAAATCCTTTTTTTGCTGTCTTATCCTTGAATATTATTACAACATATTTATCTTAAACTTGACTTAAATTAGAATGAATTTATGAATTGATTCTACTATTATAATACAAAATTACTTTATTTTCTAACATTAACTATTAATTGATTATTCAAATTATTAGCTCCTTTTTAGAATTTTATTATATTTTCCTTTACCAATTGATTTTTACTTTACATTTAAATTATTATCTTTTATAGGCTAGCTCAGTTTACATTTATTTAACAAAAAACACAATCTCCTATCTCGGGTCAATAGGTTCTTTTAATGGCTCAATTGAAAGTGAAATTTATTATGATGAATTTAAAATAATTAACAAGATTTTGTACTTATCAAGGGTGGTCCTTTCGATCGGTCGATCTGCACTTTTTCACTACACAAAAAAAAACTATAATTGACTCTTTCTTTTTTAAAACACCACACTGCTCAAAAACACTTTATTCTGTGATTAATCCCTTCTCTCGCTCTCTTGGTTGATCCAATTTCCAGCTCCCCTCTTCTGCGATGATGATAACACCTTGGCACTGTCGATCGAACTCCTTTTCTTTATCTGATTTTAAAAAACTCCACAAGACTTCTAATCTGCAATTCTTACTTTTTAATTATATCTTCTTTTCTTTTACTTTACTTTAAATTAAAATTATTAAAACTTTTCTAAATTAACTCGGAGACGTCTTGTCTCTTTCTTCAATTTTGATGAAACTTTATCGACCACAGAGCAGACACTCTGTCCCTACAACCTTCCTTCAACGACTTCCCTTCTAAGACTCCTCTTCTTTCCAAACCCCGGTCCCTGTAAAACTCTCTCCCTTCTTCGGAACACGAGTTTCGCGCCCTGTTCGCTGATTCGTTTATTTTCCCTAACTTTCTCAACATGTGTCCTTTTTCGCTTCTTAGTGGTCGTTTTAAATCTTGTCCGTTGGTTTTTTTGCGTGAGATCGTATTCGATTGGTCGACCTACTTTCTCCCTTCCGTTTTTGTGTTTTTTGAAGCACCGTTAGACTTTCTACTCGGTGTACCGTTAGGACGCTGGCTTTCTCTTCGACTTTTCTGTTTTTTTTATAAAAAACTCTGCGCTCCTCTAAGATCGCGTTATAGTCGTTATTTTAATGTAGCCCATGTGTTTTCTCCAAGGTTGTAGAAATCCTGGTTCTATTGTAACTGACACGTACACTTTTAACTGCAAGCAACAGCTGTCGTCTCCCTTCATTTATTTAATATTGTTCCATTTTTTCTTATTTATTATTATTTTATAAGTTAATTTAAATTTTTAATATTAGATGCCATGATATCAATTGTTTATATAGATGATATTATGATATCGTTACAGTAGGTGGAATATGGAAGATAAGACTATAAAAATCTGGAAAAGTAGATCTAGGATTATTAGTGGAGAATAAAACTTCTGAATAAGATAGGATGGCCTCATGAAAGGCAGTAAAGAAAATATTCCAACTTGGATTAGGAAGTGAAGATTCCCAGGAAGACAGAAAATAATGTGGAAGCCCGGAGTTGCAGATACTTGGTGAAGAACTATGAAAACTGGAAGGACGTGTTCTGAAAGACCGAGTTGTAGAGAAGACAAGAGGACGTGCGTAGTTTGTGGATGATAAGTAGGCCTAAGTTTACCCAATTTCATTGAAGTATCAGAGAATTAAATATTTCATCACTGTGTGTTGATAACATTGTACACAATTATAATCAACAGCTTCTATACTCTTCCACACACTTTATAAGTTCCATTTTAAACAACGAAGTGATAGGGCTCATCAAGTTACCTTACCCAGACCTTCTGTTCAAATCAATTCATATAGTTTTAATTAGTAAAAAAAAAAAAAACACCTCCACGAGTCAAACTCATTTTTATAAGTTCAAATATTATATTTCATACATATTTTAGTACCCACAATTTAAGATTAAACAATAATAACAGAGTGCATAGCAATATAACAGATTTTTCAATATTATTAGCAAATATATACATACATATATTACGGAATCTTTTTTTGAAAGGTTACATATTTTATGTATGTATGTCCAAGTGTTGAATTATTCTTGAAATAACTAAAACACAATTTCAAAGTATTATAACTAAGCGTAGTAATTATACTTCATTTTGGTATAATTCTATTTATGTTTGTGCTCAATAATTATATAACGGTGAATGCATCTGCACAATTATTATGTACAAAACATATAATATGAAATTTAATAAAATATTCAGTGGTGCATTTACTAACCTCTGGGCATATGATCTTCTCCATCCATAAAACTTGAGTTGCCGTACCGATTTCATTTTGAAATGAATTAAACTAAATCGTCATAAAATGAATTAAACTGGAGGGAAGCAAGTTTTTTAGTTGGAATATATTCATTCCAAATGAATAATTAATTTATATACAACATAAACACCTCTTATAACTGGCATTTTTATTTAAGTAATACAATTTTAATTAACATTCAGACACATTGATTTTTTTTTTTGCCTCTATGTGGAACATAGTAAATATTAATAGTAATATCATAGTAATATTATGATAATAATAATTTGTAGATCGTATTAGTTATTTTAACTTCAAATTGATGTTATGGTCATTCTAATAGACCAAACCTAATTAATTTTTTTAAATTGGTTGTTATGGTAACTAATGTTTAAATGGTTTCAAGAATCATTCAGCTGATTTGTAAGTTTATAGAGTTAGGGTATTGAAATTGTTGGTCCAATTAAAACTTTTGACTGCAGTAGAAAATTAAAATTTTGATAATATCGTCATGACCAACGAATAATAATAATGACCTATGTGCAAATAATCATGATGATGGGTTAGCATTTAGATATAATGTTCGAGTTGATTTTGTTGAAACCTGCAGTAAGTTTAAAATGTATACAAATGTTAGTACGGTTTTATTTTTTCTCTTAAAATTGTTCTCTCCTTTACTACATATTTGAGCCAAAGGTCTGACCTAATACGTCACTATAATACAATGACACATTCTTGAAAAATGTACATTTATAAAATTACCATCCGTTGCCAAGAAAATCCTATTGATATTCTATAAAACTCATTATTGTCATCATCAGTTTTCACATGTTGAAACAGTTGGTATTCTAGTACAAACATATTTAACCAAAGAAAATTAATAAAATAGATTTTCTGGGCAATTAACTTTTTCTTGCCAAAGAATTTAATGACCACTAATTTTGGACACTTTATATTTGAACTGCATTTTTCCTTCTTCAGTATTACTGGTTGAAATAAACGAAATCTCCCTGCATGGAAAATTGTACAAACATAGAATAATTATTTCGTGGTTATTTTGACATTTATAGAATAGACTGTGTCTAATATTGTGTAGAAGGAGTAAAATCAATTAGTTACAATTCATAAAGGTGTTTATTATCAAAACTGGTTACAACCTGTACTAGTTATTATAGTGCACTTTTTTATCTTAAAATGTGCAGTTATCATAGAGTAAAATGTTCATTAAACATTATGGTGAAATTCACAATACTAATTATTACTTTAACCGTAATTACAAGATTAGGAACTAAACAAAATAATAATTTAGTTTTATTCCAATAAATGTCTGTGTGTGCTTTTTGACAGCAATTTTATCTTCTTCAGAGGGTTGTAGAACTCTAGAAATGTTTAGAAATTAATTATTTTAAGATAATAATCATCTTATCGAAACAAAACTAAGTAATATTTATTTAATTATTGCGTTTTATTTATTGTTCCTGTAACTGTGGTTAATCAATTAGTATTAACGTTGATTAAATTTTTTTAAAGAAATTGAGAGAATCAACCTCCTCCTACACTCGAGTCTATATTAACAAATTTGCCTCTTCAACTAATTTTAATAGTTCCATATCGAATAAAGAGATCCATAATTAGTCTACACTCAAATTTACTGAGATGCCACCGAATCTAATAAATTGTACAATCATGATTGCAAATTTTAGTACATAGACTTTTACAATAACATAATCTCTTTCTATTTCATTCCGTTTTGGAAAACCGGTATCCATTTTGAACCTATTGATAGAATAATGATTTTTTTCTTGCACAGATTTCATCAGAATGAAAGTTAGTTAATACATAAAGCATGGTTTATGTTGATATTTTAAAACATCCTGAAACACATCACCAGAACTAAAACCCTCAGAGAAATGCAGCGACCAATGTATGTTTACTACTTGAATATATTGCTTATTGATAAATTGTTTATAATAAGAATCAATCGAGTTTAAAGAAGATGTAATACTGTAGATAATAAAAGGCATAATTTAACTATTGGAAATGTATAATCAAAGGCATTTCAGCATGTCAAATTAAGAAATGCATCCGGTGTTTTATCGATTGTCACTGAACGGTCACATATGTTTGGTAACCACATATGGCGGATCTACCAGATTAAAATTGTATTTGGTCAATAACAAACCGATCACAGATAAAATTACATCGTGAAATAGTTTTACCTTGTAATATCAGAAAGATTCAATTAGTTCATCAATTGTCTATCGTTATTGTATTGTAATTAACATGTATGTACATGCATGCACAGTGGTAAGCTAAATTAACTATTCGAATATAGACGCTGATTTTAGCAACTTTGAACATTTCAGTAAATAAATACATTCAACAAATCTTTCTTGTAAACCCAATGTGGCTACCGCCTAGCACACGACCCGACACGCAAAAATATTCACAGACAGCAATAAATAACACCACATCTACCGTAAACAGGGCCACCGCTCAAGTTTAGGTGGCTTGCACCTTTGTGATACAATAGGAGTAAATATTATACTGTACTCATCGATATAGTTCTTAACATTCAAACAGCCTAATCTGTGTGAAAAGAGATCTTTACTTAAATGATTACTCTATACATTATTTAAATTCTATTTCGCAGTGCTCAATAGTTTATATGAAAGTTACGTGAATATCATATCAAGTTTTTAATGAAAATGGTTGTTAATTAAAACATGGTAGCAATAAATAAGGAAGTTGTTTTATTGTTCCCGTAGGAAAGATTTAGAAAAAATCAAATTTCTGTTTAGTTCTTTTTGTTATGACTGCTAATAAATACCTCTTTTACAACATTCTATTTAATAACTTAGTGCGCTGTACTCGTAAGTCGAAGCGCCCGTTTTGAGTGGCCGCCATTTTACGATAAATAAAATGTCGTAAAGCCTAGTACATACATAGTGATGTGTAAATTCATAGAAATTTATTCGTATATTGCATTACGATCGGTACACACTCTTTGCCATGACTGAAAAACAAACATACAAACGAAATTCTAAATGATTTAGTTGATTATTTTGTTCCTAAACCAACAGATGTCTGCCTCGTACAATGATTGGTAACTCTTTTAATGAATTTAGTTTTCTCATACAAATATTTAAATTACATTTTAAACTCTAAATATTCAAGTTATTAAAACTAATTTTTGAGTAATCGTATCCTAGTCACATTTTAATCCAAGTTATTTAATACTTACTCCGACTTTAACTGCAATAGCTATTATATAGGCCAAACCGGTAAAAAATTTAAAACTAGATTCATAAAGCACCTCCCAACTAATAATATTATGAATACAAAATCTAAGTATGCAAAACAATGGACAACAACCATGTTAACCAATTTTAATACTAATTTCTAACCATTGCATATATTTAGGAAAGGCAGATACATATATGACAATGAGGAGTTTAAAATTTATAAAGCTTTCAAAGATAATAAAAGTGATTTATTGAATGACAAACTTAACTTCCGATCTAACTCGTTATACGATACCGCGATGACGTTGATAGATGACGTAGTGGACAAACCAAGATAAACAACCTTTACTTCAGTCTGAGTTCTTGAACCTTTGGTGTACACCTGTCGCTCATTTGAATGTTATTTGTTTAGTGTATGTGATTGTACGTTTTGTAGAGTTAATGTTTCAAACGACCTCTCAGAAGCGAGTCTGAAGATGGAACATACGTTCTGAAACGTGTAACATATGTTACAAATTAAGTCACAAGACAGAGTAAGTATTAAATAACTAAGATATAAATATTAATATACTTACCTTGGATGACTTTGCTCGATCAAACTTAAAAAATTTCTTTGTAACTGTTTTGAGGAGTAATACATTTAACGGAGAAAATACAATTAAGAATGATTATACATAATAGTTACAATGAATAAATTACTACTAATACACACATTGGCTATAACTACATAAAAACTACACAATCTTACCAATCAATTTTTGCGTATAGACGAAATATAAAATTGTCTAGTTAAAACAACACCTCTATTTTTGTTGTTAAAATTGGTACTATTTTCTGAACTTTTTTGTTTAACTTTATTGGATTTTAATAAACCATTTTTAATTTTAATTTGGGTCCTAAACTGACTCATATTTATTTCCCCTTCAATACCAAATAACTTTTGTTTTGAATCTTTATCTTCGAAGCGTGTCGTTTTTGAAATATTCAATTGTCTCAATTTAAATAACGCAAACTATATATATATATATATATATATATATATATATATATATATATATATATATATTATGATTCCTATATATAATCATAAAATAGTTTTAAGTTGAAGATTATAAAATATAGTAGGAGGGGGGAGAAAATCTGTCCAAAAATCGTACTTGCTCTTTGATTAAAGCAATTATAAAAATTGCTCATTCAATTGTAAAAACCAATATTAATAACAGATATAGTTTTAAATGATAGATATATCTATGTAATGATATCTAAAGTACTGTATGTGTGTGCATTTGCAACATGTATAAAATGCATGTGTGTTCGCTACAGTGTTTTTAATTAAATCGTAACTAAAGATGTTTTATCTGATTGAAAATTTTAAAATGTTAATAATATTCAAAACATTCATAAAATAATCATTATTTCAGATTAAATCTTTTAACGTCTCTGACAATAAAATGAAAAGGAAAGACAAAATAAAATAATGAAATCCCAATTGGGAATAGCCATCAATATTGCTTTAAATTAAATTTGTTCCTCTTTACGAAGAGACAACCGAGTTAATCGTCAGATATATTTGGACAAATTGAGGTAGTTCCTCTTCCCTAAGACGATTTCAAATTAACGTGGAGAAATGCAATTTTATTTTTAGCAATATTAATACAATCACGTTAACAGCCGTCATTTTAGTTACTGTGGTAAAACAAAGTTTCCTTTTCTTTTAATTTCCTTATCGAGACCTTCAAAATAATTTATCACACGATCATATATGATATATCCATTTTTAATTATTGACTTGTCTCATGCCGTTTTATCCACTCATTAGAAAGAAGGTTGCCGTAAATTATGGTTTAGCTATATTAATTAGGTGTAAATATTGATCGAAAGGGAGTAAAGTTTTTTCAGCCACCCTATATATCTGAATCGACCTTTGATTCTCTTACGCCATAACTCATCAAGTTTCACACAAGTCAAAGTTAATTGTTGTTTTTCTCCAACTATGCCTAAACCGTAATTTACTTTATATCAATTTTAGCTAGCTGATTTGGGTCAATAATTTTATTAAAATTGAAGTATAATAGATAGACCATAATTTGAAATATTCACTGCTACATGGACGATTTGTTTAACTATCCATTTAACAGTCCAACCGAAATTTATGTCCCATGCGATCCTTAGAAGCTACAATTTAGTAAAATCCATTTCGGCCAATTTTATCGTAAGTACCTTGTTTGAATTATTTAACTTTTACTAATATATATTCAATCAAATTTTGGTAAAACGTGAAAACCCATGGCCCAAAATTATTTGACAAACTCAGCTTTAAAAATCATGTCAGTTTTTTTATTTCATCTAATTTATATATACTCTCTTAATGGTTTTTACCTCAAGAAAATCAAAACGTTATTAAAAATAAAATTTCAAAAAGTAAAACTTGCCGGTCTACATTTTAATAACCCTGACAAAATATACCTTCCAATTGGACCGAACTTACATGTCGTGTAATCACCTGTCACAAAAACATTTAGGTGAATATTTATCTACATTAATAGAAACCATTTTTGGCTATACTTTAATTGGACCTTTTAATATGCAGTCAGACAAATTGATTTGTGTTATAAGTATTCACACTTTCCCAAAATTTCATTGACATCGATTGTATAGATTTTGTGTTATTGAATCTCTATACACCATCAGTTAGAATAATATTATTTAAATTGCAATTTTTTTAAATTTACAAATTCATTTATCCTAGTAGTCAACAAAATTCGAGCCAAGTTTTTATTTTTCATCATATTCTAGTTAATAAACTTTTTTTAACACTATTTTCTTTCCTCTAGCATCTCAGCACTCAAACAATTTCCGACACAATGAAGATAAAATATTTCAGTTATATTTTATCTTGCTTTCCAATACATTAAACCATTTATATTTCTATGCATTCGGAAAGACATTTGGGAGTATGTAAGGAATCCTTCTCTAAGTGATACACAATACGTCGCTATTTACCAGATTATATACTCCATTTAATTCTTTTCATTGGCATCAGAGATTCTAAAATCGCTAATAATTTGGATCTTAGCAAACGGGCTTCAATTAAGTTTTATTTGGGACACTCTTCTATAACGCAGTCCATAGACTTTTATCTTAAACATTTTAGTTAGCAGGTTGTACAAATATTTCCAAAAGAATTAAATTACTTGTAAGCTAAGAAATATTGAAAAACTGAAACCTTAAAAATGTTTTCTGCTTTAAAAAATAAAAAAAAATTATTTTGTACTTAAAATAAATACACTACTTCTCTCAATTTAGTTTTTAAAGGCAACTCAAAATTGTAAATGTAAATCAACATAGAATTTTACCTCATTTTAAATGTCTTTTTGGTATACAAAACCTGATATCCTGCTAAAAACTAGAGTTTTCTAACTTTCTCTAACAATAAATATCGTACAGTCATACGTAAAAAAAAAAAAGAAAGAAAAATGCCAACTTACTTTATTTAGTTTACTCTTAAAGAATACTAGCCGAACAAAATGTAGCAATATATTTATTATTTTTATTAACTTTAATCAGGGCAAATACTATTTGACATTTCTAGATACATAGTGTACCAAAATTTAAAAACATTTATTTTACTTTTTTTACTCAATTAACTTAGCGCCCATATGAAGTAACGTGAAACTAATTTATCCTGGTAAATTTTCTATAGCAATAGTTCAAAATGTTTTCATTTCATACCTTGCAATAAGATCATATTTATTGACAGACTCTTGCTGAAACACGTATATCACAATCTATTGGTCAATTAAATAAATCAATTAAATTCCAACTATTCTGAAAACCTTTAATTACAATCATAAAACAATGTTTCAACAAGTTGGAGAGAGTTGGTTTAAATGTGAGTGCATTTAACCCTTTCAATACTGCTTAGACTGTAACTATGAGATCACAGTAATTAATTAAAACTATTTTTGTGTGTAGTTTAATCATCAGGTACAGAGATATGTGGTATCCCTGTACTTAAAAATTTTTGTTACCAAAAACTATAACAATATAGAATGAGTTAAAAATAAAAGATGTTCAAATTTTTTCAGAATTATGAAATACTAGATTTAAAAATATGGACATCGTTGTGTTTTATATTATACATTACTTACGAAATTGGTGTTCATAAATTAACTTCTACTTTTCAATTAAAGCCACCTGTTTCTATTTTTAATTAAAAGGTTAATATTTTATTCGCGAATGTAATATCAATTCAACGTGTGTAAATATAACCAAAAGATCTAAACATGTTGTTTAATATTTATATTTTTCAGTGACCAGCTGTTGTTCCTTTATTTAGTAATCTTTCATGGCATGTACCAAGGTTTTATACTTTTAAAAGTGTAATACGATAATAGGAAAAAATGTATTGTTATTTGAAATGTAGAAACACCCACCGTCGTAATGAGGTGATATAGCTTAGAACTATGGAAATAAATCGACTATATGTTTACTTAAACTATTTTGTTTTAAAAGCAATAGAACTCCAGTTGCTCCGGTCGAATCTCAGCCTAAGGTGATGTCGATTTGTTTGTTTTTTAGCTTCCAGTACAGAGGGGAAAGAAACAAGATACAGATATGAAGGAGAGATTAGAGAAGAGTAGTCTTATCATAGAGAAACGCTGAATCAAAATAGTTACACATTATCTGGGCACCAATAAAACAGTCCATTTTATTGTATAATATATAATAACTAGTGTTCGGTAATAGATACTAATATATGAATCAACGCTGCAACATATTCCAACGATGGGATTTACGTCGAGCACCTTAATAATTGGGCTGGTTCACACACATATTGATGAAACTTGACGCCATTTTAGTAAAACAAACGAAGCCTGTGAATTTAACCCGACTCGACCACATTAGGAGACTATATTTGATACTAATCAGGTGAAAATCCTGAAGTATAGACTAATCCGGCTGTTATGCGATTAACACTTATTAATAAACGCGCAGAAATTTATCACAAATCAATAACTCGGGCAATAAGATTTTACGGGGTTAATTCCCAATTATGTCCTAAAAATTCCATTATATCTCGATGAGTATCCCACGAGATTCAATGCTTAATAAAACAATAACTAATTATCAATATTACCCTATTGATAAAACAACTCACCATAACATGAGTTGCTCACAACTCTACTACCGACTGGGGCTAGAGATAAGTTAATACGTTCTCCTCTCCACAAGACTCTGCGATGTGACAGATCTAATTCTAAACTTCTAGTTCAGGCACTTGTCGAGTGGAACGTTACCCAATTTCAAAATCCGCCTACCAAATTGTGTTAATCCCTGTACTAAAGAGCAGCGAATTCACGATTAGAAATAATATTACTCTATTTTCAATTTTAATTAACAATATTTGTAACATTGTTAAAATGTTCCCAAGTTTTTGTAACCTACTGCAGTTTGAATATTTGTGCCATCCAGAATCAGTCCTTCTCTGTCATATATTACGTCCTCATCCCATTATTTCCAAACCATTATTACTATATTCCACAATGGTCTTTCTCGTCATGTAGAAAACATCATCCAGTCCTCAGTAATAATAACTTAATCATCAGATTTAAGAAAGATTAAAAAATTTCACCTCATATTTTTTTATGTTGTAAATAAAAACAGGTTAATTTACAGAGAGTAAATATTTGACAATCCAAACGTACAACAACGAATAACATATAAAGAAACACTATTTTCTGTCCATGGAATTATACTCTCTTCCCACAGACTGAATGGATTGACGGAACGCCAAGTATTTAAAAACTATCCCAGAAACATATTTGTTTTGAGAACAAAGTGATCTATATAATTATTATTATTTATTTCATAACATCAAGTTGCAAGAGCTGGAGTCTCAACGTATGTATGAAGTCTAACAAATTTTAGGTAAATCTAAATTTACAACTAGATTAGCCATAACTTAAATTGATTAACTCTTTTAGTAATCTTGCATTCGTTTTGTTAAGATGGTTCCGACCTTCACAGAGTGGAGTCACCATTGTGATAACCCTAGAAAATAAAATAAAACTATATAACCTCCCCCAACCCTCTTACAATCAATTATTAATAAATATACAAATGGTCACATCAGTGCGTACTTTTTATTACCACCTCCTTTTTCGACGGCCTCTTTACTCACACACGCATAGACACAAGTCTGTGCACTAATCCAGTTGTTATGAGACTACATCTAATAAATTACTCTAGCCACAAGCTATGAGAATTTGGGAGTCTTAGTCCCGATTATGGCTTAATTACGTATTTCAAAATCACAGTTCACAAGTGTTTTCTAGTTTGTGTCGTACACCCCCCCCCCCCCCCCAGTCGCCTCCAAAACTTCAACACTTATCAAACAATAAATAATTATCTGCAATGTATTAATTAAATATTAATCTAACCCCGGACTGTCTTAAGAGTTGCTCCCTCACTGACTGACTGACTGACGCGTGAACACCCTGGGCTCCAGAACCCGTCACCGAGTTTTCGTCTTCTTCTGGACCTACAATACACCATTTCAAATACTGAACTCCTAGTTCTGGGGTTAGCCCCGTGGCGTACTCCCATAAACTTTGATGTGCGAGCCACAACAAAATATAGGTAGACTGTTTTACTATGCCGTTCATATATCTACATATTTGTTCAATTTATAAACTCAAACAAATTCCGTAGTGAAAAATTAGATTAAAAGTTTTATATAACCTAATGATTATTTTTTTGATTTTTTTTAAAGTAATTTTTAGTGTGAGTAATTTTTTTTTTTAAGACAACTAAATTGATATACTTTTACAACTTTAAAGTGTTTTAATTACACTATTTTCAGACCACATAACTTGTGCAACTTTTAACAGAAATCATTATTTTATACAAAAGTGGAAAATATGTACCTAACAAAACTCGGTTAACTCTTTTGCCCTACCCATTCATTCATGTTCATCCCTGGTATTATTTATACCCTCACGGTTTTCGTTATTTGTACAAAAATATTTTCAAACTCTGTAACCTGATTCATAACAAAATATATTCTTTTAAAAAGATGTAGAAAATCTGACATTTATACAATTTTTAGAGCACAAATAAAACACTCAGAATAGTGGTATATACTATTGTTGGAGTTAAAGGAAAGATTTTTTGTTTTTAACATTGGTAAACAGTTCAACAGTTATAACAAAATCTAGTGGTTTATGTTTTTTACTTTGTTTCATTTGTTATTGTTTTTAAAAAAAGTCAATTAACTCAGTTTTTTTTTTACCCTTTTACTACCCTTAACCAAAGTATGCTGTTAATGATCTTTTTATTAGAGCTGTGACATGATGAGTCATCAAATAAAGACAAAGCTTTAACTTTAATTACGAAGGTAAAATTCTCTTCGCTGCATTAATTCAAAAGACATTAAGGCAGAAGTTAAATATGTCCTTAACTTTATAGAGACCAATAGGGTTATTTAATTTTCATAAAAAGAATAACCTACAAAAGATTTAGATATTTCAATTGAAACTTGTACTTTAATCACTAAGCCGCCCTCACATATTAGTAGCAAAGCTCTTCATACAGACCTCAAGATTCCACGCATTACATTGCTGAAACACACTATTTATAAATTTTTGTGAAACTTAAAATCATAATTTGGTTTGATAAATATTTCATCTATCTTTATTCCAAATAGGCGTCATTCACGATGGTACAAGGGAATTTTACATAAATGAGTTCCAGTAACTTACAGTTTGGTCTGGAAGATATAGGCCTATCATTGGGCAAATATTACATACGTCAATGTTATTTGTTTTCTTATATTATTTGGTTTCTATGTATATTTTGTATATTTCCAATAAAGTATTAACACAATTGAAAATATTGTTCATAATGGTTTAGGTAATCCATACACATATGTAGTATGTAGTAGCCATAAATGAGGAATAGGCAAAACTTTTCCATAAATTTACAATATTTACGATAGCGTTTCACGTTCATCAACAGATTCCGGACACAAATATTAAACACATTCTGCATTAAATACACATAAATTGAAAGGATTTATGATTGGGGAAACCTATAAATACTGAAAGCATATTTTATTATCCTGGACTAGAAGTTCATTTTATAGCATTTGGTAGATATACATTAAATGTCCGTTCCTTTATAAAACATCAGAATAGTTCTACCATGTGGTTACTTGCAGCTTGATAAATTGGCTTTAATCATAAACTAAACATTTCACCAAAAACATTAATAATATTTAACCCCCTGCTGAGATATACTATCTTTGTCAGTGTTTGTATTATACTTTTAACTTCCGAATAGCTATTTTTGAAAAGATAGTAAAGAATGTATTATATTTACTTAAGGGGCGGTGAAGGTGTCCACTATTATTTGTAGTCCAATAAGAACAATATTTAAACGTTTCCCAAATATATCTTCCACTTATTGTCTTATAATTTTAAATTATATCTCGTTTTGAAAATAATACAGAAACTAGGAAACTTTTACGTCGTCATTTTTTATATAGCTTTATTTTGTACTTTAAGATTTTATTGAGTTATGATCAGCGAGTTTTGAACTGTTTAAATATATGCATGTATTTGTTTATCCAAACAAATAATTTCATAACTTGTCTATTTAAAATTTTGTTTCGCTTTATCTCTTTAGTCAATCACTCAGTAGTATGTAATAACTGCTTTCAATTTTGTTAACATACCACCATAGTAATTCTGTTTAAATTTAAGATGAGTCCAAATATGAACACATTGTGGAATTGAAAATTATATTCAGTGGGGGGAGACCTTCGGATTGTTGTTTTTACTAAAACTTGTATTCGAAAATAATATTCAGGTTAATATGCCAAAGTTCATTAAAGTGTTATTTGTCTAAAAACATATTATAGAGCTTGTTTTGTTATAACTATGAAGGAAGAATTTGTAAAGGGGCCAAATATTTTAGTACTAATCGGAGAAGGGGAACTAATTGTCTCGTCATCCAAACAATTAACCTTTTTTTAATTTGTCTTTCTGCGGGTTCGCTCAAGTGTTAAGACCCACGGGCTTTTTTAACAGTAGTTCGCCTTTAGAGTGAGACTGTAGTAACAACATCTTCATATAAGCATACTGTATTTCCAAAAACTGCTACGTTTTCGAATGACAGCAAAAAATAAAATTCACCCTGAGTTCTACTCCAATAGTAAAATGAAGCTGTACCGTAATTCTTTGGATATAAATTGAGGAACTAATTTGGTGATTCTATGTGTTTTGTACCTGAAAATTTTAATAAAATATTCTCAAAACTGTATCTTCAGAATTTCCTAGAAAACAAATGTGTAATGAAGGTTTTACCCCTAGAATCAGTTCCTGAATATTACCGTGCAATTTCGAATCACCCTCTATAACAATTATTACAGCTGAATATTACTACCATTGTGAAGCCATAAATCACACAATGTATGAAGTAATTCAGCTATAAACATTTTATGTTGTGACATGGGTATCCCTGTGTTTAGTAGTCGTAGTATTTTTTAAAGTATGTTCTTAACTAAAGATAACATATGCGAGTAAAGATTCATGAATTAAAGTAAAGTATAAACAGTTATTGGATCGTTGCAGCTTCTAACATATTGAATTCCACATCGATAGTGGGGAAGATAATGTTTCGCCTATAAAATTAGGCAGTCAGCATTAAGTTAACTATATACATTGATGGATATATAATCAATATTATATTATGTTATGTTCTACTACTGAGATTCCCGTAGAAGACAATTATTAATCATAACGCAAGGAGGAAGCTAATTAATTATAAAGCGTTTAAATTCCTGTTACATCCTGTAATTTTGTTTTGTTCAAGTGTACTGAAGAATTATTCTTTGTCACGTCGTTCCGGAGACAATAAAGAAACTGACTTTACAAGGACGATGTATTTAACATGATTAAAATGTCCTTGCTCGGACATGTGCAAACAATCATTAATAATACCTTGTCATAAAATAGACTTTATTGTAATATATATTTAGCTCAAACTGTTTAGGTCTGAAATTGTGGACAATAGTGACGGTAACGCTGTATACAAAACTTGTTTGTTAAAAGCACTTAACACAGAGAGAATTTTACAACACTCGACCGTTTTATAGTTCTTCTAACAATAGGAAGTAAACACCTCTTAAATACATGAAAACTAGTTTAACAATGAAAGCTATTCCAGGGAAAATACAGATACTCCATTATTTCCGTTCTGTTTATTTTAACAATTTATAACGATAATTATAAACAAAATGTTAGCCTTCTATTGCACACTTGTGTTATTTTAAATCGGTTATAAAATTTATAGAGTAAATGAGAAATATTATTATTTTGGTTGAATGTATATCTGTGAAGAGAGATATCTAACCGCACAGTGGAAAACAAATAGAAAAATGTTTATCTACTTTCAGAATCAGGAGTCAGAGTTTTGGTTATAGTATTTACTATACATTTCGTATTACTGGGTCCCTAGGATTTACAGTCATTTCTGAAAGAAATTTCCTAAACAAACTTAATAAATGATTAAAGACTAGATATGTCTATCAATTTTCTTACTCTCTTACAATTTCAATAGTGATAAATTATCTGTATCATTCTGAATTTTATTAATAATTGGGGGGATGGGGCAACCAAACTTTGATCAACTTATTTTAGACGTACACTGTAAGCAACAGCCCGTTGTGAGCTTAGACCAGTTACACTAGATTTCATTGGATGGTGAGTGGTCAATAGATTCGCTAATATACATCTACAACAAACAAAAGAACAAAACCGTGGAAGTAAATAATTCCCTCTCCCTTTATATTTTCCGTAATCCAGCTGTCCTTCCCCCATCTGTCTTTTCATATCCCTTAATTTGTCAAATGTGGGAGGGGTAGGCAGATTCCCCCTCCATTTCCATAGTGTTTATTTATTTGTTGTAGGTTTATTAATGATCTTGATAACAAGAGAAAAATGATGAAAACAAAAGTAACACAATTTTTGAGAAGGAATTCTGCAACACTATTGTCATAAAAAACACCAAACAATTTTATGGCTGATAATATAATTTATCTTCAGTTAGCGCCAGCATTTCCGTTATTTCAGTTATTTTGTTATTTACAACACGTGTTTCGGACTTAATATTCGGTCATCGTCAGGTCTTCAGAATACAGTACATAATACGAATTCATAAAACACAATTACAAACATAACACATGTGTTGTATAGATTCGTATTTCATGTATGTGTATTAATTTACTGTATTATAAAGACCTGTTGATGGATTAATATTACGTCCGAAACACGTATTGTAAACAACTGAAATAACAGGATTGCTGATGGCATGTGAAGATAAAAATTTTATTATCACCTATAATTCTAGTATTCAATAATAAAAACAGTTGTTAAACAAATTATGATGCTGCTTCATTTAGAATAATAATGATATACAATGGCAGTTTGAAAACCACAGTAATAATTTGGAAGTATTAAAATAGGATTTTTTTTTTAATAACATTTTAACTGTAATACATAAATATTAATTTTGGTAACAATTTTATACATAAATGTTACATATAAAGTTGTAGATAAAACACTGTTCCAGATAGATAATTAGTGCCTGAGCTATGCCACTACAAATTTCTTATTCAACAGTAATTATTTAATCAAACAAAATTGCAGTTTCCTGTACGTGCTGGATGCTTAAGAACAAATAAAAAAATTTGAGTAGACTCTTTTGTTATTAAATGCATTGTCTTAACGTCTTGTGGCACATTTCATATGAACTCTACTTTAAATAGCTAGAATACGTAAGTTGTAAGACTAGTAGAGCATACCTGTAGAGAAACTGTTTTAACGATTATTTTCACAAATAGCACAAGAACAATTCCAGGTCATATACCGGAAGTTAATGCTGTTAATTCAGCTCTTTTAATAGTTTCGGAAATCAGTAACAATTGATAAATAATTGATCGTAAAACATAAAATCCAACATTTCTTAGCAGAAAGACTCTTTGGAAAGAAGTCTCTTGAGAGAGTTAGTGCAAGTTGAATTAATCCGTTACTCTAGGTACATAATAGGCCTATATATATATATATATATATATATATATATATAGATATAGGTTTCTTCTAGTACTATTTGATAGTGCTGTCGATTTAAGGAACGATTGAGAGTGTGTGTTTATAGAATACATAAATAAGGAGGAATTTATTACTTTCTACCATAAGTTATACGTTATATAGAAAACGTCGTGTAATGGGTCTAAAACCGGTGTTAGGTTATTAGTGGAAAAATCCATTTGGAGTTGTTTTGAGTCGAAAAAGTAGTTTTGGGAATGATGTCATTGTGTAGTCTGTGCATTACTTTTTCAATTTCAATAAAATGTGGTGTGTACGTATATTTGGTGACTATTTTATTATTTCAATAATTTAAAATGTTGAACTATCTACTATAAAACAAAGCACAAAATTCAGATTTCCTCAAAAACTACTAAACGTATTTTGATCAATTTGGTTAAAGCCTAATCCCTAAGAACCAAAATTATTGAGTTACAGGTTAAAACAAAACATCGCCCATTAGAATAACGGACGTAATTTCACAAAATCGACTCTACAAATTTTATTAGATTTGTATGAAATGTAAAGATTAATTAGTGTACAAATTTCACACTGAAGCAATAATTTCCAGAAAACAGACATTTAGCACCGTCATTTAAACTAGTTTTAATCTTATATTATGTATAAGTTCAGTTTATAAAATAAGCTAAGTAAGTTTAAACTATTTTTAAAATATGTAAATATGGTTTAAAATAATATACAAATTATAAGACACCCATGGCTGATTTCACTAACAAATATCGAATTCATGTTTTTATGATAAATACTTTTAATTTGTTAATATTTTGATTGTAAATATATATGTGGGAAAGTTTGTACAATGATTTTGCACCGTTTATCTTTAAATGGCTATAGTATATAACACAGATTCAAAAGTTTCGTTTCAATGTTTTGAATGTTCATCAAGAGATGCAATTCTCGTTTTATTTTATTTTATCTACCGGCAGAGAGCGACATTTCAAACAAGCTTTGGTTAAACTTGGTACGGGGACATATTTTGCCCTTATCAAGATGAAACCCATACCATGTGTTTGGTTAATTAAAAATGTGTGAGTACCTGGAACAAGATCAAAATACAGTGTTAACATTTTCTCACAATTTTTTCACAGTGGAAAAAACAAGTACCTATGAAAGTGTTATAGGCTGTCTGATATGTAAATATCGCATCCGGATATTGAAAATAGTCACACCGCAACAGATTATATGAGGTCACATTTTATAGTGAGTTTTATATTGCCACTATGCAATGCACATGAAAATAAAACCTGATGCAATATAACCTAACTTAAACTGTTTGGTAGGAACATACACAAAATGTGGCGTCTGGGAATGGAACCTAAAAGAAGCACTTTAGAGCCACCGTCTGTGAAAAACAATGTTTGTGTATTGTTAAAGGTAAAAGTTTTCTCGATTTGGATCAAGTTTAGACAAACACTAATCACTTATTCAGGTTTGGTTTGGATAAAACAAAATTCGTTACTGCTAAAAACTAAGCGAAAAATATTGTCCCCCTTTTAAATAATTGTATTGTCGGAAACTTTAATGATTGTATAGTTCTTATTATGATTGTACATCTAAATACAATTTTCTGATTAACTTCATTTTTTTGGGTTGAACAAAAAAATTAATTGAAGACATGATAAGGGTTCTCTTCAATACATGTATAGGTTTTTGTTTTCTTTGAGTTTTAAGATATTTATATGTTTTTTACTCTCCTTAAAGAAAGACAGGGTAAATGAAACGCTGTCAACGGAACACGAACTTGTTGAATACATTGACGGTTTGCTAATCCCAAATGCAGCGAGATAAACTCGCGACTCTCCCAACTAAGCCAGGCTTTATAACCAATAACTTTACCAAGTATTCTATTGTTTGAGAAGCCAAGGAAACCCAAAGCTCGCTTCACCTTTGGTGAACACCATACATAAAAGGAAACCGGTAAAACTATTTCCAATTAAAAACTGTTTAAGGTCCTTACGAATAAGTTCAAGATATTACAAAAAATAAACCTGTATCATTTTTTTTCTTTTTGATCTGTTAACACTTTTAATCAACTCAAATCCCTACAAAAAAACACACGCACGCACACCACATAAATATATCGGGTTATCGATAATTTTAAGAGTTTTTTTTCCATTTTTCAAAACATCACTATCCGCAAATATTTTCACTATTTCAAAAGGGAGAATTGTATTTCTTACTTTGATAACCACTACTGGAACTTCCCAGTGACAGTTGAGTTTGTAAGCTCACTCAATCAAACTAGCCCACTCTCTAGGAAGATTCGAGTCATCAATTGCGGTCGAACAACTCAAGGATGTGTCAACGTTTTCAGGAAAATAATTTTTATTTCAAGTAAGATATAAATACCATTAACGAGCTTTTATAAAATGATCCGTTTGTAGCTCTTCAACATACAAATTGTTTTTCAAAGTGCATTGTTCAAAGTTAAATATTGTATTGTCCAATTTGAAATATATATATATATATATATATATATATATATATATATATATACACTTTAATAGCATTTAAAAATAGAATAATTAAATAGAATCTTTTTAATATTAACAAAAGTCAAAAAATGACATTAAATTAATTGACGGTGTGTATTTCTTATGATTTTTTGACGTATATCTATTTTTAAATTAGACAACGGAAAATGGAATAAATTTTAAGCGTTTTAAAACTGAAGTAACTGCCATTCAATTCAAAGACAAAGAGCAATGTCAAAGCAGTATAAATATTTTTATATACAAATACTAAAGTAATTTGTGTAAATGTTTTATATGACAAGTTAAATATAAACGTTAACAAACAAAGATAACAAATGTTCATCATATTGCGACATGTTACTTATACCCTACGTATTGCCTACGTTTATATGTTATACGTATGCCTTACGTATTGCTTGCGTTTATATGTTATACGGACACCCTACGTATTGCTTGCGTTTATATGTTTTACGTATACCTTACGTATTGCTTGCGTTTATATGTTATACGTATACCTTATGTATTGCTTGCGTTTATATATTATACTTATACCTTACGTATTGCCTGCGTTTATATGTTATACGTATACCCTACGTATTACTTGCGTTTATATGTTATACGTATACCTTACGTCTTGCTTGCGTTTATACGTTATACGTATACCTTACGTATTTCTTATGTTTATATGTTATACGTATACATTACGTATTTGCTTCGGTTTACATATTACTTTTTACTAAATATATTAGATTGACACAGTGATCATTTTCATTTACAGATGTAAGAATAAGACTAAATACATCTCTACACAAGGACTGAGACCATCAAATTTTGTGTTTTATTTTATGTATTATAGACAAAATCTTACGGATCCTACCCCAAAATTTTAACAACAAAAAATCGTTTAATGATTTGGTGATATTGCTGAAATATACGAAATAAAATTCTGCTATAAATCTATAGTTGAAATATTAGTATTGACTATTTTTGTGTAATAATAACATTTTATTCCACCTTGGGAGAGAATTTAAAAATCTTCACAAGTAAAAACAAAATGGTGAAAAGAAATTTAATTATAACACTTAAGGCTTTATTTCAGTTAAAATATAAAATTTATTATTTGGATTTAAATAAAATGTTGAATATATGAGAATTTATGATCTGAGTCATGACATTTCTTTAACAATATGGCTTAGTTAATAATAAACAAAATTACAGTTGCCTGTACGTACGGGACGCTGATAATCAGAATAGACAACCGCTCAATAACACAACGTATTATGACCAAAGTCAAATACTATAAAATAAAGATTAAACTACAATAATTTTTTTTATTAAAACTGATATGTGTCATATAAATAAATTATTAAAAAATATTGCACAAACTTTCTCACTCGCCCATCTCCAAAACTAAATAAAACGAACCAAAACTAATCGTCACAAAAATTGCTATTTCGATAGTTGTCATTCAAAAGTGAAAATGAACCATAGACACCATCTTTGAAAAATATTTGTATTTAATAAGAGGCTTAACTTGTTTCTCTTACGTCATAAACACGAACTTAACGTAAATCTAGCTTTTAATGAGCTTTACCGTGGTAAAGCTTAATTTTTATTTTGCGAATTATTCCTAAACCATACCATTATTTTATATCCGATCTTGTACTCGGCTTTTGGTCACTAATTTTCACATTTAAACAAAATTAACACAATTAAAATAAATGAAGGAAAATCAACTTATATTCATTTCACTAATAAAACGTTAGTACTCAATACCCTTTATAATAAACGCCAAAACATTGTCCCATGTAAATACAGCCAAGTATCTTGGCATGACCCTTGATACTAAGCTAAAGTGGAAGGAGCATATGAAGAAAAATAAGGAAGAACTAAATATCAAATACAGGCAACTTTACTGATTGCTTGGACGAAACTCAGAGTTATCCATTCATAACAAGCTTTTAATTTACAAGCAGGTGCTGAAGCCTGTATGGACCTATGGCATCCAAATGTGGGGCTGTACGAAGGAAACAAATATGAAGAACATCCAGAACTTTCAAAATAAAGTCCTTCCAGGAATAGTTCAAGCTTCGTCGTACATCCGGAACAGTGATTTACACAGAGATTTGATAGTAAATTTCGTAAAAGTGGGAGTAAGTAAGGTGGCTTTGAGGCATAAACAACGTCTCCTAGTTCACGTTCATCTGGACATGAAGTCAGTAACTGACAACGTTAATGGTGAGATTCGCCGCCTCAAGAGAACTTAACCTCATGATTTGATGTAATAGTGATCTGGTGATTAATGGTGAAGGGACCAAATACTAGTGGTAGCCCTACAAAAGTGATGTAATAGAGATATTAGTCTTTAGTCGATCCTATTGGGATTAGTCAAGATGTTGATTTTGTTTTGTTTGTTATTTGTAATTGTATTATGTAATAATAAATAAAAATATATATGAAGGGGCAAAAATTAACTAAAATTTAAACGAAATCGGTTAAGTTGACTTTGAAAAATTATGTATTTTTTATCTGGCCGATTTTTTGTTTCTTAAAAATACTCACGAACGGCATTTTTTGGGAGATGGTGACAAATTCATTTTGTTTGAATCCTTAAGGGCAACATTTGATCAAAATATTATAAAATCGAAGAACCAATTTTTAGAGTTCCGTAATGTTGTTGTTTTTACATTATGATAAGCCACCTGCTCACATACCAAATTTTATTATAATGAGTCTACACATTTGGCCTTTACGACAAACATCTTTAGTGGACTAAAGTGACGTCATAACGGATATAACCGCAATAATATCAACAATAATTTTATATATCAACCCCGTAACTTTCTCTATACTATATATATGTGTGTGTGTGTGTGAGAGAGAGAGAGAGAGAGAAAGTAAAAATATTGATTCTAAGCTCTGTTTTAAATGGTGATTGGTCATTTTGATTTCTATAATATTATTACCACGAACCACCCTCTCCCTCCCTCCTATTAGATTTTACCTCCCACAGCTCCCCTAGGAGGGGTAAACAGAATAAAGGTTATCCCAGGAAATAAATTAAACCAAATTACCCACCGAAATGGTTCATTATAATAATTTCGATTTAGGGGACCGTTTAAGGTTACGCAGATTGGCGCCCGGTTGCTGGCGTTGTGTTTTTCCTTGTGTTTACCCACTCCCGCATCTTCATTAGTCTAACGACGATAAAGTAAAGTAGTTGCAAATATTATACATACGGAGTGTCCGGTAATTAGGATGCCAAACATTGGAAACTGGTTTGGAAGTTTAAGCAATGAAACCGTTCTTCCTATACGCACATTATGTGCAAATACTCATATGCTACGTTTTCCCACAGTTTATCTTTTATGGAAAAAAAAGATGTAACTACAAAACAGTTTGAGATATCGATACTAATTTGGACTAAAAATTATATACTTTTAATATGCATTAATTTTATAATTTTTTAGTAAACTCAATTATATTCATTTAAAATCTGTAGCTGCAAATGTTTCAAAAACAGTTACTTTACAAAATACGTTTGTTTTAAAAAGGTTTTCATTTAAAACTTGTGGTGTTAAATATCTCGAAAAGCGTTGTCTTTATGAAATATGTAGCCCTTTTAGTTCTAAACAAGCATATATCATTACTTTTGTTTTCCACTGAAGGATAGCCGAGATATTGGGAATAATCTTCTTCTTTTTTTAAATGACGTCGTAATAATATATTACAACCCAAGAAGGTTTATCTTGGTCTTGTAATACTTATCAATGAACTTTTGAAATAGTTATTGAATTGTGATTGCTCATTACTAGATGAGTGAACAAATGTGTGTAATAATTATTTATTTTGTTCGTTATAAAGAGTATATTGAATTTTGTAAAGTAGTTTTGGAACTATTTGCACTCGCAGATTTTAAATGACTGCATTTTTGAAATGATTTAAGGAAAATTAAGAAGATTTTGAGTTACATTGCAAACTAAAACTATAAAACATTCTATAACATTTGTTAACGATAAATTTGTATTTTTTTATGAAAAAATACAGACAGGCCAACAGAACGTTTGTTACACCTGTTTATTGGACTTTTTTTTTATATTTTGATGTCTAAAATCACTTCCAAAGTTTGAAATACCTACCTATCGAATAATCTGTATCTTTCATACTATTACATGAATCATCTTTCTCAAAAACTATAAAAGAAAAATATTATAAAAAGAATTATTTATTTATATTTATTGATAACATCATTGAAATCAACGTATAATACGGCTACTGAAAATGGTTCGGTTCTTCAAACATTTATTGATTATTGTGTGATGTGTTGCATGAGACAACTGACTCATGCTTGGCACTTTCATGTGATTCCTCAATTACCGAAATCCACAACAATATACTATATATATTTGTTTTCGCCATTCCGACTACTGATTAATAATTGGTAGGAAACCAACATTGACAGTACGCGTTGTGACAGGACATCATTATTAACGGCAAAGATCGAGTCACCAGAGAGCTTCTCAGGACATTCTTCAAAATCCAGGTTTGACCAATTCAACAAATTATCATCAGTTAAAAAGTGAAGTTTAAAAAAGAAATTAAATCAAAGTCAGTTATTAAATTTTTTGTTATAAATAATTACCAAACAAATCTCCTGGGAATACTTTTACTTTTAATATCTCTGTTTAGTTTAAAATAACCATGTTTAGGATAAGTTAAATTAAGTGTGTGGATTTAAAATTTTTATTGAGTTTCAAATGAACAATTGTTGTAAACAGAAAAGAAATATAATAATACATAATAGTCTTATAACCAGTTGCAAGAAAGTAAACTGAGAAATTGGTTAATCAGAAGAAATTTTAATTTCAAAATAAGTCTTTTCTGCTCGTAGATATTAGATATTATAATTTGTGATTTTGTAAAATGTTATTTTTGTGTTAAATTTGTAAAAAGTTTTCGAAAGAAAAATATTTAAAGATGTTTTGATTTAAAGAAAACGTTAGTGTCATTAAATTCAGTTTAAAGGCTTGAGCAGTTTTAATTAATTAATTATCCACACACAGACATGGAATTATAGGTTATGATCACTACATGGAACCATAAAGGTAGGATATAGTATTTAAACATAGTACTTTAAGAACTCATTACTTGAGAAAAAAATTCAAAAATTTGTTCGCGTTCTCCCTGAGCTAGGGACGAAAAATTAAATATAAAACTGGAAGATTTTAAATAAGGGGGGTTCCGATAGTTAGGCTACAGTTTTTGTCGAGACAAAGTCTTACAAAGCCCATACTTCCAGGGAAATTGACAATCTATTCTTTTGCTCGCGTAAACAGATCTGGAAAGAAAAGAAAAACATTTTCTTCTATCAAGGTTTGAGGATAGTGCGTGATAAGTAATTTAAGGGAAATCACATGCTTCCTAACGTGCACCAAAAAACTACATTGCAAGTTTTTCCGTTGTAGGACATTGAATTCAAAATTGCGGTTTTGTCATAACCTTCCAATGTTGAGCTCTACAAAATGTGCCTCTAAGCACCGGTAAGTAAAACCTTTCAATATACCCACAAAATCTAGGGTGATATCATTAAATATTCTGGATAAACTAATCATATTGCAATGAGTCAACCCCAAAACATAGTCTCCTTACAAATGGTGCCATGAGTCAGTTGCTTGCTTTATAACGTATAACCAATAAAACACACATAAATCTTGGTTTCGAACTAAAAATTATGTTTGTGCTTCTTAACAGTTTCGTGTGTCTAACTTTAATACTAATACAGTAATATATTTGGTTTGAAATGAATGTAATTAGAAACATTTTTCAATACCAAATTACCACCAGGTCATGGAAACTAATTGTTTACAAACCAGATGAGTTTTTGACTCTATGATTAATATACAAGACATGATTTCACTCCTACTGAAAACGCAAATCACTTGCAATTATTCTGCCATTGGCTAAAAACGATTCTATTTTTTACTATCAACCTTGTTTTCAGTCAATGCCCATATATTGCATTCAGCAGTTAAGTAACCCTCGACGCCAATGAAAGGAGGAAAATGTTGGGAAGATAATTTTACAGTCACGATTTTCTAACAATTTTGAGTCATCCAATGAAAATTTCGAAAAATGCATTAAAAAATCATGATAGACGGGCGTAATAGCATAGTGTAACGAATTTCGACAAAATAGAATGAACTTCATTTTTAGCCATTTAAATAGCATGAGGTTTTTAATCCTCCTTTATCTCCCCTTAGAAGTTAAATTTCCACACCTTAAAAGTTATTTCCAAAATTTAACAGTTATTTTAGATTTCAGTGCTCCAAAATAGTTAACAACTTACTATAAATCCAGAAATAGTACTATTTTCAAAACGCTTATGATTTTATACAAAAAGAGTAGATTTAATGTATTAATTGCTATTTCCTATTTATCTGACAGAATAATTAATGATATTAATTAGCTCTTCTGTTTATTAAGAATTATTATAAGTTATTTTTATTTTGTTTCAGTTTCAAATGGCAAACATCTTGGATCCACCAACATGGCTGGACAAAGATTTCCTTCAACATGCACTCAACGGAAGCGATGACACCAAATCTGAACTCGAAGTTGTAGACTTTGAAATATTACCAGGTCTCCCAGCTGGAGTTAATTTCTGCAGTGCCGTATTTAAAACATGTGTAAGATTTACCAGAAAAAATCAAGATCAAATCGAAAAACATAATATTTCTTCATTAAAACACCGTCAGGAGAAGGTATGGTGAAAGAACTAGTTAAAGACGGACATCATGTAGAAAAAGAATGGAAAGTGTATAACGAATTATTTCCTGAACTTTACAAGTTGGACAAAAGCTTTGAAATTGTTACTAAGCACTATCCATCAAAACTTCAATATACATTGATTTTGGAAGATTTGAGGGAAGAAGGATACAAAATGTGCGATAAAAATAATCAACTCGATTTTGAACATTGTTCGATTGCTATGCAATCTATAGCAAAGTTCCACGCTATATCAGTAGCTGTTTACCACAAAAATCCAGCACTCATTGAATCTCTAGGAATTGCTCATATGTACGAATTCGAAAACAATGCCGGGCACAAGTTAGTAGAAGAAAGAATACATATTTTTGCTGATCTCGTAGAAAAATGGAAAGGATATGAACGATTTGGAAAAATGATTCGAAATGTTTCCAAAACATGTTCGGAGAGATTGATTAAAGTATTGAACACGAGAAGAAATTTTACCTTTTTAAATCACGGTGATACGTGGTCAAACAATATGCTTTTTAAATATGACGAACAAGGGAATGTTACTAATATGAAATTAGTTGATTTTCAAATTTGTATGTACGCCTCTGTAGGGATTGATTTGAATTTTTTTTATTTGGTCGAGTGTACGAGGAGAAGTGCGCAATCATAGAATGGAGGAACTTTATTCCATATACAGTATCTAAAAACATTGAATAGTCATCTAGCTCAGTTTGGGTGTAAAGAAAGATTATCCAGAGAGGAGTTAGATGAAGAGATGAGGTTTACAATGTTTTATGCGCTTTACACTATATTTTTGGTTTCTTATATTATATTCACCGATATTGATGGAACGAAATCAAAGAAAGGACATGAAAGTGTTTATGATAAAAACTGTTTCAAATCTAACGGAGAGCAGGGTTTAATTTACTTAGAAAAAAATGGATTCTTTAAATGAAAAATACAAATAAGTTCACCTAATCTTCTTCTTCTCTTTTCTTATGTCTCAACAAAGTTGGGAAAGAAGTTTCCTCCCACCTGTTCTGTTACTTTTTATCCCTCCTCATTCCTCGCATCTTTCCTAACGTTTATCTGCTGTATATTCCTACATTTACAATACCAAACTTTCTTGTAGTTCTTGCTCTACAACTTCCATTCCCATCAACTTTTAACTTCTAACATTCCTTTGAATTATGCTAATTTCTACTATAAAATCCAAAGTTTGTCTTACTCGTACTTCTCTTTATTATAATGTTTCTTATGTTTCAAGATATTATAGAAAGATATCGCTCGTTTAGTTCGGATTTTAGAATAGAAAAGGTAAAGTTTACGTATTAACAATAAAGCGTCCTACTTTAGAACGCAACATCACAAAAATTATTCTATCAGAAAATATAGATGAAACTAAACATAATTGTTTTTATTATTTTAGCTCTGTTTAGGAAATTCGTTTTTAATTTTGAAGATTATTTTCTCTAATTTTAAATATTGATGAATAATAATAGTCAATGCTATAATGATATTAAACAGAAATATCATAATTAAACGTCTTACAGTTTACACAATATATTTAATTATTATTTCCTCAAATCACTGTTTAAATCAATAATGATATGTGATTTAATTGAAATACGTTTTAATTGTCTTGTAATCCGATAGGAATTGAATCATTATGGCGGTTTCGGACACATTTCTTACATCCATCTTCAAGTGAGTAATAAACTTACAATGTAACATTAACATCTCGACATCTTGAAACTCTCTAATCGATAATCATCTAAACTAATTGTTTAGTATTTGAACTGGTACATTGCAGGATCTCAGAGTGGCTAGACTTCGGTGGCTGTTTTCCAAGGAGATAGGCAGCCAGTGTTTCCTAAGATAGTTAGGTGTTTCATTAATTAATTAATTTTTAGTATAGTATTAATGTCTTAATAAGCATTTACATAGTGAGTGTAACGCCCCAAACAGAAACACAGATTTTGTTTGAGTAATTGAGTTATAATCGTGACTTAGACTCGTCGAAACTCACCACCCGCGTAAATAACTTAATCTAAATTTTCCCATGTTAATTAGTTCAATTAAGCAATAATTTTAGTCACATAATAGCTGGCCTAGTGCTCAGAATTGTGTGTGTTCTGATCTGTCTCAAATCTCGTTATCTACTGTATAGTAGGCAGGTTAGGCACTGGGTAGTATTATATCCGTAGGCTAAGCTACCAGACACGTGAAACCAAAATGATATCTCACCATCTTCATCAATAATTCTTTATTATTGAACAGTGTAATTATTGCCTTATTCATCTAAAATGTCACAGCTACGTACTTAAATTCCTTCCTACAAGGTCGTAGAAAATTTATATTAAATTTCAATAAATAACACACAGAAACACTAAAAACTTTAATCGTCATGCGTGACTTCAAGCCTCGTGTAGAACAAACTAATATATCAGACCTAATTATCGAAGTTTACCATTATGTGATTGCTTGTTATTTATGAATTTTTTTTATTTTTTTTTATTACTTCCAGTGAAAGTTTGATTCTATGAAACCTGAGACTATTAGGTTTCTATTAGCCTGAAATTAGAAACCTTCTAAAAACTATTGAACCAATGTCAATCAAACTCGATATTGATTTTAGTCATGTATGTATCTAAATAAACAGCAAATTGCAGAAATAGATTCGAAAATGGTAATTTCAATTAAACCCGTTTGAAAATAACAGTCGTTTAAATTTCTTGTGTCCTATATTTAAGTTCCTTAAAGACATGTCATAGCTAATTTTATACAAGTTGGTTATATTACATACAAATATAATATGATTTACCATTTTCGATAAATAACAACGAATTTATCGTTATGAAACGAAATATTAACCATTTGTTTCGATTTATTTAACTTAAAATCCATTTATTTTAAACATATTGATTTCATCACCCGAAAAGGAAACAAAAATTTTATTAGAAAATACATTATGGAAAAAAATAAAAATTCAAACGAATTTTTGTTTTTAAGTAAATGTAATAAAAAATAAATGCAGTACATTTAACAAACGTATTTTTTGAGAAACGTTTAACGTTTAATTATGTATTTTACACCAATACTAAATTTGCTCATTGCGGTGGATAAGGGAATGGGTATTTAATTTTGTAAAATCCAGAGATATTAAATGTATTTTATTCAGGTATGCAATCGGTCATGAAATATCTACATAAACTTGTTGACAGTTTGGACAATCAAGATTGGAACATGATTTACATAATACATATATTATTAAACTGACTAGCTGAATATATTGAGAGCTATAGGACATGTCTGTGTCATTACTACCTCGTTTATTACCGGCCTTGGGTCTTGGTTATTTTATTATTTTTGTATGTATAATAGAAAATCCTTAAACTCCATATTGTAATTTCCAACTAACCACTAATAAATTGTATGTGAAATCAAATAATACAAAAGGTTTTTTTTATGAAATTCTCTGTACTTTTTCCAAATTGATTTAAGATATGCTAAACCTAGGCTTGGTCAGAAACTGTCTCTACCACTAGGACTCTAACCTAATATTCTAACCACTAAGGGATAAAATCATGATGACCGATGATTCACTGATGAATATCTCATAGCGATTGTAAAATCACCATTACTTTATTGATAACTGTTTACACTAAACATGATAAACAGTGGTCGGCGATTTCAACTCTCACTTGAGCTGAGACATGATTTTCGCTATTTCGTTTTTGACTAGTTTCTTTTCTTTTTGACACGATTTTTAACACTTCTATAACAGTAATATTGGTGATTAAAATTTAGCCAGTGTTTGATATTGTATTGAATTGTTCAAATGGTCATTACGACTTTAATCTACTCAAAAATGAAGGAATTTAAATAATAGTGTTCCAAGGAGAAACATGTAGAAATACAAGAGTTTAATTTCGCCCAAAGAATGGAACTCAATTTTCTCAGTAATTTCAGCATCGTAAAAATATAAATCAAGTTTTTTAATGGCGAAATTAAATGTTCATTTTCGTAATTTGCTAATTATCGTAGAACCGTAATTTTCCTTTACTTTTGTGTTTGAAAATTGGTTTTGGTTATAATCTTTGCATTTTACAAATTCATTTAAAAGACAAATATTTTGGAAAAAAAGTGTTTTAAATGTCTGCATAAACTATTTATATATCCATTCATTAATTGCTTTATTATCTACCACAAACAGGTATTTGGGAAGAAACAAACATGTTTCGATTGAATCCTTGGATGTTACATTTAAGTAAAAATAGCCAAAATACTCCCACACGAAAAAATGTTTTTACATTTACAGATATTTACAAAATTTAATAAAAATTTTGTCACTAGTTTCAGTAGCACAACACTGCATAAACGACAAATGACTTGAGACTTTCTTACAAAATAACTTATTTGGGCTAAAGACACACCTGTAATCGGATGTGTTCGTGAAAATATTAACATCAATATTATCAACAATCACATAACTTTCTCCTATACTTAAAATTTTAATATAAGTTTCAATTAAATATTGGAATATCAAATTAAATAACATTAATTCATGATGATATATACACATTTTTAAAAACGTTAATAGCTTTCTTTACAACTCTTTGCTTTCATTCAGCTAACGTCAATCCCTCCTTATTATTTCACCCTTGCGAGATATTTTTAAGACACCCTTACAGTATAGTTTTCCACAAAGCACTTCTTCCTTGAAGTCACTAATGCAGCTCTAATTTCTCCCCAGGGATAAATCCAAGAGTGTTTGAATTTGCATTATGATTGTAGTGTTAGCAAGAATGCCATTCATAACAAATGCACTTAACCTTGAGAAGTGGCTGAAATCCACCGCCCTAACCAAGGGATTTTTTAATGAAATATTATATGTTGTAAAATAAGGGATATTTTACATTTTTAAACATGTAATTTGAATCAACAGGTATTGCAGAAAACCAACCCTTACTAAGAGGGGTGGGAAAGGATAATGCTTGCACATGAACACTGAAAATGGCGAAAGTGAGTGACATTTGGATAGTGTAACATGGAATTGTAAGAGGCATAACGTCGAAATTTGTGTTAATATATAGAATATTAAAAGACCTACAATGTTATTTAGCAATAATAACGGATAAAGGAACATTTGTAAAGTTACAAGCAGAAAAATGTGATGAATATAATGTCATTATGTCAAAATAAAATAGAAACAGTAGTATAAGAAACGTGTATCGCCTGGAAATAAAAATTCAGAAGGAATAGAAAACTCTAAAGAAAGAATAATAAAGCAGAGCATAAACAACATCGGAGCGAGTAATTCGAGAGCACAGCCCACCCTAGGATATTCACTTGTAATGTAATAATTTTACAATAAAATGCGAAAAACAAATGACAATATATAACTGTCATAGTTTCTTCTGAGGAGTTTGTAAAAAGATGGTAGTGGGTAAATTTGCTACTAATTGGCGTTTGAAATCAGTTACGTTAAAAGAACAATATAACGATTATATAATATAGGTTTCCATATAACGATATCACATCTATACCATATGTATTTTACTTCTCACATCATAGTCGGCCTATGACAAATAAAATTATACTTCACTTAAACTTATAACTTTATTGATTTTCATTTTACCTTTTTAAAATAACAAGACGGATTTATACTTTGAACTATTGCAGTTGTGTTTCTATAAACAACCCGCATTTCATTCTTCTTTTTTTAGTTACAACTAATTATATTCAAACTATTGTATGAAACTAAAATTCATAATTCATAGACACCCGAAAATGATTACTTCAATTGCCTTCAACTTAAAGCAGTGTTTTCCCCCCAGTTCGTGAATGAATATCCTTAAGTAATATTGGCAATTTAAATTTTATACAATTGATATTTTGAAAGTTTGTGAACAACTTATCGCCTGTTACATCAGTTCATCTTTACATTTTAGAACTTCATACGGCTGCATATATTAGTTCATCTTGGTACTAAGCAGCTAGACGATTTGGGCATCATCATCTTCGTAATACATATATACACATATACTATAGGGTCATTTAAAATTATTTAAACCTAACTTTAGGAAACATCTGTAAGCGCATTTTAGAAAACAAGCATTTCCTACAAAAATACTTCTACAAAGTTTGGTTTTCCGTTTTTTATGTGTTTGGTTTTAAAACTAGTTTTACCTCCAAAAACTGTTGAGATATTAAATAGAGATTTGGTATATGAGTTCTTTTTATTTAATTTTGTTAATAATAATAGAACTTCAATCAACTTTAAAGAAACTTCAAGAACTTCATAATTTCAACATCCAAGATCAGCAATATAGTACTACGGGAAGGAAAACCGGACGAGCAGCTCACTAGAACTACTCAACCGATATTCATCGAACTTTTGGAAACCACATCAGGACTACTATTGTAACAATTTCAAATATAAAACAACTTGTCGCAGCGATTCTACTGAATTCCCAGGAGCCGAAATCAACAATAATATATGTATTCAAGGTATTCTAACTTATTTTGATTGATTTTGGCTCTGTGTCGTATTAGTTTAAAATCTGTGTATTACATGATTTTACTTTTAGTTATTCATTTACATCTATATCAGTTATTGCACCCTAATTCTATCTCCATCTAACCTGTCCTGAATTTAATCAAATACTATGTCATAGTATGAAGTTGTAGATTTTATTTTTTTATTTTTTTTCTAAGACGAATAAAATATTTTGTAGTAATTTAGCCCTTCTTAAAGTTTATCAATGTCGAAGAAATTGTTAAGAGTAATTTACCTTGGCAGTTTAACTAACCCACTGAACTAAATTTTGATAAATTGGGAATATTCCCTCATAATATCCCACCTTTCCTCCCTTCTGGCTTTTAGTGTTTTCCACTGTTATTTCGGGTTGTTTCGTCTATTTTGACTCTTATTATTTACTGCAAAATTTATTCTAATTATTTTTTTATCAATTTGTCTTCTAATTGCTCTTTAATTATACATGTAATTTATTCAATATTATTTCTCTCCTGCGATCTGTGTTTTGGTATCGCTGGCACAGCTGATGCGTGCGCTGAACATACGATATTTCCTGTAAAATTATTAAATTGTTTATTCAATTTATAAACTCTACAATTTTGGTTTTTTCACTGTTATTTTCGTTCCTGTAGACATTTTCTAATTCTGTAAACGTAGGTTCTTCTACCCATTTACAGGTTTTTCTGGAAACTCAAAATAATGTTCTACGACCCAAGTTATTTTACTTTTTTTTTTTTATATTATTTCTTTAATCAACTTTAATCCAAATTATTTATTTATTGATAAAGACTCTATTACTTATAACCTTTATTTCCTTGGAATTAGTCTTTTAATTTAAAATTTCATTAGAATTTTTTTTTTTTTTTAATCAAACGTTTTTCACTTTTCTTTATTTTAAAGTTCTTCATAGTTTTACTTTTTTACCCAAATATCTAAAAATATTTGAAATTTTATGTAATTTTGAAAACTGCGTTAGTTCGGATTTACAAAACTGAACACTTACGTTCCTGTACAAGTTTGCTTGCTTGTGCCTATGCCATAGCTCTTGTCCATCATGAAATATTCACTTTAAGTTAGTCATAAATATTATACATACAGTATTTCATTATTATACATTATTAATTATTATGTATTTAAATTTTTGTAACTTATAACATTTCCTAATAAACGAAACCGTTTTAACCCGGAAAAAATTATCAACAAATAATTATAATTCTCTGATAAAAATGTATATCCCAAGCACTAAAACAATATTTCTCTTAAGTTAGGAGTTGAGGTTTTGGATTACACAAAATTCAGAATTTTTCATACCAAGAGTGCAAAACGTATATATTCAACACCTTTTATTGAATGATAACATTTCGTCTTTTACAATTTATTAGTACAAAAAATGAAATATACAATAAATGCAAAAATTCCCAACATAACCTAAAACATTAAAAATGCAAGAATTACTACGAGAGTTACAACTATAATATATATTCTATTAGGGATAAAAATACCGAACACTGGCTGAATCTGATTTACCAAACTCACTGGTAAAGAAGTCTTAACTATCGTGTCGCAAAGAATTGAACCTAGCCAATAACTAAAATAACAAAAATCACGTCTCATATTAGCTATGTAATCACTGATTTAGCGACGCTCTAAATTAACTATTTATATTTTAATTTATAATAAATTCCTAGGGTTACTTAATTTAATAACTTAAGCTATGTAAAATCATATTGTGAATAAAATTAGTTTCGGGATTAAGTCTGTAATTTTGGCATCGACTATACCTTTACCATCCTGACCATTTCCCAACGTCTGTAATTCAGACATGAAAAATCAACTTCCTTAAACTGATCTTTGTCGAGGAAACTTCTGTTGGTGGCGCCTCACTTACAAGGTTTATTTTCCTTTTTGAACGGTAACTTTTTGCATTTTCACTTAAAGGTTTGCAATTTGTTGGGAGATAGTGACTAATAAGCGCTTAAACTTTGCAAATAATCTATAGGCCTACATCGAACAAAATAATAGTACGGGGAATGAAAGGGGAGAAATTTGTCCCTCTCCTAACATAATGAAAAGCAAAGAGATATGAAAAGAGAGATGGTGAAGTTCGACTGGCTAGCTGAAAATAATGGAGTAGAGCTCGGTCATGGGGACAGGCATATATTCTTTTGTTTGTTATATAGCTATAAATTTTACAATTATTTGAATACGACTTTAAACAAACAGTCAGTACATTCCACCAACTTCTCACACAAATGTTAATGACAACTTTCAATGTTCATTTCTTTTTTTTATTATTCCTGAACGGTAATTTTTGATTTTACTTGTAATATTGAACACTAATTTAGATCATTAACCTTCATACTTCATCAAAATTTGAACTAAATCAATAGACTTTTTTTTTAATAATGTCTATTATAACTGTTTCATGAGTGTGTGTGTTTTTATGTTAAAATATAAGCTGATTTTGAGGAGATTGTATTATTGAATACTGGCCTTATAGCAGACACCAATATATTTCGAGTTATAGAAAAAAAACGAAGTAAGAAAAAATCTCACGATATGACTTCCGAAACACTTATGTATATGTTATAAATTAAATAGGGTCGAACAAATTCAAAACGCTTTTCCGTAGTTCTCTTGTAATATCTCCTTATCTACAGCTCAGTAATATGTACTCATTAATCATCAGCCAACGAAAGGATATAGAAAATCGTAAAATAAATTCTAGTCCATTAATCTAAGTATGTTAGCTGCTTGTTCTTAATGACATTACAATTACACTACTTATTGCTAAACCAATTTTGTGAGAGATTTGAATCCCAAGCTTTACAATGGCAGAACGCTTTTATTGTTATAAGCAGCTTCGTGTAAATGTTCTCAAGATAAAAATTTGTAAAGTAATTTAAAGAAATAATTGACAATACTCGGCGTTTTAAACAAATAATGGAAGTTACCTGTATTGTTGATTTACAATTTTAAACTTAAATTAAGATAGTGACAAAAATATTTCAACTTCCAAAAACAAGGAACATTCCTCTTCCTTTAACGAAGATTTGTTTTAAAAAGTTAAAATTGATTAGATTCAAATTTTTAAACTATAATCCTAGCTTAAGCTACAAATAATTTTGAAATAAAATTGTGGTCTACTATCGAAAATAAATGGGAAGACTCAAAATCGTAAAAAAGTATTTTAAATCGCTATTCAAACAATATTTTGTGTTTTTAAAGAATTTAAATTGAGGGAAGATAAACATGATATTTTATAAAGTTTAAAATAAGGGTTTAATTCATTGTACATGCTGCAAGTAAACACAAAAATGTTCATCTTGGTGTTTGAAAAGATTATATACTATACCAACATTAAAACTTTAAGTAAGTAAGAATCTATAGTCATGTGACTCGGAAAAAACAGAAAAAGTCCTCCTGAAAATAAAAGTAGAAGCCAATTAATATAGTTTTGTAAACTGTACAATATTTATTTATTATCCAAAATGGGAAAAACTAACACATTTTAGAATTAATATTTTTTCTAGTGGAAGAACAAAATGTAGGAACTAATATATACCATGTGTCCAAAAAGTCTCACCCCGGAAATAGACAGATTTGCTTTGGGGAAAGTTTAGATAACAAAAGGAGGAGTTTTTTGAAGTATCAAAATTTTCAACCCTTACCCCCAAAATGGGGTAGTTTGGAGGTAAGCCAAGAATTTTAAATAGCAACCCCTATTGAGTGATACCTCATTTTAAAGGTCTTTTCAAAATAAGAATAACGACGCAAACCAGAGGTCTCTAAGTTCATCTTGGCCAACATAGCAACGAATCGAAATGTGAATTTTACGTTAATAATTAGACCAGAAATGTTACGAAATGTACAACAAGCTTTTGAGTTCAGAATCTATTTCTGCCAAAAAGTAAATAGTAGCCATTTCAAGAACTTAATATGAGCTAAAAAAACAATGTAAGGCTCTTCCCATCATTTTACCAACATAGAGCAGTTTGTAATGTAATAAAAACAACCGGAGTTTGTAGTTTAACATTGACAATTCGATTGTTTGCTATGTTGGGTAAGATGAACTACCCCATTTTGGGGGTAAGAGTTGAAAATTTTGATACTTCAAAAAACTCCTCCTTTTGTTATCTAAACTTTTCCCAAAGCAAATCTGTCTATTTCAATTAATAAAAAAAATAAGAGGGGCGTGGGACTTTATGGACACATGGTATATATATATATATATATATATATTAGTTTCTACATTTTGTAAAGTATAATATATTTTGTAAAGTCTACACTTTACAGTATAATATTTGCCGCTATGTGGCGGAGAGGGAATCATGGAAATGTCCCTCCTTAAAGTTTTAAAAAGCATAGAATAACACGTGAATATATACCACCTGAAATTATTATTATAAAACCTTACACAAATCATATTTTGTATAGTGTGAAATATATTTTCATAGTTCAATATTGGACAAAATAAAATAAAAACTTTTAACAGTAACACATTCTTTGAATCATGTGCAAACACATAAATAACTTTCTTACTTCATTAAAACTAGGTCATTGCATTTTAGTTGCTTGAATAGGGGTTTCTTTAAGAATAATATGTGCCTTCCATAAGGGATTATTCTACCTCTTGTGCAATTTGTATTTACCCCTAGGAAAACAAGGTAACCTCAATGTAACTGACATTACTAATTACGGGATTAACAAGTTTTAAACCTAAAACTTAAACAGGAACACCAAATAATGTGTCTATTAAGCTGAAAGTCGTTTGTGGCTAATCTATATAGAATGTAGACCCACGGGTAGTAATCTTCACGGGTAGACCCATGGAGGCTGCTTTATTCCATACAGTATATTTTTTGTTTATCTTAAATTGTTTATGTTTAGGATTTAGAAGTAATATTGTTTTGGTTTTTCTTTCCTGTTGTGTATTTTAATTTAAAGTAATGTATTATTATGTCATATGTCAATTTATTTGTTTTGTTTTAGTTTGTTGTTAAGGAAAGCTTTATTTTTTATCTTAATGTCTTTTTCTGAATGTAAATCATGTTTTGTTTATTTAAATGTAATAAAAGGAATGGAAAAAAATTAATAAAAAAATAAAATAAATTAAAAAATAAATAAAAAAAAAATTTTAAATAAAAAAATGTTTTCATATAATTGGAAACGGTCAAAATGCGTATTAATTGTACTAATGAAATGCACAAAACATCACTATACAATTAATTTAGAGGTTATAAATCATTAAAAACTTTGTTTGTACATTACAGCTCTTACCTTTGTCAACAAAAGAAAGAAAAATATTTTTAATGAATACATAATACAAACTAACAAAACAAAGATTCTACAACTCTAATGAAACTTATTTTTTGTACATAAAATTTATTGTATTTTTTCTAATGGCGTTAATACAAATAAATGTACTGTCCCTTAATATGGAAAAGGATATCACGCACGCTTTGAATAATTAAATATAATAATGTTATAAACGAAGTAAAACGAGGAATAAAAACCTTAATTGAAAAACAAAGTTTAAACTGTTTTCTAAACCTTGACTACGAGAGTTTTTTACCTGATGTTTAAATAAACATTTTTCAACTAAATACTTTTTTATGTTTTCATTTATACGAATTTCAAGATAAAAAACAAAACTAATTATTATTTGTATAACAATTATACTGTTTTTCACTTACGATTTCCACTGAACATTGGTGTAACATTTATCCATCAATGTGAATTATAGTAAATTATATTCAGTAATTGAAACATTTAGGCTTCCAATAAAGCCCACCGGTAGTGACAGTAAAGGTTCCATTTCAGTTTTGACAGTTGGCATTACAGAGTTTTTATACATCGAAAGGTACAAAATAATGTATACTACCAAAAGTGCGTTCGTAATTAATGGAAAATAGTAATGCACATCAATTTTTTTTAAATCTTGCGTACTTAATATTTATCCTAGTTGCAAAGAACCTAATGACTAAATTTCTAAATGATTGATACAACCGTTTAGCCGTAACTGTGTAACAAACTTAAACAAAATGTCAAATAATCGAGTTAAAAAGAAATCACAATTCGCTCGATCAAAATTTTTGGGCAAGATTTTCTTTCGTTTCCATCGTCATATGTCTTCTTATATTATACGTACCCTGTAGATTCGATTAGTCGATATTAACAAAATTCATTAAATTGATATTAAGGCATTATGGTGTATAGTGGGTAGACCTAATTGTTAAACACGCCATACATAGATTAAACCATATATAGATTAAAATTGTATATATGTTAAACCATGTAGTCATATATTTTAATGGATACAGAAAGTGTATTGGGAAAATAATAATAATAATCAAACATCGCAGTACCTTTCTCCAACACATTCATAAAAGCAAAAACAAGTAATTATATAGCAGAGCTGCCTCACTTCAAAATCAATTTTTATGGGTTTTATTCGTAAAATAAATGTTGGAAAAATATTTTATTATCGAAAAAAAGTGTCGGAAAGATGATTACATAATAAAATTACACAAGAAAATCTCAATCAGAGTCAAATTCTGCTGCAAATTCAGTAAAAGAGGAATTTATTGAATTTAAATGTATTTCACTCGTAATTCGCCATAAATGATGAAAACGAGTATTATACTCATTGTACTTTCTTTTAAACATAAATTCGGCTATATGGCCATGGAAATGTTGTTTTGAATTTCCATATCGCGGCACATTTCCTCACACTTCCCTCCATTGACGTTCAATTGTCTGCGTATGTGCTTCAGTGTACGCATATGTAGGGCTGTATTATTATATGTCACGAAAGGTTTGGCCAGGTTGCTATATATATATATATATATATATATATATATATATATATATATATATATATATATAACCACCTGGCCAAACCTTCCGTACGTTTATTGAAGTGAATGTCATGAGTATGAAAGATAACACAGAGTTAATTTTTTCACGAAAAAACTACTTGTGTAATTGTATTATTGTATTATGTAATCATCTTTCCGACACTTTTTTTCGATAGTAAAATATTTTTCCAACATTTATTTGACGAATAAAACCTTTAAAAATTGATTTTGAAGTGAGGCAGCTCTGCTATATAATTACCCAAAAACATAAATCATTGTTTTAATTCACCAAAGAGTTTGAAAAGGAAAAATAATCTTTGTTATAATCCACGGTTAATATAACCACCCTCCTCCACTTCCTAGCACGATACTTTACTTTGATTATCACTAAATTTTAAGTGCTTAATTGAACGATCCTACAGGAGAAGTCTCACCTATTTAATTTAAGTTTAGCAAACTCATATTCTTACGTAAAGAAAGTATATTTGTGTTGTTACACAACCCGTATTGTATGTAAGCTTAAAGTATATTGATTCTCGTTAGGCTTTACATGACACGTTGAAAATGAGGAAGTTTAGTTCTTGTCCAAACTTTCTAACGAATTTATGAACTGAGATTATGTAGAATCTTCCTACGTCAAAATAAACCTGTTACAATATTCCCATTTAAGAAAATAAGTTATGGCAATCTCCTCAGTTCAGAAAACAAAATATATTAATATCAACACGTGCCACCCCTTTAGCCATTTCTATCTCTCTACATCTGGATCTAAGTTTTTGTTAGTCCCTTGAGTAAGAATTAGTGCTATCTCTCGGCGTCATAAAATAAGTTAACACGATATCCCGCATCAAAAATAACCCATTACGATATACTATGTTAACAAATAGGATATTACAATAGAAATGTGAGGTAATATACCCACGTCATACAATAAGCTATTTCCAACTCATAAGTCGTATGTTATTTCCAGTACATTTGGTTATAATTATATAATCTATTGTGATATCCACAAGCCAGAAAATAGGCTACAATGTCAGATAATATACTATTGGAAAGATTACATTGTAAAATAATTTATTGTATTGTGCATACGTCAGAAAAAAAATGTATTGTGATCTTTTTAAGTTCGAAAATAGGCAATTGCGAGTTCTCCTTGTAAGAAAACTTTCAATTGCGTTATTCTTGCGTCAGACATCAGCTATCCTCACATAAAAAAAACAGATTACTAATCGCTAAAAAAGAAAATATACTATTGCGATAACACCCATGTTACCCTAAGTAAATTATTGTGATTTTCATAAGTCAGTAAATATCTAATTACGACATGCATGACCAACTGTTTGATAACAATTAGCAATACACCAAGTAGTGGCTGTACAGCAATTGTACACAGAAACACAACACACAGGAAAATAATACAAGTTAAATACTATATGGAAGTTTGTAAACCTAGAAATTAGAAACTGGTTTTAATTAACTACTAGTAAAAAACATTTGTTATTTTATGTAGTTTACTGAGGATGTTTGTTATTTTTTGGACTGGTAAAAACATTCTGCGCCATGTTTTATTTCCTTTTAACAGTCCAAATTTAAGTTTTTGTTGTAATTTTATGTTGTACGACTGCTTATACACCATTATAATTCTCACAGCGACCTCAGAGTATCCGCATTCACGCTTGGAACTACAGTAATTTATGTAAGTCTCCCCCCCCTCATTTAAAGCAGGGAGTGGAAATTAACTCTTATATAATATATAGTTAGGTCTAGTTGTAATGATCCCCTCAAACAATATCTAGATAATAATTTGTAGTTTCTTGGCGTACTACAAACACACAAACGAACGAACAAATAAATGGCAAAATTTATAGCTACTTTGAATTGCTGGGTGCAAAGTGAAATAGTTCTAAATTTTACATTCCTTTGAAAAATCACTACTTATTTATTTGATAAGAGATTTTATAAGAATTATTAGCTTTGACGATTTTGATCAATTTATTCCAAGATGAATACATTACAAAGACCTTTATAATTAGTGCAGTTTTACTTCCTAATAAATTACCATAGACGCTGATTTCTCAAAAACTTTAAACCTATTTCATTTTTATCGTTAATCTAAATCTTGGGGAACCTGCCCTAAAACCAAAACCCAACATTTACAAATTTTTTAATGACCTGCGTCAAGTTTCCCATATATTAAAACTAATAAAAGCAGTATTTAAATATAAATAAATATGACACCCACACTCAGATAAATTAAAAGAATCTATTACTTATAGTGCACAGAACAGTAAAATGATAGTGAGACCATCTAACAAAATCGTTTGCAACAACTCAACAACTTACTTTTAATTTTATGTAACTTTAACTTAATTAATCTTACTGTAACTGCATAACAAAAAGATAAGGATATAGACGAAATGCCAAATGTTAGCGTTAAAACGAGCACTCAGGTGAAAATCATTTTCCAGTACGTTTGGTCTTTTATCTTATCTTTGAACCAAATATTTATTGAACTCAGTAAAAGTAAATATGTTAATGTAGATCACTCTCTAATAACATAACCTTTAATATTAGTTTTGGTATCGATTTACGTTCTCTGGCAAATTAAAATAATTACACTATCAAATGACTCTCTGGAATGGATATCTCTCCCCACTCCAACATGTGCAAATCCATATTGACATGTGATACTTGTAACAATGAATAGATCTCACCCTTACAGAATATATTGTCATTTTACTGTGATATGTTGTCATTTTATGCAGGGGATATGTCCTCTCCTGGGGTTTAGGTGTCACTCCACCGCGAGTGAAATTTGATTACCTTTGAATAGTTTAATAAGAGCAACTCCTCATGTGTTTAAATTGATTACTTGGTTCGTCACACGACAGAAACAGTTTTTTTTTTTTTTATGAATTGAACCTTACTTTTAAATATCACTGGCTCTTGTATTGTTTCAACGTCAAATAATATTATCATGCAGATAGTTGCATTTTAATTATAACTAGAAAATTCTGTGTATATATATTTGTTGTTAATAAAAATGTAAGGTAACCTAACGAATTTAATATCTAAGGATTACTATGGACATAAAGTTGAGTGGGAAACATCATATTGAAGAAGTATATGAGAGGTATGAAGGTAGTTGTGGCAGTGTGAAGAATGGTTGGAAAGAATTTGAGACCTGTTCCTAATTGAAGTCTTTGGAATTGTTTAGGCTTCTATTACACAAGATGAAGTATGCTGCATTGGTTTAATGGCATTCAAGTAGTGACTTGAAATAATTCAAAGAAAATAATACTAGCATTTCACCACGACTACATAGGCTATTTAGAACCGATAGATATTGTAGTGAAACAGGTGACCGTGTACCAGAGTACAATCACTTTAGGTCAGTGGAAAATACTACATTATCCACTGACATACTGATAACTTTCGTTTGTAAAATCCCTAGTAATTGAAGACAATTATCGACACATAGCTGAATATGTTGATAGAGTTCTTCGAAGATACATGTTGCTAAACAGATAGTTGCAGATTCGAGAGTATGAAAATAACTGGGGAAAGGCAGGAGCTGAAAAAATCCTTCGATTTTTTTTAAATAATACATTAAAGTCTTCCAAAAGAAAATCTGTGAATTTACACTGCGCTCGAATAAATAAACTCAAGATGAGTGGGGTCAGTAAATTGGTGATTTTCCTGACAGACAGAGGATTTTGGAATCTCTAACTATTGTTACGGTTAGACCATTGCCTACAAATGAATGCAAACAAACACTACACACATTAAAGGAAAGGATAAGGTGGTCTTGGTGGAGACTCTAGTTCAATCAGAAGTAGAAGAGAAGAGAAAGCAGACGATTTGCTAATGAAGTATGTACTTCACTTTAAAAACCACACAGGATGTTGAGTATATCATAAAATTCGTACAGAAGACATGCACTCGTAAATAGCAACAAAGGAGGTATAATGCATGAACAAATTGAAATGCTTGAAGACATGAGATAGAATCCAACAACGCTATAGGAAAGACAGTTGAAAACATAAGCGACCTGCGAAGGATAGTGATAGATCGTTTAACAAGGCACTGTTTCATGAACCAATATCTTAACATAATAAGTGGAAAGACCCAAAGTAATTTATAGATGGATTGTTCATAATATGAAGATGTATAACTTAGGATAAGATATTGCAATTAACATGTATTGTAGTCTATGGAGCCATAATTTATCTTGATAACGTCACATACACAGGGGAGTAGTTCACCCTACTAGATTCCCGCCAAACACACGGCAAAACCTGCCAACACACACACATGCCAGCCAGACATTTCAATTCCCCGGACAATACTTCGACCAATACTACCACGCAAACCCCGTAGTCGTAGCTTGCTTCTGATTGGCCGAGCAACTTCACGTTTGGTGACGAGACTGCTAAAAACCGTAATCAACATCACAATGGCATTCCGTCAACATTCTGAACCAATCACCAGATCACCTCATACGGAGTTGACTCAACTTCGTAAAGACAATTCAGAAGCTAGAATTAATAGCGAATTCTGGTTGTAAAGGCTACAAACACGGCAACAGGAACTTCGTTTTGCTAGCCAAACATTACTAGACTAAAAAGCTGTCTAGCCGGTCAGAACTCTTCACGGACTATTGCGCCAATGAGTTATATGTATAAATTAAAAATAAATAGAATTCTATGAATTCTATGAACAGGATATCTCACTCCTTGGATGATTTAATACATCAATAAATATTTTTTGTAAACTTAACTATTGCGTGAAATAACACAAGACACCATTCACAGACTAAACATTAAATAATAAACAAGGTGTACTCTTCAGCAAAACACAACTCGCAGTGAGAAGTAATAAAAGTTTAATACTAACTCTTTTTACTACAAAAATAATCTTTACCCCAATCACAGTAGGCCTCGTTGACTTCCACTTATATTTTAATCTTATTTGTATTGATGCATATATTACAAGTTACATCATACTTACATCAACTTTTAAAATAATTCTCAGGGAAAAAAACAGTATTATTTAAATAATAATTTATTTAATAATTTTGAAGTCTCGAAACCATTGCAATTCATTTAAATTAAAACACAAAATAGTACAGTGATGATTTTTTAAATATATTGGACATGTAAAAACTTTCTGAATGACACATTTTTGAAAACATTTCAAATATAATTTAATACAAAGTACAGTATAAGTTAATCAATAGTGGGCATATCAGTATGGTGTGAGCACTCCTCAACCTGACACATTTTACAATTCTTATCTGTTATGTTTCACTATAACACGATTTTATCTATATCTTATGTGACCAAATTTATATTTTACGTGTGGTATTAAAAAATAAAGTGTAAAGTTTTATTGTGTAGATCCTAAAAATGTCTGTATGTTTAAGTATCAGCATTAACATACTTAATAGGAAGAACTTTAGAAAATAGACGGTTCAAAAGCTATTTATTAAATTAATATATTAATTTAAACATGATATAAATTAAAATCAACGTTTAAGTTTTTGTTTCTAACATACGTTTGTTTTTAATTTGTCACATGTTAATGTTCTTTTCTAGGTTCATCAACTACTTGAGATGGTCATTAAATACATACACAAATGATGGGAAATGCCAGAATAAGTTATTTCAGTAATATGAACACTTCATCAAAATCCTCAAAAAAACTATACATAAAGGATGAAGTAACTTTTACAATTGAAGAAAAAGGGTTGAAATGATACAGGGTCAGATCATTAGGGTGATTGTGAACTCATTAAAATAAACCTTAAGAATTACGAAGATGAATAAAGCAATATACATACCTGCTCTAGATGGACAAACTTATCGATTGTCGTAATTTGTATTCAGTAGATGTCTTCGAATGCATCAGTAAATCATTACTTCATAGGCTTTAGTAAATTGCATCATAATCATCGCTTTATAAGCAAGTAACATCACCTTGGCTCTAAAATTAAACATGATTTATTTCATCGTTATGATTTATTTATATAGAAAAAGTATTTCAAAGCAAAAATAGTTTTAAATTGTTATGAAAATAGTCGCTTTGGAAACTTTTTAATGAAACAAAATTGTTTATTTATTAATGTCAGTCTGTGTAATAGTTTAGAAAGAAACACACTGAACTGAGTTTGATAAAATTTGGTATATAGGAACATATTACAAGCTTAATTCAAAATAATTTATTGATCTATGAAATGTATTAAGGAACTCGGCCCTAATTTAGCCCATCTTCTTTAAAGACGAAATAGAACTCCATGCACTATATATATATATATATATATATATATATATATATATATATATTTATATATACATATACATAACCTCTATATGAAAGTGTGTTTATATGATAAAGTTTTCAGCCTACCCCTTATCTTCCTATCTATAATAATTGAAATTAAAATTTTTCGTTTTTAGAGTATATTTGTTTGGGTATAGTTTCTACATTTAAAAATCATTAAATCACAATAATTTGATTATTTATTCATTTTCTGTGTCACGTAAAAATAATATGTTTCCACAGCTTATTCAAAACTTGCCTAACTGTCAACGGGTTGAATCGATAATATTAATTACGATATCTTTTCATAACCGGGTAAAGCCTGCTCGCTTACTCCCCGCGCCGGTACCTGGGATCCTACCCCCGAAGTGTTTACCTGTTTTCCTGTGCTCATTATTGTTTATTAATATTTTCGTTTTGGTCACCACACTCATACAACATTCACCCCGTAGGTACGGAACAACAACTGCCATCACATGTTAGGGTTGGGTTGCCTCCTCCACTGTATCGTCGTACCGAAGTACATCTTCCCCGCCGATATTCACCGTTGAGGACTTCACCGTAACCCTGGCAAGGGGCCCTTACATGGTACTACCATCCGGAGCCAGATGGACCAAGGTTTTTTTAAGAGGTGTTACTCCTCTATCCCTCCTCCTTCCCATAAAAGATGGGCTCCGGGCTTGGGACCGGTATAGCGGAGTTAGCTAGATTTTAGTTAAATTTGAAGATGTTAGATTTCAAAAATATTTTTCATTTTTATTACTAATAAGTTCATTTATTGTTAACTAACAGTGCCGTGCCAATAACTAGGGTTTTTTTAGTTGTGAAAAATAAACGCAGACAAAAACCCATTTACTCTTGATTAAATAGTATTTATTGCTTAACTAGTTTTTGGTATCGTATGTATCAATTACATTTTTATAATATTAACAACCTGTGTAATAATCCATTAAAAACTTTTGTATAGCTCAATAACGAGTTGACAGTTATTTATCAGATGATGTATGGTCAAGTTCACATCGCCGTATTTCTAGCTTTTATAACCATGATTCGCTAGCAATTAACCGTAGCACCCCACTTTTCCACGATGCTGGGTCAAAACAGATTTTTTTGAAGCCCCTATGGAGATCCAACTAGGAACCTCTAGGACCAGTGTATGAAAAAGAAATTTCATCATGACTATTATTAACTTGGTCTTTCTAAGTATGAATAAGGGGATTGATTAAAGGTTGTCAAAATGCTGTTGTTGAAGTGAAAATTACGGTTGCAAAGCTTTATTTTAAAATTTGTTCGGCCGTTGATTTGGATGGTTTAAATGAATTTTTTCCTACTCATTATGGTCTACAAGCAGATGTGTTACACGGTTTCCTATACTATTAATAATTATGTTTTTGTCGATTCTCTCAGCTACCCTCAGGAGAGGAGGTATACAAGTGATTATACCAAAAACTTCCTTTCAAGGTAAGGTGCTTTGAATTATAATAATTAAATGTTCCTTGATATATCAAAGATTACGACTTACAAAGAGATTTAAGTTTTAAACACATTGGTGAGATCATGTTAAACAGTAAAGTGGAATGGTTTTAACAACATGAAAACATCGAGATAAGAAGATTAATGAACGAGGCCGACTTAGTACAAAGACTGAAGAAAAATAAACCTCTTGACTTGTTTTATTCCCAAATATGATTAACAAAGATTGACTTTTTTATTCCAATTATTTTTTTAAAGTTTCGAGAGATTTTATAATTATACTGTATTATTAAATAATTGCCCCTTCTACCTAACTCACCCTATATATATCCACAGATCTGTTTATTTCTTTACCATAAGATAATTCCCAAAATCCTCATCTCTATTATGCTGAAAATTTTAGCAAATTGTGTTACATCTTAAAGAAAAAAGAAAAAAAAGAAAAAAATTAAAATAAATTTTGGGATAACAACAAAGTATAACATTTTGCAGTTGTCCTCAGTTATCCCCTTTTCTATTTCACATGCAAATCAAACCATCAGGACAACCAAAGTTGCCAATATTATCAGTTTCAAAATACTTTTCTACTAGAAAATAGTAGAAGTTATTAATTATATAATAACTGTTTTTACTACCTACACAATATAAATAGAAATGTAATATTTGTAAATTAATCTTCCCTATGGAAATTCTTGTTCATTAAAGAAATGTCCGTGTTTCTACGTGTACACACTGAAATTATATGTCGACTGATATTGCTACATTTTAAAAGTATGTATATATAATTGGAGATATCAGTACATATTGATTTTGTTATTTCTTTGCGGTCAAAACACATATTTCAGTTACAAAATCAAATGGAACGTTTTTGAATAAATTTCATTAAGACAAAGGGCCATAGAGCGTAATTATGTGTCGAATGAAATTTCCCCCAAAACTCCAGTTTTTTGAAACGCTATCATGTTTCATTTACTTACCTCTTTACTCGTGGAAAACCTTTACCATTTTTTTTAAATATTAGTGGCTTATTTTGCTCAAAAAATATATAACACTTAAATAAATTAAAGTGTTAATAAATAAAAGTAATATTGGACATATAAAAATAACACATTTATATTAAAGTAAATGTTAGAAATGTCTTTCTCCTGCATTCCAATATAATAACATCCATCGATTTATGTTTCAAAATGTTCTGATAGTGTGTTAACGTCAATATTGTTGATTTTTCCACTGATTTTATCTGGAAGATGTTCAAATGTTCTTGGAAGATCTGCATACTCTGACTTTTACATGCAGTTTCCAATTGAACAACTAATAAAGGCCACTGAAGCACCGGATATGTAGCAAGTTGCTACATCATTCTGGAAGTATTCTGGCAGAAATTCCATGAAGATCCTTTCATAAACATCACCGTTAAAATTAAATAAAATAAAACTGGTAAAACATTCACACATAGCAGAAATTTTGCATTAAACACCAAACTTGACTCAGTTCTGTGGCAATACATTTCATGTGAATTTTCAGTCAGTAAGTGGCACGTGTATTATTGTACATTTATATATTCAGACAAGTTAAACCAGACTTAATCCATAAACCATTTGATAGAAAGAATGACCAACCTCAAATTTCAGTGAGATTGGAACCACCTTTTTATCTGGCTACTGTTGGATGGCACGAACTTTGTACGACTGTATTTTTTTTTTTTTTCAGGTCTTTGTAATTTCCCATAAGATTTAAGAATTTCTAGACTTAATCGGTGCAGCAATCTAAGTGTCATCATATATAGACGATTTTTAATGTCACCAAAAAGCTCTTAGAGGACGCAATTTTTCTTTTTTCTTTCACTGAGGAAGAATATAACTATTTATAGTTTTCGTGTGAACGATAAAAGTATTGGCTTGTTAGTTCTGAACATCATACTCATACAAATAAATTTTAGCGTAGAAACCAACGAGTAAGTATTTGTGTAGGTTTTTTAAATAAATACACGCTGTTTATGACTATATCGTATGTTTGCCAACTAACCACCTAAGCAAATAAATAACACATATCACCACAGCAACAATAACATCTATAATCTATAATCCACAAGCATTTTTTATAAATTTGATGTATTTTGTGTATTTAAAAATCTTTATATCTAAATAAAATTCAAAAGGTTTTCCTGAATCACCTTATAAAGTGTACTGTGCACTGTGGGAGGAAATATATAGAAGCCATTGGAGTCGACCCCCATGGGATGTATCGTAGTAAAACATTCGGACTGGTATATTGACTAAGTTGAAGGAAGTCACATGTATAGTTTTATTTTCTACGTTTAGTACCCTAATGAGTCAACACTCTGGGTATGGTAAGCATATTATCGAAAGAGCAGTACAAGATTTATTAAATGCACGTTATTCCTAATATATTTATGAATTCATAATTCTTCAAATTTAAGTAAAATAGAATGGAGGGTTCATAAAATTTAAATTTTACAAGCTTTAAATCCAGCTCATCCATCTCTATGTTATCAAATCAAATAATTATAATAACATGGCTTTCTTCGCTCGAAACACAAACATGTTTCAGGGGTAATTGTTGTGCAACATGTTGCAAGTTTGAAATACTTGGCGTTCCGCAAATCCCACCAGTCTCTGGGGAGAGAATGTATTTATGGGGAGAGAAATTAGTGTTTGTTTATGCGTTATGCGCTGTTGTATGTTTGGACGGTTAAATATTTCATCTCTGTAAATTTATTTCTTTATTTTATAAAACAAAAAACTTTGATGTAAAAATATTTGCCCTTTTTTAAAGCTGATGATCAGTCTGTTATTGCAGAGGTTTTGTACATGGAGAGAGAGAGAGAGAGAGAGAGAGAGAGAGAGAGAGAGAGAGAGAGAGAGAGAGAGAGAGAGAGAGAGAGAGAGAGAGAGAGAGAGAGAGTTCATTGAAGAATAACTAATATTTGTAAATGAGTGTGGGAAAGAAGTAATACATGAAGGTATGATGTACAGGAAATCTGATTCTGTAAAGTACAACTCTTAATACTATAAAGTTTACAAATACTTAAGGAACATTTTAACAAAGTATCGTAAAAATAATTTGAATAAAGTGGGAAATAGAGAAACATTACTTCCAATGTAAATTTGCTTCTCTTATGTTCACCATTATATTGACAAACAAATATACAAATTATTAGACAAACAAAAATATTATTCGTCTAATTTATTAGTGCATTTATTAGGGTATTTGTTACTTACAAATTAATACACAATGGTTTTATAGTTTGGATCAATAATCGTTATCTAATATTAAGCCTACAACATAAAAGCGTACAAAAAGAATTAACTGAAGCCCCAGGTGTAAGCTATTCAATCAACAAAACAGCTGTAAAAATAGGACAGTAATGGATTCTATTAATAAAAGATGAAAAAATCCCACAAAAATAAAATTTTTGGTTAATTTCCCGAAAGGAGTGACTACAAGGTCAAATGCCAAACTCTATGAAGAGAGGAGAACCAAGAAAAGTTCACCCGGAAAACCGTTATGTAACTATATTGGCAAATTCTCCTATTGTTCAGTTGACCAGAGTTAGTCCTAGATTCAACTTGATGTTTGTAATTCCTAGTGTTATTGTATGATTCTTTTGTAATTTAAGTGATCACGTTTGTATATAATGTAATTTTGGATGTTTTTAACAGTTTAAGGATAGCTTCAGCCCAGGCCTCTTCTTTATTACTTGTTTCAATTTCAGTTTCTAATGTAGTAACAGGCCTCTACATTGGCACTGTTCCACTTTCTTTCTTAAATTTATTTTCTATGTTTCTTGCTTGATAGTAAGATAAATTCTTTAAATGCTTCGAAGAAAACTTGCATCGAAATTTATTATAGTTGTTAATCTTCTAAGATGCATCATGTATAAGTTCCATTAAAATCTATCAATAATTTCAATACTTATAGTTAACTAGTTAAAAAACGTGTATGAAGTTTGAAATAGAATTACTACTGAGTTTACAGACAAATCAATTTCAAACTTAGCCCATATTTGTTTCAACTTAATAATGAAAACATTTGTTTATTACTAGTTCTTTATTTAGGCTAAAAAAAACTAATATTTCTTTACAAACTAAAAAGTACCGTCTTCCAACCTAAACTGTTATTGCCAAATTATACTCACTTGCAAATAGGAACACATTTTTTTGAGCCTTAATATTCATCGAAGAACAGATTAAAAATTGCCCTTCCTCCAAAAGTGTTTGTTTTATTTTATTCGACTACCTCTAAAATACGAGATTCCAAAATTAGTGACTGTAGATAAGATGTTACATGGGGACTTAAACTTTGCTATCCATGAAATAAATTCGTGTCTTGCCAAAGGAAATCCTTCAGACAGTTCCAAAATGAACGATTCAATATGAAATTAATGAGTCTAATATCGTTAGAATAATTCATGAAAGAGCGATACTTGAAGTGACCATATCTGTTTATCATAATACTGCTGAGAAAATCAAGGAGACATGATTCCACATCGAGTTTAACTTAAAAACTGTCTCGGTTAAAATAATAAAGTCGTGGTTAGTTCTTCTATGGATCGTAACACCCTCCGCATGAATGTGAGGGGACGCAGCGATCTTGGAGAGCATGAAATTTTTATGTGTGTAAATTCCTAAGATCTTCATGTGTTGTGTAAGTAGCCTAGAAAGACGTTAGACAGAATTGTAGTCAGACAATATTTTCATTCAACAAAATGATCGATTTAATGTTCCTGTTATAAAAGACTACAAGAGAGGTTTCATTTTTTTAAATGTTGTTTAAAAGAGAAAAATCTATTGTTCATCATAACCGTTTAAAAAAAGGAGGAAAAGAACATAAAATAAATACCACCTAGATTTGAGTACCCTAATATCGTCAGAGTTAGGAAAAGACAAAAGTTGGTAATAAGATAGGAAAGATGAAATAGAGGTGTCTAACCCAATACTATATAAAACAGTGTAGATCCAGCTGGGTCACTCAGAACTGCCAAGTCCGTACTCACTATACTGAGCCCTTGTGGTCTTGCAATCTAAAAGGAGAAACACTATGCAAAATTATTAAAAAAAACACAATCAGTCTCAAAGATCTCAAATTCTCAAAACAAAACATCTGAACATCCGGCGTGTGTATTCCCTGAATAACACTGTTTCCGGTTACATGACATGAAGCAGTATCCCAGGAAGCAGAATAATTTAGGCAAAATGACCGCCCACGAGGTTTTAATGAGATGTAACTGAAGGATTAAACATAACAGTGTAAATTTGTAGATTAAAAATTGCAGGGAAAATATAATATAAAACTAGAGCAATATAAATGTAGCTTTTATCCAGTAGCTTATCGGTCCTTATTTTAGAAGAGTCTAGCTGTCTGATTAATATCTCTTACGTGAAAAATAATTTTATAGATTGGAGTTTTATACAAATCTGGGTTCTGTGAATGATCTGAAAGAAGAAGTCCCTATAAACAAAAACGTTGTTTTTACAAATAGTATGTCCGTGATTAGGTGATAGAACTCAAAGGAAGTGTTGCAGTTGTTTTCAGGTGTTAGCATACGTTGATTCCATAAACATATCAGTTGAAATGTATTAAATTACATCTTTCCGTCCACAAAATGTTACTTCTTAAGGATTTCCTTGAAGTAAACAACATTTGTTGAAACTTCAATCTCTAAATGAAAGAAAACACACGACAAACACTTTATTCGCAAGACGACATTTCAATGACTAAGACATCAACTTAAGTTTTCACATGTACAAAAACCATCTAGGCACTGAACTAGAAGAAACAAGGTTTCGAACAGATTTCAGCATTATTATTGACGGCGTGGCAGTATTATGGCCACGCCGTCAATAGTTCATGACGATTATGATTATGTTCATGACGATTATGTTCATGATATTATGTTAATTATGTTAATATTTCTACAAGTGTAACTTCAGATGTGGATGTAATGGAAAGAAAACTCCTTTTTTAGAATGATTGGCTAACTAGTAGGGATATTTTAACCCAAATGAGAAATGTCAGCTAAGACCTAGTAGGGATTTATTTTCTTCCTGAGGTTTGCCCGTGGCTGACTTTTCAACCTTCAAGATTCATTCTTAAAATGAACTTATTGAAAAATCGATACTTAGACTTCCGTTTACTAAATGAACATGAAATTTGAGTTCTAACACACCAACTATTATAGTGAACTGGTGTATTTTCAATTCTCATATTATAAAGTTTCCATTCAACAATTTGGTTGTCAGTCCTTTGTTGTATCTTTCTATGGATATTTTAATAAAAGGTCCTTCACATCGCATTCAAACGTCGCAAACAATAGAAATACACTTCAGCTATTAACAAAAGCATTCCATTTATTTACTCACGCGATCTAAACACTTTATGCTTTAACGATAACATTCAATATTAAAGTTATGTATACAAGTTAATGGCAAGACATTTTATTTCGGCCGTTACTATGAAGTATTAAAGAATTTAATTGTTTCTTTACTACCTGGCCTTGATTGCTCAAAAGCAACACGTCACAGCTTTTGGATGGAATTGATTATTTTCACGTCAAAAAGACAATGTAAAACCACATACTTTATATAAAGAGTAGATATGCTTGCGACTAAAAGAAACTTGAATAAAACATCACTCACACGAAAAGTAATAAAGTTGAAAAGTTTGTGGTTGATTTTCTGCGTAAAAAACACACACACGAAAGGTAAATTAATACAAGACCTCAATTAGCTTGGTTGAATATTAATTTATATTTAGGTTTCCATAGAATGAACAACTGGCAGTACTAACCTGCTAAAAAACTATTTTCAAGTTGTATAGGAATATAAAAACCATACACCTCTGGTGCTCCTGATTGTTTAATTTACATACAAAATGTAAAAAATAAAACTGGAGACAGCTGTGAAATATCATTTATTAATTTTTTTGTTTTTTTAACTTAAATGTAAATGTTTCCTTTTTTTTTCCTTTTGTTGAGGTGTAACATAATGTGGTAGAATATTCAGCAGAACAGAGTTGAGCATCCTGGGAATTATCATATGGTAATAAAATAACCATATCTATCTGCATATACAGAGTTATTCAGATACATATGTCAATAGTAATTTGTGATCAAAGATTTCCCAGCCCTCACACTAGGTTTGTTAATAACTAAAATAAAAAATCCATACTTTTTTAATTTCAATTTGGATATAGATATTATTATTTTTATTTATTTATTTTTTATAATTTTTTTTTTTACTCCTTCCTGGGCGTGAAGAGCATCAAATATGTTAAACAGTAAGGGAAGACATGTGTAACGTTAATCTAAAGTTCTTGATAATTACAAAAAGGAATATAAAATCACAATAATGTATTAATGTATTTGTTAAATTCTTATCAATATTCTATACAACTAAATTGCTACACCTGACTCACCTTAAAATGTAAGATATTTGACCCCCCCCCCCACCCTACCTATACAAACAACCCTAGAGCATTAAACATATTATACCAAATTAAAGGTTTACATCTAAACTAAGATTTACAAAGTTTGGATTTGTTTAATTCCAATTATTAAGAGACACAGGTCCAAGAAGTCTTTAAGATCAAACCGTATAGAATTCACCGTGTTTTTACTTTTTTCTGATGAAGATATCCAAATTATGTTTGCGTATTTGACATGTTGATTTTAGAACTTCAAATAATTGGAATGGCTTGATGTCTGTGTCCTTTTGGGAAATAGGGGAGAGGGGTCGTTCTTGTTAAAGACTTTCAAATATAAACTTATGAAATCGATTCATGCCTTACTTATAAAGTTCTCTCATTAAATGTAGACTTTATTCGAAATGATACCTGTCTGTTTTTCTTCTGCCCGTCTTTCTATGAATAATTTATTGTCCAACATTTTCTACAGATAGGTAGTCCGACGATCAATAAAAATTTTAAGTTTCATGTGAGTTATATGTCATTCGAATTTTTAAGTAAGATTTATAAATAGTTGTCAAACATATCAAAAATGAGAATGAATAGAAATTTTATAGTCTTGTTAGAGCCGATTTATTATAATTTTTTACTTTGGTCTAAGTGTACCAAGGAATGGATTGTTTAAAAGATTGAGTTGTTTATAAGTTTAAGAATATTTATTTTTATTATTATGGTCCTATTTTTATGAAACTGAAAATATTTATGTATTTTGAAGCTCTAAATTCGATTTTGACTTATTTATTGATTACCTGATTTCTATTTCGTCCTAACTAAATCCAAAAAATTGACAAAAGTCTATTGACATTTTTAGATGGAATTTATAATATTTATAATTTTTAAGGCAGTGAATATATTTCAAATTATGTTTTTTGTTGCGTAATGAACTGTAAGCTTATGTGTTGGCACCAAAATATTTTAACATATATTATTTTACAATTTTCTCTTAATTGATCTCCCATATGAAATACAAGAGCAACAAAATCAGCGATAAAGATATTTTCCAGGAAGTTGTGATGAATATTATTTTGGTTTTGTGGACAGTTGAGAAAGTTAGTGCAATGTTCTACACAATTTATTTTCTATATCTACTGAACAATAAAGATGTATCATTTATTCTTGATTATCTGTAAGTATTGTTATTAAAATCTTCCTAGAGAGGGAGATATAAAAGGGAGGTTTACAACATAATCTAAATAACCTAACACACTGTTCTTGCAAAATATTTATTTTGTAAAATATCTATATTTTTTTTTATAAAACTCTATAACTGTACTTCGAAGCAAGAAAATGTTTTATCATGTTTAAACTTTTCAAAGGATAAACAAAAATTAAGTGTTTTAAATTTTGTTGAACATGTTCCATTATATGGTTTGAATGGGTGTATGATTAAGAGAGTGAATAGTTCCATTTTTAGTTTTTATCTCAATTACTCAGTTAAATTTGTTGTTGTTATTACTATTTATTTATCCCTTTGTTATTGTTTTCTCTGGAGAATCAAATATTAATTTATAATTTATTCTATATATTTTACCGGTTATTTTTATTTGGTTTGATTTGTATGTATTATTTTGTTGTTTTTCTCTTCAGTTATATTTTTCTTCTGTATAGGTGTATTTTTAAAAAAAAAAAATTTTGTATCCTGAGGTTAATTGAAGAGAGAACTCAATGGTCCTAATTTCCTCTAATTATTTTTAGTTAAATATGGAATGTTTGCTTTTCAAGTGCTATCAGTGTTTTCTTCAGTTTTAAAGTTTTGTTTCATATTTCATTTTTCATTCTTGATACTTGAGAAAGTTGTTTGTTAATTATTATAGAAAGAGTACTTGTATATTTTAATAATTACCTTATTTGAAGTATAAATAAGGCAATTTTGTCTGTGATCGGGATCTACTGTACATTTACAATGGTCTTTAGAACACGTTTTGACGAACAGTTAAAGTTGCAGATACTTGTATGTGTTTATGTGTCTTCTCCATAGACCACAATTTTTTACCAAATTTGGTACAAACATAGTTTTTAAAACGGCTTGACAAGTTAGGACAATAGACTGTACAAATATTGAACGAATTTTCAAATATACCTATCCATAAAACCAAATAATTGACGAAATATTCTTCAATTTAAGTGTTTTTAAAGGATATAAGTTCGATTATAGTTAATACCTTTACTTGTCAAAATATTTATAAATTTTAATAAAATTATTTATATATTGAAATAAAAGTGGAACATAGAATATATTAGATTAGACTAAATTAATTATTGGGGTATGAGGATTCAAGATCCTTGTACGTCAACCTAAGATTATTGTAGACCCTAAGGACCTACTATCAAGGAAAGCCGATAAATGTGCCCCCAACGAGGCTCAGGAGCTTCCGTCTTATGCTAGCATCGAAGTCATCACCCGGTTGTAGAGACCCAAATGGCTCTTTTTTAGCCTCAAGAATCTCGAATTCCAGGATGATATGCCTAGCAGTCTCATCAGACCGTTTACATGACCTACAAGCAGGATCACTATTGGTGATCCTGAATGTTAGCAAATGTTTCCTGACATGATCGTGTCCCGTAAGTAACGCCATAACTCGTTTTAGACAACTTCTATTCAGCCTCAATAACGAGTAACGGATGGAATCTAGGTATGATTTTCTCCAGCAAACGTTTTTTTGCTTCGTTAGGAATGTATTAGAGATCCTTTCTCCATGAAGCTTTCAGAAAATATTGGAACGTGTCCCATACTTTAAAGGTGAAAATTTATCCATCAGTGAATCCTCGATCACCTCACCTTGTTTATTTGTGAGTTTGGCATCAGAGTAATATTCTAGCACGATAGCCATCTTGATGGAAAGAATATCCCTGTAAATCGTTATTTCCTTTCCAGGTGACTCCGAAAATTTAGATTTGTATCAGAGACTTGAGTCTCAACCCTGGCCTTTTTCGAGGCTCCCTCGGCAGAAGATGGAGTGGTCAATTCGGTTCTACAACGTTTGACCACACCCAACCCTTGCCTCAGAACCCTCTTTAGAACCAAAGATAATTCCCAACTTCAATTTCCTCTTCTTCCTTCTCTTACCCTGTTCTTCACCATTTTCTTGAAGCTTTGCCTAGATAACCTTTCTTCTTTCTTTAATGATGAGATTAGGTTTTTTGGCTTTCAGTTCACCAAGATGCCTTATATAATCGTCAAATGAACCAGAATAGCCTGATTTATCTTCAAGGAGATCTAAGAAAAACCTTTAAGGAGTTCATCTTCTCTCCCTTTCTTGCTGATCCACGTAGATCCCACGAGAAGCTAGGGAAAGAACTGTCAACGCATTCAGAGTCCCGCATGCCCAAGCAAGGTTATTTACTGCCAGAAGCTTGCTATTGGAGCTCCATTTGCATCTCTGCTGGATAGAGCCCGAAGACATTCGCCTCATTAGGAAAGAGGCATTAATGCCTAATTCGCGTGACGCCATTAGGCTTCGGCTGAAACATAAGAATCAAATAACAGGAAGAGAAGAAAAAAGAAGATATTCAACAGGAAAGAGTAGAAACAGGAAGACAGTATGTAGAGGAGTTATGCTGACTATAGAAAGAAAGTCTCCCAGATCAAGATGAAGAAGAGAGCTGGGGTAGAGTATTTACGATTGGTAGTCCAATCGGGCGGTTGGATCTTCAACCCCTACGCCATGAAAGAGGGGCGTAAATCATATTTAAATGAAGTCCCGCTTATAATCGGAATGTAGGGTATTCTTAAGTGTTTTAATTTAATTATTCCTGAGCTATAATTATCCTTTAACTAATTTTTTACATTTGTTTGGGTTATTAAATTAAATAAAGTTTATTAATTTATTTATTTAAAGGATAATTTAAATAAAGGATAATTTAAATTTATTGTTTATTTATTTATTAAAGTTCTGTTTTTATCAAAATTGACTAAAATTGGTGAAGTCGATTTTAAGAATTTAGACTTTTTACACCATTTCAATAGATGGATTTTTTTTTTTTTTTTTTTTTTTTTAATATATCGTCTAACTAGTTCTGTTTGGGTACTTAGAGGCTAAAAATCATAGGCCATTATTATTTACCCTACTTGTATGTGAGAAAGTAAACATTTAGTAACATTGAAACGTTTTAATTGATTTTCGGTGACTTTTCTTCAAACAAACTTTTCTTTTTGGTGACTCAATTTTACTTAAATCATTTTTATTCACTTCATTACTTTATACATTTTATTATAATAAAACATTTTAAAGGTATTTTAAAGTATATCAACACTTATTCTAATATCACGACTTAATTCACTTCTTAAAAGAAACACTCGGCATTCACTATCACGTAATGTTGTAGATTGTTACCGATAAGTTTTTTATTTAAGTAAAGAATTGTTTAAAACATGTAATGTGAAGTAGACACGCTCAAACAACTGATTTAGTCAAATGCAATGTGATAGTTGTCTCACGAACATCTTAGCCATTGACCTATATATATATTAAAACTAATTTTGAACATTAAACTTCATTTTTCACAAGTACGTTTATAAACAAAGGTTGAAATAGCCACTCAATGATCTCAAGGTAACTTTCCTCATACTGATCTTATTATCTTTCCTTAGTTAAAATATAGATTAAACTTTAGTAAAATGTATATAAATTTACAATTATATGTATCCAAGACTATTTTTCGTTCTTTATTGACTTTACCTACTATAAGGAAAGTTACATAATGTAACAAACAATAGATCAAACAATCGATGTACAGTACAGTTTTTTATGCCCTTTTAATGTTAATTTGACTTACTTAACGCAGCATACATTTAGGCTATTCTTAGTTTCAATACAATAAAAAAAATCTTAAATACCTAAAATTGGAAAACTAAAAAATTAAAAAACAGCAATAATTTTCTCAGATAAATAATTATATAAACCAAAAATAATATTTGTCCCCTATTTCCTTGAAAATGTTTTTATTTTACTAAAACTTGAGGTGAAAAAGAAATTGTCTTTATTTCTGATTTATTTCTCATAGAAGGTAAGTTGATAAAGAACGATCTACCCAATTAAACTTTGAAAAAAGTTTGAAAGACATTTATATAATTAAATTACCTTCCTTTGTCTCATAAATGTAAATTCCTAAGCGTAAATCTTATTTTATTTAAATAAAGTTTTTAATGAAGACTATCAAGGTTCGTTTTATTTTCTTGCCAATTATTTCTAAACAATAATTTTCTTTTACTTGTGATTTGTTATAAATTTTCGCTTTTCATTAAATTTAAAACAAAATTGGTAAAACCGGAAATACTACGTCTTCCATAACAGCTTTATAAACGATTTTTGTTGTTTTACCAATATCTCCTATATCTGCATTTAAGGAGTTGTCAATCCATAATAGTAGTTTGCATAATTAGAGTTTATATTCCGACAAAATCTATAATCATAGCTTTGTATTTTTTATCTTACCGCAGGTACCATCAAATTCAACTTTTCCACTCGATTATGTTGTACAGAACTCCAGAGACGAGAGACTGACATAACATCATTTTGACCAGTGGATCTCAAACCGTACATATCTACAACCAACAAATCAACTTCTTTATAATATAACTGTCCCTAATCTAAATATATGTGAATCGAAATGTAACCGAATCCACGACTTGAAAGTTGGGCTGACTTTCACAAATGTAGACGTTATATTTGAATTCTTCCCCACCCTCGTATCATTTTCCCCGTTAAATTTCAGTGAGAGCAGATAATATTTTGACATTTATACAACGTTTGATTGAAGTTGAATCAACTGAACACCGAAACTGTAAAGCAAACTTCGGGATTTCCTTCGCCTGTCAATTTACGCTTCTGTACATTGATTTCCTAACATTTATTTTCTACACAAATTTTCCAAATGTTTATTAAAAGTTACTTATATATAAGAATGCCTAGGTTGAGAGCTTATAAATTTTGCTATTTGATTTTCAAATATAATATTAAGGTGATGCTAATCAATATTTACTGCTGATAGCAGCTCTGTACTTGAATCGAGATATCTCTCCACAACGGACAATGTGGAATAAATCAATTATTAATACAAAAACAAATATTTTCTAGGAGCACTTGCAATACATGTCCAGAAAATATTACAGATCTGAAAAACCAAACAGGACTAAACTTGATAACAATATAGAGCAAATAAAATCATTTTGGAATAGGCCTAAATAAATCAAAATGCTCATGTCAGAATTTATAAAACTCGTTATATTGTGATGATTTTTATTTTATTATTTTTTTATCTAAAATTGTCATTCTTAGACAAGTCAAAACTGCTCATATGTCAGTTATCTCAATAAAAAGTCCAAATAAAAATACTACGAGCTTTTGGAAGGCTATACACGTATGGCTAGTACAATGAAAATCCGTTCATGTTCGGAGGATTACAAGTGTCTATATTTCTCAAAAACTTCAAAATTGATAATGTCTGAATCAAAAATGCATTGATTACGAATCAACATGATCACAACAAAGATTTAAAAAATTTGAAACATCATTATATTCTTTTCGACACAAAACACTATAATGATAATGTATTCTCCTAATATATCACGGTTACGATGAGAAACGTTAACAAAAATTATTATTTTATTACACATAACAACAGACAGACAGAAAAATAATTTAAAATATTAACTTCTCTATCAGTAAGACATGTTAATCTGTAATTGATTGTAGCGTGCCTCTGCTACAAACAGTAGGCCTACATCTCATTACTTACATAATATGAACAGTAGATGACCTAGGCAAGTGAAAATCACATTGGTGGCGTAGCTAAGGGGTTAAACATAGATTCATTCTTCTTTACTGCTTCGTAGATGGCTTTCTTATTCAAGGGAAAATATGCATCTTATACGGTATTTATTTTATCGTTCTTAGAAAGAAATTAACGTCAATCGTTTTGTTGGCCCATTGAAGGGCTAATTTAAAAAATTTTAATTACGTGTATTTAATCCTCTGTTTTTCCAAACTCAAGATACTAGCTAAATATCTGCATTACTTATAAAACTTACCCAATTAACAAAATCCTTAAAACCGTTTTCAAAATAAAACATACAAAAGTCGCTCATTTTATTGTATTCAATATCCTCATGATTTTTTTCCAGTTCCTTATAAGTAAATACAGTATTAAAATTTAAAAATCTATTATATGATTACATACCAACAGATATTAATACTTTTGAAATACTTGAAAACATTTTTTTAAATATTTTAGAAGGTGTTTGCCACGCTGTAACTTGTAAACTAGATATATTTTTACCGTGGATGAACATATATTTCCAATAACAATTTGATTTCCCGTGAGTATACCAAATTGTATACGGTCTAACGAAATGTGTTTGTTGAGAATAGAACCTAAAAGTTAATCAACTCTCACAACAATAGTTCCATAACCACTTAAGTTATATAATCACTTTTATATACTGCACTTTTCTTTAATTGTAATAGAATAGAAATCTTATTATTCTAATAATGTAACAAAGTAACTATTCCCAAGTGTTCTGGTAACTTTGTGATTCAATGCGTCATTTCTCCGATCACGACAACTTTCCTACTTAAGGACTCAAAGTTTTATCTGTGCAACTGGTGGTGAATCGGGAGAGGGTCCACTTTTGGTTAGAATTCAATTGGAAAAAAATCAACTTTTATATTTTTATTTTTATAAACGTTAAAAAACAAATAATCGTTGTATTGGTTTCTTGGCATTATTGTACTAAAATAAACCATAATGAAGTACTAATGAAACACAATTTATCATTACAGATAAACAGGCTGACTATGATAATGGACGATACATCACATTAACTGGTCCACAAATGGTTCAATTGAAATGATATAGTTTTCATTTCCATACATATATTTGGGAAATAAATATTCATAGCGAAAAATATTGGATTTCTAATTGTGTAAATCATAACGTATAGCTGTTAAAAACTATTCGGGCTGTCCCGGTTCTGGTAATTCCCAGGTTCCTACCCGTACCTAAACCTTGGTGAAATCTTTTGTTAGATCCCTTTCTCCCCAATTTCCTATCGTGCCTCTCTCGACCAACTCTTGATCTCCTCCGAAGCTGACGTTATAAGAGTATTCGAGGACTAGGGGTCTTTATTTTAGACTCTCTTATTCTTCTTTGTTAAGTAAAAAGAGATCCAATTTTATCTGTCTAGAAGAGAGCAATGTGTTTCTGGTGATGAGAATTTCTAATTAGGATACTGAGAAAATGGAGTTTTCCAACAATCGGTATTTACTTATATATTATGGTATTTAAATTTTTAATATATTAGGTGGAATTTTTCGATGATGACATTTCACAAATCCTATTAAATTTCAGCCATCAGACTAATCCAAAATTTGACAAACAATACGTAAAAAAGACCATTTTATGCTTTGAATATTTAATATCGAGTTTAATATAGAAGTTAAAATAAAATAAATTTTAAAATATATAATAATTACACGTATATGTAAATTTACCATAACAAATAAAAAATTTAATGTCTGTATAAAATTAATATAGTTTGGAGTGTTTAACATTGTCAAACATTAATAATTTAGAATACGTTTCGGGGTAAACAGGCGGTCAAGTAAAACAAGCAGTTAGACCGGAGTTAGAAGACGTTTTCGACGTTATGTTATATCTAAATAACTGTCCAAACGTCTCTTCGTCCTCTTTATGTTTTCGGTAGAAGCCGTTTCTCCTAAAATAAACACCAGTTATTTATTTAAATACACCTGAAAATGAAATAAAATAGCTGGTAAAAATTTCCTGTTCGGTCTGTGAACAGTCGTATATTTTATGACTTGCATTTTCTACAAGATAATGACGAATAATTTTTACTTGCCGATACGGTGCGTGAGAAAGTTAGTGCATTTGTTTTTACAACCACAAGAGAAGAGGAGGACTATAAAACACATTTTGCTACCCTTGCTGCTGACGTAAGAACAACTCATTCCTATCACATTTTGATTCAATTTCCTGCCTGGAACATTTCCAAAAACTGGTTCGTTGTTGAAAAACCAGACCATAAATCAACCTTTACGTGAGAAATGTCTGGAAAGCTTTAAGACAATCCCCCTTTATATCTCATAAACGTCAAATTACCGTGATATAGACGCATCGTGGTTTCTTGTGCGTACTTCTGAACAATATTTTACTGAACTCAACAAACTTCTGACAAAGTAATCTGCACAGAAGCACAATAAATGTTTCACTAAGATTTCAAACTTGTTCAAGAACGTTGATATTCCTTGCATCACAATCTTATGGTACCGCCGGGGTTTAATTGAAGAAAAAACCACATTGTTTGAGAAGAGAAAAATCAAACATTGTTATAACCAACAAATTATTTTCTTATCAATACTGGTTTCACCAATACCCGTAACTTACTAGTGACAAGCTTGTATTTGTTATTTTTTACCCATTTTACACAATGTTTGACTTCCACACAGTTTCATATTTTCATATTTCAAAATGATGTAATATTGCTGTTGTTTATTCAGATACATTGCCATCATTTGCGTACATACAAATAATACACTTTATTTTTAATCAGTGCACCATCTGCATTTTTCCTTAATTCCTCTCTAGATAAATTTTTATTTTTGATTTTATTAAATTTCTATTTTTTTAACATTTAATATCTTTAATGAAATTATTTTCGTATTTTACATTTTTCGACCCGTACGCGTTAATTTATAAACTTTACAAGTATCTACATTATTTTGATGATTTTTTAAAAATTATGGGGGATTTACTTAACCACCTAACCAATATTTGTACTTTGTTACATAGTATAAATGAATAATACTAGACATGAATAATATGTCTAGCCAATTGCAAATAATGTTTTTCTAATTAACTAATTGTTCAAATAGTTCTGTCAGTTCCAGTAATGTTATTAGAAAATAATTTATTGTTAATATTATGAGAAGTATTAGGGGGCCTATTATATTTACATCCACAACTGATATCAATTCTCTAATTAAACTATATCAATAATATTAGCGAACAACTGTTTAAAATATGTAGGCTACATTTTTTATAATTTTTTGAAAACTGCATTTTAATTGAACTATCAATTTTTACTGAAGACAAATTTTAGGTAATTTTACTTTCTAAACGTTAGGCTCCTTGACGTATTGTTTCATAACACTACTTTATAAATGTGTTGTTTATGACGTTATGTTTTCCCGACATATATAATGGAAAATACAATTTTGCACCTCTCGGAATGTATAGAATGTGGTAGGTTAAGTGATGAATCTTTCAGTTTTATAGGAGTATAGGTCACACAAAGTGTATCTACGTGAAACTTAGTCTCCCCCCCCCCCATAAAATACAGAATCGCTGTTCCAAACAAAATACATTTTAAACATATTGATTTAAACATATAATATTCAGTATTTAGATTTCTGTCCTCACTTCAGTACAGTTAAGAAAGGCATGCGCGCTGGGGAACTTAGTCGTTTCTTATTTTGTAATCTTAGACAATCATTATAGGATTCTTTAATACTCTTTTACAGGTAGTAATATTCCTTAATAGAATAATGGAAGATTAACTAAAATATAATTAATTATCAAAGTTAAATCAAATCTTATTCCTAATAATTTATATTATATAACAAAGTTATCACCAGTATTTAGTTGTATTATTTTAATATTAGGTCTTGACTACATTTTTTTGTTTTACAGACGCATACATCCTACGTATTTTAAAATCCCCTAGTCATCACTTGAGGTAATCAATGATTCCTTTTGTTTGGTTACAGTATTATTTCACAAATTATTTAACGTTGTCTTGTAACATTTATTAAATTACTTAGTTTGCAAGTATAATTTCATAATTTATAGATGCTGAAAAAGAAACCTCATAATGCAATACAGGCAGATGCCCAGATTCCCACAATGTGATGAAATTCCCACTACTCTACAATTTTCTCTCCATTCTTGCTAGCTTCAGGATAATGTATAAGACTATTTTAAAGCTGAAGGATTTGGTTTTTATTATGCATACATTTTACTTATTCTAAGAATAAATTGTATGTTATATTCTAAGAAGATATACTAACATTAAGCAACCAAAAATCTATTAATCAATGAAAGTTGCGAGCAAAATAGGGAAAACGTTACATAGCTTAAATTTCAAACACTTACAACTTCCTAACCGTTATTTTGTTTATAACTGTGAAGCAAAGGTTGTACCAACAAGTAGTTTTGATCCTTTATTTAATGCTCTCTATACAGTTGGGTCGGGGAAAAATATTCCTTTTTCTCTAATTATATATAACTTAATTTGAAATAGTTCAAGCATCATATACTAAATATACACAAATACATTTAAACGTGTACAAACTAATTAGGTTATAAAACTGGCTGTGCAACTTTAATTAATTTGGATTGAATATTGTTTGGCAGTCAATCGGTCGGGTCATATTAATGGAATCGAGTTAAGGACAGTCAATTAGAACAAACAATACATGTTAAATAATTAGTGACGTGTGACGTTTTTCTAGAGATAATCATGTACGTAATTAATATGATTTTCATTTATATTTTACAAATTTTTGGTGAATATTATTTATTTGTATCATAAAATATTATTTTGTAATACCTACTTGAAGATGCAGAAGTAGATGATAGAAATATATACATCATTCAAAAGTTCAAAAAATTCCATTTGGAATACATTAAGAGAAAACACTTTATTAAAGCGTTACTGAAGCAAAAAACATATTTTATTCGAAAGGATAAACAGTGTTTATAACCCCGTGTTCTCAAACCTAACTTTTTGCAATGTCTTGTAATATTTATTAAAATACATAGTTTACATGATGTATAATAAAACTCTTCATACAATAAAAGCAGATGCTAGTTTCTCACAATGTGATGAAATTCTGACTGCTGTAGAATTTTGTGTTCATTCTTACCAACTTAAGGGTAATACATAATATTTTTATTATATACTAACCTTCAAACAATCACTTATTTTCAGATACGTCTGACTGTAGTTTCGACATTACACTGTCATTGTCGAAGGCAAGAAGTTAATTTTTTTTACATTACACAATTAAATCACATTACACTTAAACAAAACCACATAACATTTCATGTTCAAAAGTATAACATAATCACCATTTCTGAGCCGTTAAAATGTATAATCACGTTATCACTCAATACGTCCACTGTCGGGCTGACTCAAACATGTTTTAATTGTGTAATGTAAAATAAAAACATTTCTTGTCTTCGACAATGAGGTGTGATGACGAAACTGCAGTCAGACGTATCTGAAAATAAGTGATTGTTTGAAAGTTAGTATATAATACAAACTTAATAATGATATAACAATCCAGGAAGTAGGAACCAATAAAAACATGGACATTGTATAATACTCATTGTTCATTATAAGCGCTGAACTATCTATATTTTTCATGAATATATTTTATTAAGTTATTTCCTATAGACTAACTAAAATAAATGATAACTTTTATCATCCGAACGAACCAAAGATATATTGCGCAACAAAAGATGTATGCAAAAGTACATCATATTGAAGATGTGGTGTAAGTTAAAACGTCTCCTATCCCAACGCTCTTACTTCATTTTCTCTATTGTACTACTTTTCTAGTCACAACTTATTGGTTAAGTATTGGTAGGTAATGGATTTTGACAGACATGTTATCTATTTATTGTGTTAAAAAATTTGGTTTTGTCGCTTTATTTCACACAATACTCAATACACTGTTACGATTTAGTGAAGTTGACCATGGATTGTCAAAACATTATAGTAATTTGAGTGCTAACTGTAAGATTTTTGGTAGTGAAACTGAATATTTCATTAAAACAGGTGATAATGACGAATGAGAAGCGATGACACCGGTCTATAACTGCTAGACAGTTGTATTGTGTTATACAATATACACCTTATCCAAAGATTAAAAATCTGAAACTTATTATTTGAAATGCATCCGAATAACACAAGTTTAACACAGAAGTAATGTGGATCGGAGTTTTGGTGCTCCTTGCATGTAAATACTACCTCATACAATTTACTAGTAAACCTATTTTGTAATATTAAACTTACGTAATTCATTTTCTTAATGTTAAATAGATATTTTTCATGACATTTTTGTTTTATAAATATAAAAACCTATTAGTAAAATGATTAGATAACTGAATATAAATTAAACGTAAATTTTTATTAGATTTGTTTGAATGCATTGAGATTTTACACAATAAATACCTTTTATACCAATTAAAACAGCAAAGTATGTATGTTTGAAGCAAAATTACTAATTTAATATATTCCAGGAGAACCTCCGTACGAACATTAGTACGGGACAGAAGAGGATTAAATTTGAAAATTTGTATATTTAACTTCTTGAAGCGTAAATATTGTGATGCAAATTATTGAAGCTACAATTAATTTTGATGATTTATTTTAAAGATGGCATGGTGTTGGAAAAATATACCTTTCTCTAAGTCGTTTAACTTTTGGGGGATTTGTAATACGGATGTGCAATTTCTATAGAATCTCTTGCGCCAAGACAGCTTAAAATAAGTCTAAGTTATTAACTAGAGTTACCGTGTAATTTACATAATACCCTTGTTAGTATTCCTAACCCGTACGGTGTTAACGTGTAAGGACCTAATTTCCACTTACATTGTGTTTATACCTTAAATCATTTACAAATAATTTGTCATTGCACAGAATGTCTGCGATTCTACGGGAATCTTACCTTATCTTCTCTTATATAAAATATCTTAACCTTGTCTGTTTATAACTAGAATACCGCTTATCCGATTTTCATGCGATTTACTTCTCTGTAGGTTTGATATCTAATCGGGATTTATTCTTAGTTTAATTCCAAATGATAATAGGCCTACCACTGGTTTCCATGCAGTTTTTATCTCCATCCAGGTACGATATCTGGTCAGGTTTTTGTCTTTATTTGATTCAGTACTTCCCAAGTTTTAACACTATTTGTTATTACGGATAATTCGAAAACCAGAATTTTTTATACATTGTGTTCAGTTTCTTAAAATTTTCCACATAAATATATATTTTGTCATTACCAAACTTGGTATTTGATATGGATACTAATTCGAACTGGTTTTTTTTATTGGGATAGTAATTTCCGAGTTATATAACCATTTATACCGTTTTTACATCTGAAAAATTAGAAATCCGTATTTGTCGACATATTTTGTGTATTTTCCAAATTCTTAAGTATATTTCTAACATTTCAGCGACAACATGTTACCAATAACAAAGTTGGTTTATGACCTAAACGTTATTTAGAATTATTAAAATTGCTATTAAAGTAATTGGTAGTTTAAGTTGAACAGAGCAGTGAAACGCGATCATTACGTAAGATGTAGTCTGAGCTATGAACTTTAGCTACGCTGAGTCAATTGGATTGGTGGGGAGGGAGATAAATTGTTCGATTAGTTGGGTATTGCTTAATAAACTGTATCGACCTGTTTCAGAAATATCGTTTAAAAGAGGAAGACAATTGTTGGCAAATCAAGTAGAATATTTAACGCAACAAACAAACAAAATACTACGGAAAGAGATAACAGACTCCATGACTACGATAAAGTGAATGGGAAATCAATTTTATTTAAAGGATGGAGCTCAGCAAACTCTTTAGTTTGGTTGAAAGTAGATTCACTTTAATGGTAGTACCATGCATCGAGTAATGATCTCTACAATACATTGTCCTGAACTTACACTAAATAATACAAATAATTTAATATTCGTGGACAGGAATCCGCGCTAATTAGGTAGTATTGTAATGGTACTGAAATGTCGATATCATGTATTTGAATTTTCTTGACGATTTGAATCTGGGAAATACTTTATTTTGCTTTTTGTGTATCTATCCTAAGTCATCATTTAGAAGTTTGAACAGTGATGTGTTCCACTGAATGATTAATAGAGACACTTTCAATAATGATAAAAATAAATGATTAATAATTTCCCTGTAAGCATTATTGTTTTTGTTTGTAAAATAAAATATGTTTTAGCCAAGATATCATTGATCCTTGAATCAGGACGTTATAATACGTAAATAGACTAAGGGCTGTATTTTACATAAAAACTCACAAGTTCCTCCAAACTGGAAACCCAGCCCAACTAGCAGAATAGTAAGTTTTCACCTAATAATTTATGCGTAGGATACATTTATGTTTAATACATTTATGTTTAAACCACAATGAAAATCCAATTTTACTTCTTGCATACGTAGTACAGAGAAGGTATTGTGATAAAAAAGGAAATATCCGTTTCTCATTCACCCACATACAAAACCAAATATAATGCTGTTGTTTTTAGTTATTAATATAAATAACACATTGTTTATCTACTCAATTTAACCAATATAACTTGAAGCAAAATAATCACAAAGTTTAAGATAAATTTCAGAGTCAGATAAGAGTGTGTACTTTCAATATTACTGTTCAACTTATACCTCGAAAAATATGTAACATATAGGTAAACATAAGAACAATCGAACTCTGTTATATATTGATGATGTAACCTTGACATCAAGAACAGAGAGTGGTCTAAATATAGTTTAAAAAACTAATTTCATGAGTTGAAGAACTAGGGTTAAGGATCAATAAATATAAGACAAAGTACTGTAGGCTACATAAGTCAAATCAGGGAGAGATTAACAGTCACATACGAGGTGGAGTACCATAGATTAGAAAAATTCGGTAATTTTTAACATTAGTTAAGCCTTATAAAACATAGTGATATCGAAAAATAAATAATAGAAAGTATTACAGAGGATAATCTATGTTATTTCACTTTGCAGTCCCTACACTACGCTTGTTGAACCAAAAATATATACAACCCTGATATTTAAAACATTGTTCAAACCTATAATATTGTACGGATCTGTTCCCTCGCCAAGGAAAGTGATTGAAAAACAATTGAGGTCTTTGACAAAAAATAACTCGGAAAGATATTTGTAACAGTTGATGAATATCTACTTTGGCGAGTACGAACCGATCAAGAACTTAGAGACCTTTACAGTTCATAGATTTGATGATTGAAATTAAAATAGCACGTTGGCGGGGACGATGAGATAAAAATATCTTCATTGGTAGTCCAGAGGAGAAAAGGTCGACGTAGAAAATAATAGAAAGATGGTGTTATTGAAGATCTACGTAGGATGGGTGTGTAAGTATTTGAAAAGAAGATCTGAAGATGAACGAGGGTCGAACAGGGGACGAGATGAAAAGGGTGGCTGTCGTGAAGGAAGCCAAAGTTTTTCAAGGCTTGTAGTGCCGAAGAGTAAGTATATTTGTAACTGATAAATAAAGTTCAGGAAGTGTCAAAATGGCCATTTCAAGTCTTTTCTCGAATATTTTTCATACCTGCAGATCGTACGTTTAGATTGTATTTTGTAGCATGGCGATATTCACTTATCGGTATTATACGTTATGTTACATATAGAAGCAGTAAGAGAATCGTTTAGTAAAACAAACAAAATGTCATCTGTGTGACAATTTGATGTAACCAAAAGTTGATATTTACTTCTAGAAAAGATTGTGTCAACTGCAGCTGAAGTTTTCCTACCCACTTTCTGTAAACACAAACTTATTGACATATATATATATAAACAACTCTGAAACACATGAACTGACAGGCAAGAGCTCTAATTCTAAACCAAATGGCAGTACATTAATGATAAGAGAAAAGAAAATAAGCGGAAAGGCAAAATGATAATAATAAATGATAGCTTAGATAAACATATTAATATAACAATATACGTCAAAATATACTTTAATGCGTCATTGGTTGCTTTAGTAGCTATGTCTTACTTGACAGTTCCTTTATTGCGAGGCGCATAAAGTTAAGGTGCTGAACAATCATCTTGAGTACAAGTTGAGAACTACGATTGGTGTAGAATTAATTACGGCGAAGGGATTTGTTGACTCAGTATATCCGTGCCACATTACGATTGTATAATAACCACAATTTTCTAACGCGGTGTAATAATTTCTTTTGATAAAACGTAAAATATATATTTAGTAAATCTCTAAGTTCAAGTTTAATAAACCTTTGAACGTACCTTTCCAGTATACTCCAATATAAAAATAAACCCAAAACTTAAACAAATTATTTTTTTAAAAAATACCGTAATATATTTGCTATATTTATAGTAGCCAATATTTATTTTTCTACAACATTAAATTTTCTTCTAATAAACACTAAACTTTAGTAATAAATATTTATCTATTTATTTATTTATCTATTTATGTTTCATGTAGTCTAGTTGTAAAACCTTACCTTACATAACTATAAAGTTTTGTGTATTATGAGTTACGTAAATTGTATAAAATATTTTAACACGCAAAATCATAAGTACATAAATCCTCTGCCTTCAAGCAGTAAATATTAAATGCTTTACAGTGTAAATGTCAGTTTTTCAAAGCTTCACAGAATACATTTCATTAGCTCATCCCTTAGGGGTGCACAGTACCAGAAAGAATCTGATCTATACAGCAGTCGGTAACTTACCACTTTCGTTTCGAAATTTAGAGATAATTATAGGCGAGAATTTTATTCAAACTGTCATTTGTAGAAATATTAAATTTTTCAATTGTCAGTATTACTTAATGCTATTTAAAAATTAAACGGAATATATTTCTGTTTTATTTTTTAAAAAAACAAAGAGAGGTTTGCAATAAATAGCAAAGACAATCATCTAGTTAGTCTAATAATTTTATAATAAGAAAAGAAATTTGTATTACTTACTATTTACACATTTTTAGTCGTTTATAGTTTGTGTACACTAAATAAACTTGGAATCTATAAATAAACAGGAAGGGAAAAGCTGCATTCAGCTGATGTATTTGAAATAACCAGTCATTTAATGATTATCTAATATTTACTAATTTTAAATTACAGTTTTATTTAATATTTGCCTAGATATTGACAATCTGCTTTTGGCTATTCCTGTTGTTATGTATTAATTTACATTTTGGTTATTTCTGGCACCACTAGATAGAAAAAGGTTTAAACATGATATTCTACATACCAGACATTTTGTTGATATAGGATATATATGCTTATTAAGTCAGCTGAGTTTTTTTTTAATATTCTATTTCTGAGCTTCAATTTTTAATTTTATTTTTATTGATATTTTGTGTATTTTGTGTAACTCTATTAGTGTATTATTAAAATTAATAGTCGTGATAGGCTCATGTAAGACTCGTGTAATTTCAATAATTAATTATTATAAACGAAAAATCATAAACAAGCAAATTGAGGATTTTGAAATCATTCATGATGTCAACCAACTGTATTTAGAAAAATATTCTATTACAAGTACCTGCAAACTATATATTTTATTGCGCTGCACTAAAGTGTGGACATTTCAAGAGTATTGGATTTGTTATTATGTAATAAACATTTTCTCCCCAATCTTGGTGTTCTAAAATAACACATTAAAACAAATCACAATTTTAATAATTTTGGGGCTTGATTTTTTTTTTATATTCATATTTCAAAGAACAAATAAAAATAATATATTAAATAAGTTTTGGTTATGTTAAGTTACATGGATTTTCTAATTTAAAAATTCAAAGGAACAAAACAAGGTTCCTACTACAAACGTTTTGTTCCTGTCAGTTTCAGGTTAAGGGTTATTTCCTCGATAGGAAAAGATTCTGGGAACCAAAAATAAATTTTTCTCATATTTTAAAATATTTTAGTGTATTAGTTAAACATTTTTCGATCTGTCAGTCAGGAATTGTGTCTGTTTTTCTTCTATGCAATGCATTACACCTCAAATGTTAGACCTATTTGATCACAATTGTTATATGGGTATTATCTACTTGTGAGTATTATATATGTCACATCACAAAAAAATAAAACCAGTGTTTTTATTAAACATTCAAATATTTGCTTTATATCATTTAATAAATCCCAAAAGTAAAACTCAAATCTGACCCAAGGATCAAAACAAACATCACCGATTAATTGTCCTTTAATCTTATTGTACAGTTGCAAATCATTGTTATTTATCCCAGTAGTTATGGCTAGATAATAGTTAGTTTTACTTCACTTCCTTGTTGTTTATAATAAAATAACGATATTCATTATATGGGTTTACGTTATTCTAACCTAACCTTGTAGTATTTAATACAAGTCTAACGCTAGATAATGAATAGTGGTGCTTCTGTGAACTGTTCTTTGAATGTTTTAATACAGTACGTCAATAAGACAAGTACAATTAGGTTGCTACCGAAGTGTCACAACAATATTCATAGACCAAAAGTTAAGAATATGTAACACCATAGTTAATGTAAACAAGGACACTACTCATAGGGATAAGTAATAAAAGTTAAGTGTTTTATGGGTGATTTCCCATTGAATTGTGATTGTGACTTAACATTTTTAGATCCTGGAATGCTGTCTGCCTTAACGACAGCGGTTAAGATTTTTGTTTAGTTTTTAACCTATTATTCCTGAACAGTAACAATGTTTTACACGTGATTTTTATTACACGATTTTGGGAGATTAAATTTCCCATTTTATTAAAAATTTTAACAAAAATCAATCGAACCCTGTCAGTTCATGTGGTTCAGGGTTAAACCTCCGGAGGTTTAAAAACGTCTCGGAGTTGCCCATCATCGTAAAAAACGTGGAATGTTACTATTAATAAAAGTAAAATTACGGTGATGGAAACTCGATGTGCTGACCACATACACAAGATTAGAAGCCATCAAGCAAGCGTAGGTCCAAATCAGGCTGTTTCACTAAGTATTATTATTATTATTAGAGATATTTTTAACTTCAATTTAACTGCTCCCGTATACTCTCTTCAACCATATTCACTTTTTTCTTGTTATAATTATTCTGAAACCTCAAAACGATCTTAAACTTGAGGTTACAACATTTTATTCCTTTTAAATATTGATCCTTTGTTTCAGCTGCCAAGAGGTAACGGGGACGATTTCTGTGTTATCGGTAATGCACACCAATGATGGGAACCAAACCATTATTATACCTCAAACTAAAGGGTATGAAAAATGAAACGTTTTGGCTAAAACAGGAATAAAAAAGGCTAAAAGTTCTGCAGATATTAACATACACTTCACTTTTTGTTCAAAATTGTTTTGCTATAATCAAATTACCATTTGATATTATTATACTTTTACAAATGAGTAGGTCTAATTATCGATTGCAAATAACTTAAATATTTCCAAATGTTGTTGAAAAGAGTAAATTTCACTTATCAATGTATCAAAAAATTTACTTATTATGTAATATAACAAAATTTATAATTTAACAATGTGGAAATCAAAATTATTTCATGAAATTCCTAGTTACATTTAACACAATTGATTATTGTCCAATTCAGTTTCTGACTTATTTTTCTTAAACTCATAGAAGATGTTCACCATTTCTCTCCGTGCAAAAATACAGTCTGTTTTAACGTTTTGAAATGTTCCTTGAAGGATTGCTACTCTCTAGAGTAATTATATTTCTCAGATCAGCTAAATCAGCTGGTGGCGTTTTCAACACAATAGTTTTAAAATGTCCCCACAAGAAAAAATCTAGTTGGGCCAAAAATAGCCAGTCCACTCAATCGACCCCCTTCTTCTTATCCATCTTTCATGAATGTTATCATCAAGTCAGTTTTGAAAATTTATCCTGCAGTAGGAAGGAGCGTTAACTTGTTAGGAATACACTAGATCTTCATCATATTGCAACTGACTCTGTTCACCCACTCAATTTTCATTTAGGTTTATTATCAGCAAATATATCACATTTTTAAGTAAATGTAAACAACCATCATCAGTCTAAATTCTCTCGAAGAAAACATGACTTCTGCAACATAATGGACAGGATGGAGACAATTTTATAGACTCTATAGTGACTTGTAAGGACTAATGGACGTACTACTTCACTCTAGAGTTAAAACTAAAAAGTGAATAGCAAAAACCAAGCTAATTAAAACTGAAACTAAATTTTCACCTGAAAAAATCATGGCCACTTTATTTTCACAAGAAATTCTTTACCTTGTTTTTCCCATGAAACCGAGAACTATCATTGTTAAGTACTGTTATACGACTTTAGAAGAGAAAGTGAAGCCATCGTTTCGATTCATAGAGGAATATTACAAAGTATTCCGTTAGTTTTTTTCAGGACATTGCTCGTCCTCAAACTGCCTTTTTGACAGAAGAAATGTTACGAAGTTCAAGTAAGATGTCCTATTTCATCCTCTACGTAGTATAAATTTAACACGACTTTCCCTCCTCAGTCCCCAAAACGAATTTTAAGGTGGGAAGAAATTCAACTCTAATAAGTTTATAGATGTGCAAGAATGGGACAACATGCAGACACAAGACCTTTACCCATCTGGAATTAAGAAACTTCCATAAAAAAAATAGTGGTCATAACAAAAATATCATTATATTCGACACGTAAAGCTTAGCTGGTGAATTCCTGTTTATATCTAAATACCTCCCCTATTAGTCTGTTACATTACTGAGTTGTTTACATGTCTGTCCGTAAGTTTGTGTTTTTGCAGATAATAGGTCAGCAAATCTCAGTTGAAATAATATTTTCTAGAACAAACATTTTCAATCGGCGACATTAAATTGTCACAGAGATGACATTCAGTTTGTTTTACATATCTACCCTCTTACTGCTTCTATGTGTAACATTACTTGCAACCGACACGCTATGGGATCTTTAATATTATTTTTGATCCGTTTGTTTGGCTACCTCAACATTATTATCAACATTCAAAAATCATTAAGTTTGTACGTCTCTTGAAATTTAAAATAAACCGTGTAAGAAACCTTGCACAAACTTTCTAACAAACTCATCAACAACAACTAAATCTAACCATAAACAATATTCATTGCCAACCTCTAAAGAATATATATATTCTACTTATATGTGATAAAGACACAAATGTATCATTTTTTATTAGAGTTTTTAAAATGTATGTTTTTTATTATTAATTAAAATGTATGTTGTTATTACTGATTTTTGAAACATTGATGTTTTATATTACCGACTTTAAAAATGTTTATGTAATTAAATATATTCTTTTTTCCTTCCTTAGCCGTAAATTGTTTATTATTATTATTATTTATTTAACCCTAACATAGTTTGCTTTACTTGCCTAATCGTTTAGGTCAATGTTATTGATATTTCAATAAAACGTTAAAATTAATAAGTGAGGCTGATTTTAATAAATATGGTGTTTTATAAACAGCTAGATGGGTGACTTTTTGTTTTTTACCGACAACCCAAAATTGTGCATTTTTAGAGATATGACAACCAAGACGTTTCATTTGGGTTTATATAGGCTAAATTTGATCAAAATTGTTAATAGCTTCCAAAAATTAGAGTTACCCCCATAAAGTGAGTAACCAAAAAAGTCATAAGATATGACCAATATATGCCTGCTTACCAAATTTGATCAAAGTCGATCCACTAGTTTGGGATGTATAACCATCAACAGATGACAGACAGGCTTCATTTAAAAATCTGCTTTAGGACACGAATAACCTCAAAAAGAATATATCTACAAAATCTCGAGATAATTGTTTTAAACGTATCTCATACCTTTCTTTATACAAAGTAAATGAGAGAGAGCAAAAATAAGGGCGTTACCTTTTTTTAAAACACAAAAATCAGATATAATATCTCTACATGTTGGGATTTTAATCTAATTTAATAGGTAAGATTTAACTGTGGAAGAAAATTCAAAACTACGTCCGGTAAGAACAGTTTTTTTTTCTAATTAGTTATTTAGTCGTTTAATATGAGTCTTTATTAAGTGTTTATTATATTATATGAGCCTACATTATGAGCACGTAATATAGTAAAGTCGAGGACATCAATCGAAAGGACGTACTTTGGAATTTAATTGGAAAACATTGGAATTTAATTGCTACATGTGTATATTTAAAAATCTATACTAGTATATAAAAATTTAATGGTGTCTGTCCGTGTGTGTGTGTTTTTTACTCAATCACGTAAAAACTACTGGACCCATTGAGCTGAAATTTTACATGGACATTCTAAAGGGTCCCTGGTTAACACATAGGCCTATTTTTATTTAGAAATTCCATCAGGGCACCGCCCCACTGGCCTTGAAAACTCCCTTAACACTCATTACAAATATATGTCAACCCCGTACGAAGGACGGGTACTCTGCTAGTATTATATAAATATTGAAATGCTTCCTTTATATCTGCAGTGTTTTAAAAATTTCTTCCTTACATCACGTTGTACTAAAAACCTAACTCAATTCGTTATCAGTGAAAATTAGTTTTGGAAATAAAGTTTTCAGGAAATTGTTCTGCAAAACGTCATCTATCCGAACAGAGTTCTGCTGTAACTCACGACAAGGACAAAATACTCTAATTACTATTTGATATGTAATTAGTATTTTACACAGAGTTTTGACTCCATAGCTCCCATGCAATAAAGTATAGTTCCACAACAATTAGAAATTACATATGTTTAAAGGTTTTTCAATACGATATTTACTCATGGCTTTTTATAATAAACAATATTGATTTCTTCGTTTGTTTACATATATATATGTAGTTTAGGTTTCTTAGTTTTTGTGTGATTTTTTAAGCATAAAATCGTTGCAATTTTACCACTTTTACTGGACACTGTTTTATTCATTTAATTTGTCTTTTCTCTGTCTGTCTATCTTTCCTTTTATTCTACGGCTCTCCACTTTGTCAACCTCACTCCTTCTTTCCACTCCCTCTCTACTCTCCGTCTCTCCTCTCCTTGCCTTCTCTCCCACACACCTCTATTTCTCATCTTCCTTCTCCCTTTCCTCTCACACTCCCTGCTTTCCCTGTCTTTTCTCTCACATCTCTCTTTCCTCTCCCTCTCCCCTATCAAACCTCTTTCGATCATTTCCTTTTTCTCTCTCCCTTTATTCTCTCTATCGCTCCACCCTTTTTCTTTCTATCCTCTATATTTTCTATCATTACTCTCTCTCTCTCTCTCTCTCTCTCTCTCTCTCTCTCTCTCTCTCTCTCTCTCTCTCTCTCTCTCCTCTATCTCTTTTCTTTTTCACTCTCTTCTATCGTTATTTAAATGTTCTTTCCATTTTCTCCTCTCATCTGCCTACTTCTTTCTTTCTCTAGTCTTTTCTCCCTCTCTTCTTTAATTTTTCTCTGCTCTCTATACCCTCTCAACTATCCCTTCTCTTTTTTCCTTATCTCTCCTCTCTCGCTCTCTTCTCTCTATCTCACTTTGTCTCTCTTCTTTGAGTCAATGTTCATTGTTAATGATCTATAACTATTCTTTATAGCCTATACGAATTTGCCTATTTTTAACTAATTCAACACACAAAATATATAAAAGCCATATTTCAAATCATAATTTTAGAACTCAAAATGATCATTTATAAAATACAGATCTAATTTTTTTAAATGCACTAAAATGTAGAATCTACACGCACAAATTTTTACAAAGCGCTATTTCGGTAGTATAAAAGAAGAAATAAAAATGAGTACTGTTTTAAAAGTTAAGCGGAAGCGATTTCAAATTAATATTTAGTGTAATGTAAAGATGAATAACCAAAACCAATCAATTTAAAGAAAATACAGAGTGTGTTATTAATTTGAAATATACTCAAGTGAACTCTGACCGCAGTTGATAGGCCATAGTTTTATGTATGGTTGTGTGAGAAAGTTTATGCTTATAAAAATTCATTGAGCTATATTTCTACAGGTAGATAACTCATTATTATTGCAATCTTACAAGTGTAAAACATGTTTCATCAAGTAGCAGCCTTCAACAAATATTAATAATTGTAACAACATTCATTTAAAACTTTGAAACCATTCTTGAAGTATAAATTAATAAAGTTTGAAGAATGTTGTTGTTCTATTTCTTTAACGAGAAACATTAATAATTACAAGTAAGAAATGTTATTTTTAGAAAGAGGGGGTTAGTGGGGATGGTGTATCTTTTTCAACTTCCTCTAGGCGACCGCCATAATAGGTTAAATAATATTGTTTGTCTATTTTCTACACAGTATGTATCCCTTTCGATACAGATGATCTGTTTCTTATTTATTTGTATTAAACTATTTTAAACTAATGGTTTTATGAACGTTGAACTTTGGTTCTAATACGTTTTGCTACATTAAATATATCGTGATTGTAAGCACAGTGTTGCCATTGTCTAGCGTGCAACACACAGCAGACAATGTAGCAGTGTAAAGTTCTGTTCCCACCCCCGCCCCTTACATTAAAGTAGAAAAGAAACACTCTTTGAGAGATGGCGATGAGTAATAATTTTGGTTTTAGTGATGTATGTTTGAAAATATGTTGCACTTTTTTGTTTCGTTTGTATATGTGTAAATTATAACGTATGACCATTGTATCTGCATTAATTAATACAAATTAAAAGTTGACAAAACAAATATTACTTTATTGTAGCGTGCCAACAGGTAATAAGCTGGACACTATGTCCAGTAATATTTCAGTATGTTTCCTTAATTTATGCCGTTTTTAATCTACCTTAGTGCGTTACAACTTGGTCTACCAAGTTTATTAGGTTATTAATCTTAATAAAGTAAACTTATTTATAAAGATTAAAACAACTGTTTTAATTACGTACATGAGTCACGTAAGCAGTGAGTTAGTGAGTAAAATAATTACTTCCTTGCTCTTTAAGAAAATAAATGTGGTAATGATAACAAAAGAAGTATTTCATTTAATTTATTTTATTTTCCTTCTTGACAAATATTAATTTGTATAGTAGCGTCATATAAATTTATAATAAGTCAACAGCAATATGTCTAAATTATGGTTAAGTTTAATTATTTAACAATTAAACAAACAATACAATTATGAATATTATGAATACAGTTAAATATACAGTCACAACAAACAAGTCACATATTATCTAAGTTAAACAAAGTAAGGGTAAAAACCCCAATTCATCATTGACAATAAGCAAAACTCGTCAACTGCAACAAAAAGTTTTAATTTTGTTTTTATTGTACCTTTAGAAACTATTGGAATCTAATAAATATAATAATTCCTGATTGCGAAGAGGGTGCAAACTGTGCTTACTTCTCACTTCTTGTTACGGACGTCCAAGGTCGTTAACTCCAATAGTCCGATGTCCATAATACGACGCCGCTGCCAGAGTCCAGAAGCGTCTATTTTTAAAAAAATTTCTCCAACTTGTGTGGATTTCTCAGTATTGACAAGAGGATTCGTCTTGAGGAGCTTGTTGTGGGGCGTGTCAACAGGATATGTTCCAGGGTCTTTTCCACAACGTAGGCAGATTGGAGAGTCACCCAGGTTGATCTTGAGTAGTAAATGGTTTATTTTTTGTCAAGTAAAAACTTTCTAGGGATATATTATTGAAAACAGTTTCAATTATATTCGTTTTCATACCGTTGTATTTAATACTTCGGAGCTCTTGTTATGTTACTCACAGGAACACCTCCCTCCATGCTTGAAACCATGCAGTCCTTATTTTAGAAGCCACCATTTTTCTTGAAAATTTCTGAGGTGAGTGTAGGGTTAATTGTTGTGTGTTCTACCGATAACCCCAGAATCGTAATTTTGGGAAGATTGTGACCAAAACGTTTCATTTGGTTACCTAAAAACTCAATTTTAGCGTAATTGGATCGAAATATTTCAGCTCAATCATGGATAAAACCAGAATTTTGAGTTTTTATCTTATAATACTTACTTCTAAATTTTGAATTATTATTTTTTTAAATGCTTAAACATCTCACGATACAGTGAAAATATTCTCACTTACCAAATTTAATCAAAATCCGTTCACTCATTATGACAGTCACTTAACTACACATGAATAAATTTGTAAAAGTAAAATCCTGTGATATTACTTGTCTGTCTCGTATAACTTGAGAGAAACATGTAAATGTTGAAGTAAGTACGCGAGGATTATTCCCCGAGGAAAGCTGCCTAGCATCTTAATGAAGATTACATAACATAATGGAAGGTCTTGTGCATTAAGTGACGATATACAACGCTTGTGAAATGATAATTAGGAACAAGGAATTAGTTTTGTGAAAGGTATTCTCATAAACTGATAGAGATAGTGGAGTCCAAACTTGTTCTAACATTCTCACACACCTATATTCAAAACTAAATATCACTCAATCTCATTACAAAGAAGGAGCTGACATAAATTAAAAATTAAAAACTCTTGATATCCTCAAATACTTGTCTTCTAAATATTTTAATCAAATTATTCTCATGTGTAAACAAAGACGAAAACAAACATTTTATTAAGGGACAAGAGGAAATTGAAAATAAATCACATACTCCTTGTCGAAAGTTAAATATCACAAAATTAAATCATATAAAAATCTTTTTGTAATAAATTAATTTAATATTAAAATAAATAGTTAATAAAAGTAACAAATTGGAAATTTTGTTTCTGGTCTTAACCACTAAAGAAATTTTATAATTTTTCAAAACTACATATCCTTTTTACAGTTAAAAAATGGACTGAAAATTTATAAGGTTAAAACCAAAAAAAAAATCTTTAAAACAAATTCAAAAGATTATTATTTCAGGTAAATGTAACAAACTCATGGTTGTCATCATTGACAATAAGTTTACCTGAAATAGTCATAGTAAAATCATAAGTGCTAAAATCCGTTTAGGAGTATTAAATAAATTGTATACTCCTAAATACAAAACATTACTTCAATTCTTTAACTGTTAATATTCCTACTTAAACTATGGAATTCTACTGGGAAAATTCATTAGTTCACAATATGCTTAGAGTGTTGTATTTAACTTTCAAGAAAAACTATTACGTTCCTTACCTTCATTAACACAATTTCAGTCTTGAATAAATGTTTTTGTGAATTTGGAAGTATATACTTGAAGTGATCCTTCAAATTTATGTATGATCACGTCCACAAATATATAAAATTGCATTACTAGGAAAACTCAATTCATCGTACTTTGCTTTACACAAAAATTATAAGACTTTTAAAAACAGATTTAAGAGTCCGCCAACTTTCGGTTGTTTTATTTATTCTTCCTTTCTATTTCTGTCAGTTAAACATTGTTATTATTTCAATAAACTACAGTGCGTTTAGTGTCTTATTTGTGTTATTTAAAAATGCCATATTCTCAGCAGGAAAGGATATTAATATTTTCAGCGTATGTTCCTTGAGAATCCTTCGAGAAAATATAAGAAATATTCGGCTATATATTTACTAATACAAGCCTCCTCCTAGCAAAGATTAGCATTTAAAATATCGTAATACACGTAGAAAACTGAATAATACACTTCCATTTAGAACTACAGAGTCGATAAACAACACAGGACTTCCGTAAATTTTAAAAAATGTACACAAAGTTTGTTACTACAAAGTGGTTTTAATAGAAATAATGCCAACACAACTTCATTTTTTTTAATTTGCGACGTTTACATCTGTTCAACGGCTGTAGGAAGCAAACAAATCGAATCGTTTTAATTACTCTGACTGGCTTCCTAAAAACATCTTATAGTGAGTTAACCCCGTGTTAAATTGTATGACTGATGAAGTATGGTTCCATTTTTCTGAGCATGTCAATTCGTAAACACAAGATACTGATCAGCAGAAAACCCACTTCTACTACTGATGAGAAAATCTGTGTGTTGTACGCTGTTTTTCTGATAATCATATCGAGGAGCCAATATTTTTAGACAAGACTGTCAATACAGAAGCACACCTCATATATTTTGAATGAATCTATTTTCAGTTGATGATGTACTGCTTCTGTCAACGAGATGGAGCGACATGTCACACGTTTCACTTCTCACCGACACTCGGTTTTTGAGGTTTTTACAGAAGAACTTATAGACAGCACAAATCTGTGGCCTATACATTCCCTTGATTTGTCTTGAGGAAGTTTTTATCTAAAGCTTTTCAATAAATCTCCTCTGTGAGGTTTAAATCTCCGCAGGGCACTCAACATCCTTTGTGAGGTAAATGTTTAAACATTAAAAACATTATATAAGCCCGTTCGAACCACTTGAAAAACGCTAAAATTGGATTTTTTTTTTAAATGCGAACGTTTGAAAAAATATAATCTTGACCACTTGGAAAAAGCTACAATTGTATTGTTTGAATACTCGCTCAATGGAAACCCGTATAAACTTGACCAATTGAAAAAAGGTTATATAATTGGTTTATTTAAAAATTTGAACAATTAAAGAAGTAACTTGACCACTTGCCAAATGATACAACTAGACCGTTTTAAGAAATATAAATTTGACTATTTGACGGAAGTGAACAACTGGATAGTTTGAAAACTCGGCTATTGAAAAAATTTAAACTTGACGAAAGCGACTAGCTAGATTGTTTGAAAACAAAACCATTTGAATATAACTCTTTATGTGGTAATGTAATTGAAACTTATTCTAAGGAAGCGAATGTGTATTATTCGAGGGGAGTTCTGAATAACAAATAATGCATCGAATGTTTTACAATACGCTACCCTTGCTGCTACACAATTTACAAGTATGAATAAGTCATGAATACATCCTTCATTTAGTGTTTCTGTCAATTGTCAGCTCCTTCAATTCTGTCAAGATACTGAGTGTGGCTTAACTAAGATACTAAGTCTGTTGGGATATACTTAACATAAAACAAACATATTAAATGCCTGCAACTGTTACTTTATTTAGTACAATGTGTAAATATTTGATGTGACTTTACAGTTTCTTACATATAAAGGGTTAAAAAACTATTACACCAACTTCTTCACACAACCATCCATAAAAATAAATATCAATCCATCCAAAGTATTCGTCGTGAAAAATAACAGTTTCAGAGTTGTCAGTGAGAAAGTGAACATAGAATTATTAAACAAAATATTTTCAAAAAATGTATACTTGTAAATAAAGTAAACTTACTTTAATTGTACAAATAACTTATCATAAATCGTATTTGATTGAAATCAAGTTTTTAATAACGTAGGACAAAGTTGTATCTTACTATTGCTGAACTGCGGTTTTTTATTTAACAAATCGGTTTGAACTATTCGACTGCATAATTCACCAAAATTTGAACAAATTAGTTTTAATAAATTAGCTCATCTAAAACAACTCATGGCAGATTTGTTCAAATGTTATCGATAACTCACAAACACATTTTTGGGGGAGATTACTATTTGTTTAGGTCCATATTTACTATATTCAAACAAACTTTTTAAACTCAATAAAGGCGATTTTGAGAACATCGTAATGTTGTGTGTTTAAATTATAAAAAGTACAACTAAATGTAGAGTTGTCGACAAACAAGTTTCAAGGTATGGCCATAACATACACACATTCTAAATTTAAAGCAAATCATTTCTAAAACACAGACGTCAAATATCATTCCAAACCACTTTTTTTCTCAAGAGGCTTCAGATATTTCTACAAAAACTCAATATCAATTTTTTTACCCATCACATGTCTTTATCTACGCTGCGTACAAGTAAAAAAAAAAAAGAAGAAGATATTAAATTTGAAATGGCAGACGGTTTAAAATTTACAGACAACAGTAACAGAATGTGAAGAAAAACTAAGAAGAAAATAGATGAAGATAAACGTTAAGGGAAATAAGAAAATGTGTGTAACGAAAGAAAATGGACAAAACCGTAATTAATTTTATAAATCATGAACAAAAGCAAGTACATTTATGAGTATCTGGGAGTGGTAGCAAGTTTGATGAGGAGATACTAAATAGGAAAATATATAAATCTGTCTATTACCATTTAAGCAGGATATTAATGAAGAAAAAGGAGGTATTAACTAAAACATGCAGCTTTAAAAATATTTTTGTTCCAACCCACGAAAGCTTACATCTCTAAGATAGGAACTTAAAAAGGGGTTTCAGTTAAGGGGAATGAGGTACCTCAGAAAGGAATTAAACAAGACTGGAAGAGATAAGGTGAGGAATGGGAGAATAAGATGGAAGATAGTGTAATTACACTCAGTGTAATTAATTGAGGACTGACAGTTGATGTATGGACATGTATGTAAAACGAGAAAAGAGGAAAAAATGAAGTTGATATTAAAATCAACGTTGAAGAAGGAGAGGAACAGGTAGACCAAGAACTACATGAGAAGATGACTGTAAATTAGGAAAACGAGTGCAGCAAAACATTAAGGCAGATACGTGGAATGATGAGAGATTGAAAGGAAAGTAATAAGTAGTCCAAGCCTCAACTGTGTTAGTGCATAAAGGAGGAAAACCTATATGTTTATTAAATTTAATATTAAGCGACATTAAAAACATTTGGGTAGACTGAATAGTGGTTAAATAGTCGAAAAACATATTGCGAGAAACAACTGGTATTTATATAATATTATAGTCATAACCCTAAAGCTAAGAAACCCCTCTTCAAAATCTTCCATTACTGAAATTACAAGCTTATTTTCAAATGAACTGAACCTTTAACGTAAAAGAGTGCTTTAATATAGACAATATTTCATTTTGTTCTGCTTCTGTAACCTCAAAATATTGATACATTGACATGATGGAACGCCATTTTTATTTGCTCTTTTTGTGTATCCGCTCGTTTGTCGAACTCGTTTTTCCATTTATATCACAAAAAATATCGCCATTTGTACAAACAAGAGTTTTTAAAGACTCATGTAAAACTTACATGAGAAATAATTTCTGAAAAACTGTTTCAAATTGCCGCCTTTTAAAAGTTAAATTCTACTAATATAGAGCTCCGGTTGATCTATTGGCTGGAACTCCCGCATTGTGTGCAAGAGGTTCCTGATTCAATCGTGATGGGTGCTCAAAAATTAACGGTGTTGACCCAGTATAGTGAGTTATAGTTGGTAGCGAGTCCTGGCTACAAAAAGATGAATTATAACGACGACAATTTCACGTATAGATTCCACATCATCTGATTAAATCCAGTCTACCAGGCCGATAATACAAGGATTTATTTTTCAAGTAATATTACAAGCTAGTTTAAAGATAAATTCCAATCACTGGAGTTTTCTTTTGTTTTATTTTTTTATACAGAATGTCTGAAAAGTATTGTCCCAAATTCACCAGGCGAATTAATAGGTGAAAATAAGGAAAAAAGTTCCAATAATCATAAGTCCGGAAAATAATTAATTTCGAATTATTCCCCAATTTCTTTTTACTAAACACTTATTATCTTTGGAAATAGAAAAGATATTGAGCACAAATTTGGTGTACTTAATTTTTACGTAACCTTTTACCCCTGTACAAAAAACGAGATCGTTCTTTTGTATATTTTCAAAATGTCGGCCATTTAAAAATTTTAATGTCAAATATCTCTAAAACCCCTAACTTTACAAAACATTTCAGAAGACAAAGAAGTTACTTTTATATGACAAACTTTTTTTTTTTTTTTATTTTTTCCGTAATTTAATTAATAACTGAGCTAAAAACTAACCACATAATATCTTGGTAGTTGTCTATAATACACAAATTTACTGTAGAACCAATAGTTTTCATAAAATCATTAGAATTGCTAAAAATCGCTTAATTTTACAAGAAATTTGTAAGATATAAAAAATTTGTAGAATGTAATAAAAAATCTAAACAGCCCTCGTTTATTAAAATCTGTTCATAAATAACGGGAAAACACCTATTTTACCAATATTACCTTAATCAGCAACTATTAAAGTCTAGAGTCACCATTGTTGAGTTGTTATACAAGGACTAAACAACTGTTGTTTGTCTATTTTAAATTATTATATTATTATTATTATGATGATGATGGCTAATTGTTGACAATTCAGTTTAGCATAAACTGTTTTAGAGAGTGAAAGTTAAATTATTTCATGAGTGATTTTTAAATAGTATAAGTACGTAATTGTGGTTTATTTCATTGTTATAAACATTATGGCAGGTAATAATCACAGGGGGTTTCTGAAATAGACCTCAAACATCTGGAGTGAGTACCTTACATAAAAAATATTTAAAAATCTCATTTAAACATGTAGGCTACAAGACATAACAACTGCACTTACATTATTTTTAAAATGAAGGCCATTTAAAATTTTTATTACTGTTTTATATCTCGAAAACCATTAATTTTACAAATAATTACAAGAGGAAAATGGTTTCTTCTTTTAACTACAAATAAAATGATTTATTTTTATTTTGTCTCTAAGTCAAAAGATAAAAAATCGAGTTATTGACAAAAGCTGAAAACATAATCTCTTGGTAGTTGTCTACAACACCTAAGGTTAGGTTAGAAGCTACTTTAAAATAAAATCAGAAATCAAATTAAGCAGTCTGATAAACAAATCTATAAACGAATAATTAAATTTCAACTATTTAAAAACTTTCAATAACTTTTATCCTTATCAATTAAAACTTCGTCGCTTTATTTTAATGTTTTTATTTTAATTAATTAAAATCTTTTCAAGTTGCATACTGTTCATTAAAGCATTAGTGTAATATAACATGAAATATGAAATTATTCCAATACGTACAATCGGTGGACTCAAACTAAACTCAAAGTTTAAGTCTAACAGACCATTTACTTTCTGTGTTCAAGACCGCTGTATTCCCTTAATGTATGTTTAACATCTTTTATCATTAAGGGATAATGATCCCCGAAGGAGAAATCAGTTGCAATGTTATGAGGCTAACATTGCGTACCTGTAACTGCAAGCAATGTTATAAATGGATTTGTAATTTTCCCAACAGTTTTACATCAGCACTACAAAAATTATTTATTTATATTAAATTACTTTATTTTTTTCATATTTAAGTACAGTATTATAACATTTATGCTGTTATATAATATTTGTATTTATTTATTTACTTTTAAATTAATTTATTTTAATTATCTTGAAAACTAGGGTGGTTTAGTTAAATTAGTTCCACAAAACAAGTTTTTACCCTTTAACTATCTTCAGGATTTATTATCAAACAATTATTTATAACAAACAAGTATCAATTCGATTAACTATTCATTGAATATCTTAAGACTACTTCATTCTCTCACACTTGCATTCTTTAAAACTAATTTACTCTAATACACAATATTATGGACGACAAATTTTAAAATCTAAATTGATTATTCAATTTACATAAAAAACAAAACTCTACAAATGTTTCTACAAATCTTGTCCAAAATGTTCTTATTAAATTTATATCAATTTTATAACAAAAAACAAGACAAATTTCTTTAATTAACTTATATTTCCAAATTTACTTTTATTTTGCCGGCTAGCTCAATTACTTTACTTTTAAATTAATTATAAAAAAACTTGACTCTTATCTCGGGCATGGGAACTTTTATGACTCATCAAAGTGAAATACTAACTCTAATGATCATTTATTATGAAATTTTGTACTTATCAAACAATTCTCCTCGTCCGCTATAATTTTGGCATTTTTACACAACACAATCACTAACGATGCACAAACACAAGACGTATCCTTATCCTGGGAGGTCGGATGCTGCTATCACTGGTTCATTGACGGATGGTGAATCTCTGGTGATACGTCCGCTAAACTCTGTTTGGTCTCCTTACTCGTTCTCGACTACTATGGATTTCGACGCGATGATTCTCTCCTCTTCTTTTATGAATTTTATACTCTTTGACTCTATTTAAATTATGATTCTAACAAACTTCAAAAGAAACTACTAAATTTTGTGGCGGCTCTGCCTTTAAATTACCCGATGACTTTGAATTAAACCCTCAGGTTAATTCTTAACACTTAACACCTCCTACTCTGATTCCTAGCTGTAAGCCAAGACCTACACGCTCTTAACCCCAGTTTTAGACTGACTCTCCTTACCGTTGGATTTCACCTCTCCCGAAATTCAAGTGTAGCGTCCTCTTCGCTTATTGGTCAAAATCTCATTTTTTAAAACTCAGGCCTCTTCTGATTGGACCTCTAACTTTCTAAAATCTTTAATTTTTTCTTACACGCGCTGGCTTCGCCCTCGGAGATACCGTTAGGTATTCGCTTTCTCATTTTTTCTTGGTTCCCAGTTTTTATGACACGCAGCTGCGTTGAATAGCAAAACTCCGTTATGTTTTCTACTTATTTTTTTTTTTTATGTCGGCGAACTTTCTTCTCTTAAGTAAAACAGAATGTCTTCTTTCCCTTGTTCTTGTCACGTTTGTCAATTTGTACAGTTATCTTCCAAACTTAACCTTGCAGCTGCTCTTTCGGTAAGGTTGCTTGTTCACATGTGTTTTTGTCTCCATTTACACATTCATACAATTATTTATTAATGTTAACTTTTTGATTGATTATTATTATTATTTTAATATTTGATACTAGGCCTAATTAATTATTTATCCATTGTGATCGTTTGAGATCGTTATAGTATTGTAAAGAAAGTATATTTGATGTCAAAAACTTACATTTGAATACAGATAATTGATATTTTTGCTGTAAAGATAGTATGATGAGAATAGTATCAGGAGTGGCCATACAAAAGAAATTGTCTTATTGGAATTTTGCATAGATATTTATCTGAAACATGCTTTTTTATAAAAAGAAAAAATACTTCCCACAAATCCCATTTTATCTTTCAACCGAAGAGGAAACTGAAGGTTTTTTTTATTTGATAACCTCTATAAATATACATGCTATCAAACACTATCAATATTTAAAAATTATGTTAAATTTTCAGTTGAAAATCTTTAGAACGCTAGAAAATCGGATTTTTTTATCCCTTTTATTAAAACTAATTTTTTCGTATCACTGCTAATTTTTACTGTCACGAAAAATCATTCAACATAATGATTTTATTCTAGAGCTCTGAAAAACATGTTTTTAGACCAACATACGATTAAAAATGTTTTTAACTTAAATAAACAAATGTACACAATTTTATGCTCTACAAAAATGATGTCTTGATAATTTTAAATTAGATTCCCATTTTTGGTGTTTGTTGTATTAGCAAAAACTTATGAGAGTCCTTAAAATTTTAATTTCTATAAAACTGTTTAAATTTATCAAATTATAAAAAAAAAAAAAAAAAAAAAAAAAAAAAAAAAAAAAAGTTTCAAAAACTTCTATAATAGAAAAATAAAAAGCCATTGTAGATTATTTTTAAATTCTAAAAACGTAACACCTTGAAATTATTTGATAGGTTCATTATAATATTTTATACAGAGATAATGGAAAAATAAAACTTGGATTGGTGCGCAAATTTTAGTTGAGTACAGATCTTTTGGTTTTCCTTAAAGAGTATGATCCAAAAAATATCTACGCAAAGTTACGAAGGAACGCTTTTTTCTTTACAGATAAAAGATAGACATCATTCCAAAACACTTTTTTTGCGCTCAAAACCGATTTATCCACGAAAATCTTAGTATCACATGACCCCCATCGCATGACTTTCTTTATACAAATTATATTTACAAAAGTAAAAACTCTAAAACATATTCGCCACTGAAATTTTCATCTTAAACTTTTTCTGAATATAAAATATAAACACGAGAGTTTCCCATATTAAATTACTAGTCTATATTTCTTGTTCCTGGCCTCTATCGTTAAAGAATAAATCAAAATTTATAAATCAAGAACAACAAACATATAACCTATTGGTGTTAACTCATGAAACGCGACAGAACTTCAATATAGAATCACATCATTCATCACGCCAATGATGTTTCATTTCATGATGGATGATGCATTACAAACACGTCCTTATTCTTCTTACTTGTTACATTTTTAAATCGAATTACACGTTCCCCTAAGAGTTAAAAGCGTATAAAAATAATTAAACAAACTGAAATTATATAAATTTAAAGTATTGATTCAATGAACAGAAGATTACGATCCTTAGATTTTGTAATACGTTCAATAAATTTATTGTGTAAACCCAAAGTGCTTTCAGTCTAGCGTGTTACAAAAGTATCAACGTAGAAGGTTTTTATTATTCTTTTTTTCATTTGTCAGATTAAAGCTTCCTGGGATAAATTTAATTTTTTATTTTTTTTTTTTTTTTTTAGATAGGTGGCTTGAACCAATTTTGAGAAAATTTTGTTTTCATAACAGCTCCAGAAACGATTTTTTTAAAGTTATTGCGAGTAATACAGTTTTTTTTTCTTTCTTTTTTTTGTAGATGTTACATTTAAGTAAACATTCAGTGCAAATTTTATAAAACATGAATTTTGTGTATTGGAAGCACCCCAAATTAAAAAATTTAGAAAACCATCGCGTCAATATTAAACCAATAAATTCCCACTAACCAAATTTCATAAAAATATGTAAAATCTTGTATACCGTAGGAAACAGCACAAAATACAATCAAAAAAGTAGACAAACAGATATTTCAAAAACGACTAAGAGAGTAATTTTTACATCTATTAAAAACTCAAAAGAATTCGAATATCTATTTAAAATTAAAGATCGAATTTTTGACCGGGAGGGATAAAATGTCCAGATACCAAATTATATAGAAATAGGTCAACTTGTTTGAGTTGCAGATGTCAACTAATTTATGACATCCGACAGACGTTTAACAGATTTCTAATAAATACTTTTTTAATATCACATGACCTCAAAAAACGATATAATTTTTTAACCAATCATATAACTTTCTTTACTGTAACTGAGTGGAGGGTGTATTTAATGAGCTGAGTATGAGCGGAAGATGCATTGACTGTGAATGATGACTACAGAAACTGGCTCCGTATATCTGAGTGATTTAATTGAAGAGACAAAAACCAGAATTGCATTATTCAATTAAAAGGAAATGGCGGCGAGCAACAAATGACTTTATGCAAATATTAGGTAATTGAAGTCCACAGAGTCTGGAGTGACTTCCTGAATGGCGGATGTTAATTTCGTTGCCGTCTCCAAGGCATTGTTTACGGAATGTGAATTAGTGTTTATTACAAAATTAAAACTTTAAAAAATCTTGAATAAACTTTCTTATACAACCAAACAAAACTCTTCCTTAGCAAAACAAATCAAAAAAGTAAGTTAAAAAAAATCAAAAAAAAAAATGTAAAATAACAATAAACGCTATCTTATATAACTAGTATTTATACATTGAATTTTTTTTTTCACTTGTAGCAGAAACGTATCCTAAGCGTAAATCACATTTGATGAAATTGAGTTGAATGACCGTGGTCCGGTTGATTTTCGTTATTTGTAAATTATTCCCTTAACAGTAACTTTCTTTTAGCTGAGAATTACCACACTGATTTGGGTCATTCATTTGCACATTGCATCAAAATTCGAATCAAATTATAAAACCGATTTTGAGAATACACTTCCATATTTGTTTTTGTTTTTTACTGAAAACTCCCGAACTGGCATTTTTTTGGGACATGGCAACCTTTAAAAATTACTTTTTGGAGAACCAATACCCTCTTCTTTGGATACGCAGAACCTACATTTTCCCACAATTTTATCAAAATTGTTATAGCCGATTTAGAAAAAAAAATCAGTATTTTGTGTTTTATTAATATGGAAGGTACCCCCAAATCTTAAGTTATCAAAATAAATAAGAAAAGGTCTGAAGTTTATGGCCTAAATATGAAATTAGATCTAAGTCAGTCCACTGGTTTAACCTGTACAACACTTTACTGAAGACAGACATTCATCATTCCAAAAAAGACTTGCTTAACTATTTACGATTCCCACGTCCCTATCAATTAATTAATTTGACATCACTATACCTTGAATCAATGCGTAAAGGTTACCTGCGCATGATCCAACGTCCCTATATTGTAATCTGTGCGTAGCAGTTTCCTACGACCTTCTCCTCGATTTATTTATTACGGAAATTAAATACGCTACATAGTCAAAACTTGAGGTATCTTCAGACGGAAAATATCCCTACACATAACCCGAAAAAAAGTTTTCTTTCATTGTTAGAAACAATAATATTGTTGATATTACGTTTATACAAAGACTCAAATTACCTGGATGTTTTTCTTAAAACCAACAATAAAAACATTTTCTTCAAATCATTTTTTCGAATATAAAACTGGAATATTCCTACATATCTCTCGGATATATAGATGGAATATCTCTCGGTCAACATCGCTTTAAAGGAAAAGGATTAAAAGAGCATAAAATAGAAATCCCTTACTCTGATAGCCTCGGAGTCGGAAAATAACAAGAGTTGGTTAAGAGAGATCAGATAGTAAAGATTATAGAAAGCAATCTAACCCAAAATTATATAAGGAAAGGTGTAGATTCAGCTAGGGTATCAAGGGCTTGCTACACCCGAACTCAGTATAAATGAGCTCCTGAGAGTATTTCCCCAAGTGCAAAAATGGAAAAGTTGGTACAAAAATTTAAAAACCGTTTAAAAAAGTATAAAATTAAAACCAACTTTTTTTTTTTTATTTAATTGACCTTTCCGAAAAACTTGTTAATTCTTAACTTGTCAAAACTTAAAGGATGAAAAAGAATGTGACAAATGATGTCTAACAAAATGAATAAATTTATATCTCTTTTAAATTGTTTAAAACAACTTGTTTTCCTACTTACGAAAACGAATTTGAAATAGTTTCATGAAAATTATAAAATTTCATACTTGTAGTTTAACGAATGTTTAACATTTTATTTTCCTTTAAAATATTATGATAATTAAAATCGTGATTTTAATTATGACGAAAATAACAAAATATATAAGGTAATTTTATATATCCAAATTATATTAAAATCATGTAAATTATACTTAATAACAGTGAAATATATTTATACAACGTTTATAAAACCACGATTTTCATTTTTTAGAGAAAAATTGCTCGTCAGTAGGAAAATGAGATTTTCAAGTATTTTCCAGGTACAAAAGAAAATTATCTTGAGTCAAAATACAAGTCTTTTACGACTTTTATAAAACTTTTTTCACATTTGTTTCCACCTCTTAAAGTTTTAAGGAATTTTTTTTAAAAAACCTTTTTTTTTTTTAAGTGATAGAGGAAATTATGTGTTGTACTAAAATAATTGTATATCTTCTTGTAACATTTATTGAAAAAAAAATTGATTTCCTCTCTTACCTTTTGGTTGTTTTTTAGAAAACTTTTTTTTATTGTTATTATTATTGGAATCAAATTACCTAAAAACTGTTTAACGAGCATTTCTTTTACTTTTTAGAATATATATAATAATTGTTTATGATATTAATAGAGCGTCAAATTCACAATTATTATTTTGTAGGTTGTATCTGGACGTATTATGAAGCGATATCACCGGTTAGATATTATTTCATTCATGCCTTGACATATCCGAAGTTAAGTCTTAATATGATAATTTTACTAGACTAAAAGAACTAATGCGGCAGAGAGGTTCAGTCAATATTATTCTCATTTAATGAACTAATTAATAAAAGTATCAAATCATGAAAGTAGATGTAAACATTCTTTAACGAAGAATTAATGAGACTCTTAACGTTTCATTCAATTATAACTAAGGAAAGGTCTTCAATATGAATCCTTTATATTTTTTTTGGCAATGTCGACTGTAAGATTTTTCATCTTTAAACAAAAACAAACAAAATAAAGAATTCTTGTGTATTTATAAATTTGATCTTGAAAGCCAGTTTTTGTTTTTTGTTTTAAAACTACCGTTATCGGATGCAAGAATAAAAAATAAAGATATTTATCTAGGTCTGAACTTTGGTAAAACTTATTATTTAGGTACTTAGATAACCAAATATGATTCTGTGAACTAATAATATAATAATTATAATAAAATAAATCTAAGGATCACATTTCCAACAACAAACAATTTACAAAGCAGTGAAACAAGAATTAAAATATGTTTAACATGGACACTATTTTGGCCACAATTTTTCTCTTACCAGCAAAAATGTATGAAAGATCTTACAGATTTTCGTACCATAAATGCAAAAATCTGATCACTAATCTCTGCTTCGGCGTTAATGTGTTCATGTGTTTCTTATTGTCTTACATTATTACTATTGTTAATTTTGACTTGGTATTATAATTATTTGAAACAAAATCTTTAAGCTCTCAGCTATCTTCCCCTCTCTTTTATTGATCTATACTAACTTGTTATAAGACAATAACAAACCTACAGTGAAACTGAAACATCTAACAAAACAAATGATAAACATGTCAAACTGCGAAATTTATATCTCCAACATGTCAAAATATCTCCGCTTTGAGTCAACAGTGCTCTAGGGGTGTGAATATTATGATATACCTATAATTTTGGTTCATCACATTCTAAGAAAGTTATATGATAACTACAAAAATCTAATTTAATTTCTCACAGATATTTTCTTTTGAGGTTTTCTTAGTTAACTTTGACGGTCCACAAACGCCCTTATCAAGCTACAAATATAAAGTAAAACGACTTTTACTAAAAATTTCAATTTTCCTAAAACTGCCTCAAACAATTTTGAAAGAATATAATAAAAACTCAGTAAAAGTATTTAGTCGAAATCTTTTAAAATTCTGATTCCGGAGCTCTCACAGTTTGAAAGGGGAAATTTTAAATAAAAGAAGAAAATGCTATGCCATTTATGTAAGATACTAAAGACTTGCAAATAAATATAATAATTAGTTTTTAGCTGTTTTTGTAATTTTCTAAGTAAATAATCAGTTATATAATAGTTATAGTTCAGTTTCTGTAGCTCATGTACCATTGAGGATGGCGACTTAAGTCGTTGAAACGCGTTTGATGAAATAAACGTAATTTTTGTGAGATCATGTATTCGAGTTTTACTCTATCTAATATTATCTCACAAATGAAGCTCAACATTTATTTATAAAGAATCAGTGATTTGTTGATGCACGTTATTTTTAGATATCTATGCTTTTGAAGAGCAATAGTCTACTTATAACAATTTTTTTAAACCTTTATAAAAACTCATTTTTAGAAACTTTTCGCGATAGTTGAAAACACATCTTAAATCTATATAACCAATTGTACTAAGACATGAAGAAACTTATAAAATAATGACAGTGATTTTACACAAATAGTGAAGTAAATTATGGACAAAAAAAATCTGATTGTTCAGGACATCCAATTTCTTTTTTGTTCATTATTTAAGAGGTTAAGACAAGTATACAGTTTCATTCCATAGTACAGGAAAATTCATATTTTTGTATAATTATTAAAGTTAAAAATAAAGGTTAATTAAGTTTTTTTTAATATTTCAGGGTGTAATAGACGGATTTCAATGAAACTAGTGCAAAAATGTTCACTGAAGAAGCTCTGAAATACATCTTAACAATATACGAGTTGATACGATTGTTATTATCTTATCTTTTATAAAAAATAAAAGGTGAAAAATCTATAATTATAATATAATTTCAGTATCTTTATAAATAACAACAAACATCGTTACTATTCAGGAATAATATTGCTTGAATGGAGTAAAAACAACACCGCAAATTTTAGTTACAAAAATTTAACTCATCCTCTAACAACCGCGATGAGTTTTAAAAAAATTACCTTCTTTATGGTTTCTTTTAACACCTGAAAGTACGTATGATAGCTATATTATGATCCTTGTTAGATATTTTATATAGAAATTGTATATTTTCATGCAACCTAATCGCGATTTTTAGAGGTTGGGTTCAATATTTTGATGATTCCAAATTTGATGTGTAAGCCATTTATTCTCGTATACCAACAATTGTCATCAATTATTTGTAAAGATATAGTAATTGAATATGAATAATTATAAAATTTATCACTCCTTACAATTCTTATACTATTGCAAAAACAAAATATTAATTAATAACTTAGCAAAAATTAAATTGTTCCAAAGAACAATTCACTACCTCTAGAAAATACGACACAAATTAGAGTCCCCTGGGAAACAAAAAGAAAAAAATAAGGAAAATACAAAGAAAAGAAGCAGTCTACCGATAAAATGAAAATTATATAAACTATTTTTTATAAGGTGAAAACAAAATATATGATTTCTTATTGCTTACAATTATTTGATATTCTACTTAAAAAACAACAAATGACTGAATTTTCAAACATTCTATGAGACACTTCCATACCCATATATATCTTTTAAAATATTTTAAACACATAATACTCAAACATTTTATTGGAGGGGGGGTTCTATACCAACTTAACTCCCATTCATGTACAAAAATCAGTAATAAAGGTATTTATGTTTTTTTCACACCTAAAAGTAACATATTAACAGTTTGTGAGTTTGTAAGAAGTTAGTGCAATATTTTTCACTTTTGTGTATTTATTTAATATACAATTTTTTGATGTGGTTTCAAAAAGGCGGCAAAACCCTCGTTTTGGCGGTGTTTTTAAATTTCTTAGGAGTACAAACAATTTCATTCGCTCTACAAAAACACAAAATCGGTACCAAATTGCTCCAATGAGTAGGATCGCTGGACATTTCATAGTCTCAGATGCCAACGTGTCCACAAAGGTAAATCAATATCTAAAATTTCTCTCTTATAATTTCCTTTAATAGCATAGAATACAACTTTACTCTCCATTCCTAATTGACCCCTTTGTTTAACAAAGAATTAAAACTCATTAACCAATAGGCTACAGAAGCTATCTACAATTTCAATGACCGCAGTAATACAACTGATTGGTCTAAACCCCTAAACATTCCTAATTGTTACCATTGTCCGTGGAGAGTAATAGATAAATGACAAACAATGGGGGGTTGTAATGATGCCTTGTCCAAGGGGAATACAATGGAGCAATGAGACATTAAGACTACAATTCTTTCCATGTTGTGGGAAATTAAAAATAAATTGTTAGAATATTGCTCAAACGCTCCCTAATCCCATCTACCCTCTCCTTCTATTCCTTCCTACTCTGCGTTTCAAACTTGTGGTTAGATTTTTTTACAATTTTGTATTACGGTATGTGAACCTGATATTGTTAAAAATCAGCCCACCCGTTTTTGCCACAAGAACTTTAGGCAGACATTATTTTAAACTAGTGGTTTATAAACCTCACTGCTACATTCGAAAAGTCGTTCTTGTAAACACAATAATTACCTAAAGCGCGACGTGGCGTATAACAATATTCATATATCTATAAGTATCATAGCAACAATAACTGTACAAAACACCACTTCCGGGGAGAAATAATAAAAGTTAAATGCTTTATAAATGTGTTGCTATTTTCATTGTGATTGTGGACAACTATTAATTGGGAACATGTACCCATTGTGTATCCTTGTATATAAACCCTGTAATACCGAGATTTCCCAACTGAAAAGGACGTTTCCCCCACCACGATATAGCCTCAGTGATTGGTGACCCAATCTATTGGAAGCGTAAACAATCACATTATTGTTTATATTTTACTCTAATTTGCATTCATACATTTACAAGTTACGTAAAAGATATATCTTTTTTGTCATTTTTATACCACTAAGTCATTCCGTTCTGACGTAATATCTTGTTTAAAAAAAGACAGACATACAGCTAAACAGAGAAAAAAGCATTTTTTCCAAAAAAAAATCTCTAAAAATATATTCTATTCTATTCTAGGCCTATTACATTTTAAATGATGCGTTTACGAAGTTTGTAGGTTGCGCTGTTGTCTGTAATTAATATGCATACACTTAACTAACAACAGGTGATTTGGGACTAACAGAGTAATTAGTGGGGGTGAGCTAAACTTTACCTAAGGAATTTCTTACCAACAATGTTCAAACTTCGTGCACAAATTTATTAAATACATACAGGGTGATTCAAAACTTTAATCATTATTGTAACTGCAACAAAAGTTACTTTAACTTTCTTACACACTCATTCAAACAAAATAAAGTAATAATAATATTCTTCGGTAACTCAATAAAAATTATTCGAACACTTTTTTACGAAAACAAAAAAAAAAAGGTAGTTTTCTTTATTACTAAGTTTTTTCCAGTTTGAGTGGAAGATAAGTTGGTACAGAACCCCCCTCCCCCCAATAAAAGATATTTAGGGTTTAACAAAGCCTAAATTTCCCTAAACGTAAATCGTATTTCATTAAAATCTCGGTTTTAATAACGTCAATAAAATTCCATTTTAGTTTTTGACGAATATTTCTGAAATGCTTTTATTATTTTGCCATCCCAATAAATATTTTTTAAATAAATCATATTATAAACAATTTTATTATTTGTTAATAGTTATTATAAGTATAAAAATAACGTGTACTCAGCGTTTTACTTTTTCTTCTGTAAACTAATAAAACAATAATGACATTTTGTAATAAAAATTGTTTTTCTAACAGTTTTAGAATTTTTTCCTTGCCAATAAAAATGCAACTTGTCGAAAGCATGTACTAATAATATACAATGTTTGTATTTTTATTCATTTTCTTATTTTTTATTAATATTCTTTTTTGTAGATGAAATTTTGTTGACAGAAACCTTACTGGCTCTGTATTTAAAAACTTAGGCTATTATATTACAATTAGCTGATGCTAGTACAGTTGTTAGGGTAACGAGAAGATCATTATCTTCGCACAACAATAATGTTATTTGAATGTTACTCCTTGATTTTGAATTGGAGTGTATCAGCATCTCTGTAAGCATCAGAGTGATTCATTTCAATATATTCGTCTATAGATGTATCTGAAAATTAGTTTATAAGTTGTTTTTTATTTCATTTGAAATAAGTTTCCTTTGATTTACTCTTACAGGTGTAGGCCTATCTTCTTTTATAGTGAACTGCCCTATAACGTCTACTCTGTTCATAAATTTTGTGCTTTCGGTATCACCATAATTATTAGAAAAATATTAAAGCTAAATAATAATATTTTTTAACATAAATAATATATGAGTTATAGATTTCTTTGCAAGTTATACACTGCTAATTTCGTTTCACTCTAGGTAATACAATTCCTCCTTCAAAGACGAATAAATCATGTTAATAATCAAACTGTCCTGAATTTAGGAACTTTAAATTCATTTTACAAACTGAATTTACACTCTGGAAGAGTTTATGACACAAGAAAAGTACGCTAAGACTCTACTTAAATATTTATACTTTCCAAAAAAGAATTTTTTAATGAAATGACAAGATGATAAGGGTCTTTATAAAATAAATAAATAAAAGGGTTAAGCTCATAGTATTTCCAAAAATAAAATTTTTCTTCTTGATAGTTAAGGTCTTTTTAATTCTTTTTTTTTACCGGTTATTTTTACTATATGCGGATCAATATAAATGAAAATTCTAAAATATATAGAATTATCGTCTTGTTTGTGTTGACTGATTGTGACTTACAGACAGTTACGAGTGTGTGAACTTATGAAAGTCCTTGTTTTACCTACTGACACAAATAAAAATAAATCAAAGAAATCCATCTTTTAATGGCTATTGAATTGTTCGTCTCGCATCTCACAAAAACTTCTTTTAAAAGTTACACATACGCTAAGCATTTCTCATTGTGTGGTTAAATTAAGATGTATTCGCTATACAAAAAACAATAGTTATGATTTCGCACTTCATTGTAATTTACAAATCCAATTTTGATTTTCTTCAGATTTCTAGGTCACCCATGTTCAGGTTTAAATATGGGGGGGGGGGTATGATATCTGACATTTTAAATTTGGCCTAGCGCCAACATATTAATTTTTTCGTCAAATAAACATACATATTCGTAATCAGAAAAAAGTTTTTCAACACGATAGTTTTCCCCAAGGTCAGTTTTTGTTTGTTACCTCCATATTTTTCATATATGTGGAACAATACAAAGAATATAAATCCAAAGATTGAAATAACTAGGCTTTATTGTCTTGTCTGTGTAGACTGGTCGCGATTTAGTTTGCGACAGACAGACAGACACGGGCGTGACATTATAAGGATCCTTGATTTTACTTATTGACCCCAAAAAGGCACTTATCTCTCATACAATATATGTAGAAACTCAAATACAAAGAATTATTTTCCTCCCGTTAAAAAATAGTATAAACTCTCAATATCTTAGGTTGACATCACTTGTTCTACCATATACCCTAGGCTATTATTACATAATTTTGGACATTTTGAAAATGTATAAAACTATTTCAATTTACCTACATTTATTTTTCCAATATTATGTGTTTGGGAATTTCTCTCTCTCTCTCTCTCTCTCTCTCTCTCTCTACCTCCTCGCTCGCCCCCTCTCCCCCTCTATCTCCCTCCCCTCTCCTCTCCTCTCCCTCCCTCTCCCTCCCTCCCTCCCTCCAAACAGTTTTTACAATGAGTGTTTGACTAAAGCATTTGACGTTGAACTGAATTCTATCTGTGTGGGCACACTCAAAATGCATTGTTTTACATATCAAATTACATTGCTTTTTGATGCAAAACTAATACACCAACAAATTTCATTTTTATTTTTGTTAAAAATGATATTTTATAAAATGGATGACATTTTCCAAAAATTGTATTGTATTTTCACTGAGAATTACATTTCATATTCACAGTTGGTTTGTTGTGATTATTTAAATTAAGTATTCAATACTTTTAGATTAAGGGCTTCAAATGTAGTTTGTGAGGCTAAAATTTAGCAAACATTTGAGCACCATTACAGATTTACAGACTTCGAAAGATTTGGAATTTTGTGTTTTATCTTATACCAGGTACTTCCAAATTTTGAATTATCAAAAAAAAAATGCTTCTATATATTTAAAAAATACGACAGCATAACAAATTGATCAAAATCAGTCCACCCATAGAGCTACAAAGAATTGTACAGAAGACAGACAGACATTATTCTAAAAATACTTCTTGAGCTCAGGGATCCTCAAAACAGATTCATCATGAATGAGCTAAACATCTATTTCTTGACCCATCGTATTACTTTCTCTTAGTCTCCTTAATTCGTAAAAAAGTAAAAAATAACAGAAAAATTACATTTTTATTTAAATGATAGATTGAAATTTTATTAGGAAACATATTTTTGATTATACATATCGATTCAGGTGGTTTTGATAAACAAAACGTTTCAATGAACATAAAATTCGGAAATGCTAAACATCTGATTTTGTTTTTCGAGGGGAAAACCTATATCTCAGGAACCAATATATATTTTTAATTACTTTTATTTAGAAGTCGAATCAAAATTGGATGTATTTGTGCTTCGATAATAACATGTGGTGTTCATTGGATACTGATATTTCATGAAAACATTCAACTTACAAACACAAGATTTTTGTTATTTTAATGAAAAACACAAAGATATTTTATTTTACATTGTGGGATTTGGGATAACTGAGTTATGATTTTATAAAAAAACATATCTTCATAACTGATTCCAACATTCATAGATTTCGTAAGCTTTAGAACTGTTGATTAAAATATCAAAAACCTCACTTCCTACATTTCCAAAATATCGCACATTGATTCCATAAGATGACCTATTACAGTAGTAACAAGAGTGAAAATTAATTATCAAAAATTTGAAAAACAGCTGCCATTTTGAAAAAAAAAACTTGAATAAAATTAATCAAACCATTACTTCAAATCCTTTAACACATTATTATAACCTACATCCATTTCATTGACGAAATTTGACTAACCTTAAAACTGGAACAATATTTATTATGCTTAACTTAGACCAATTTATAAAACAGCTAATGAATTAAAAATCCCTAATAACACAAATTCTACAACAAAAGAAAGAACAACATGACCTAATTATATTTACTCCCATTTAAATTTCTGAATTAAATATCGCAAAAGCTAGAATATTAGAAAAACGCTATTAGAACGGAAAAACGACTTAACAAGGTGCAACGAGTGTTAACGAACTTTTCCAAAATTTTACCAAATTATTCATAGCCTATAACCGAAATTTAGAAAAATCTGACATACAAATTTAGAAATCTGTCGTAATTGTATTCAGTCAAATTTGACATAGGCTAACATTGTTATTCAGATCTGTCGAATGTTTTATTACATTCAACTGTCCAATTAATATTTAGGACTGGACTGACACAACGAAAGTTGTCATCAAATATGTCTACCTTGTTATTGCAGTCGTTGTAGTACAAGCAATCTAACGCCAAGCTGTGTCTACTACAGTTAGTGGCGCAGTAGGCTAATTTATTTTTTGATTTATAATTTATTGTGAATTATTTATTATGTTTTGTGATGATACAGATTTATTGTTATAACTATTGTAAATGTTTGAATTGTCTAAACATATTTTTTCGCAAGTTTGTTGGTGATTATTTAGGTTAAATTTTTGTGTCGTAAAGACAACTTTTCTCACTCATGATTACTTTACTCAAAAAAGAATCATTGTAGAAAATTTATATATACATAATTCAATTGTACGAACATTTCTCTAAACAATGGTATATAACAAGTTGTGTTTTGCACAATATTTATATTTTTTGTGAATTTTGAAATATAACGTAACTTTTCAGAAAGTTTTTCTCCAAAAATGAAAATTTATTTTTCAACTTGTAAATTTTATAAATTGATTAAATTTTCTATCAACCTTTATTCAAATCAAAACTTGTAAAACTTTTGGAAATCTTGAAAAAAAAAATTGTTTTATGGTGTAAATAGACTGTTTTATGTGCAAAAAAAATGTGCACTTCATTTTTTGCACATTTTTTTGATTCCCAAGATACCAACTCCAAAACCTTTACATCTAACATTTGTTTGATTACAAAGATAAATTCTATGCACGCTTCTGAGGAAAATGATATATAATAAGTTGTATTTGCGTAATATTAATATTTTTCATGAATTTTTCAAATAACCCTAGCAAGCTTTTTTTTCATAAAGATTGATTTTTCAACAAATAAATTTTATAAATTGATTTTTTTTTTTATCAACATTTATTCACAATTACATTACAAAACTTTTGGTAATCTTGAACAAAATTATTTTTAAATTAATTTATTATATGGTAATAGCATTTTCTGTGGTGTTTTCACTTCATTTTTTGGACTTTTAATTCCTAACATGCTAACTCCAAAACCTTTACATCTAACATTTTTTTCATTACATAAATAATTCTATTCACTTTCTTGAGAAAAATGATATATAACAAGTGTTTTGCATAATATTAATATTGTTTATGAATTTAAAAAAACAATGAACCGATTTTATAGTAGGCAGTTCTAGGGTTTTCAATAGGAAAGTAGCCATGAGCCATGACATTATTATTATGTGAAAATACTTTTGGCCAGTTATGTAGAAAACTACCAATAAAATATTAATATATTTATAATACAAAGATGTTCTATAACATACACTCTGATACAAATATAGAGAACTTGACATCATCACGAAGAAAAAACAGGATTTAGGTGATACTAAAAATTACAGCGGTAAAGATTGACTTTATAATTTTATAAATTATTCGCTAATTCTCATTTTTAAATATCTTCTTTTTTCCATAGAAATTTTCGATTTCAGATATTCTAAGCCCTTGTTATTTGGAATGACATCTGTTTGTCTACGGTACAGCACAAACGAATGAATCTATTTTAGGAGTATTTGATCATATCTCAAGGATGGTTTCCCCAATTTAAAATTGATTGGTAGCTGCTTTAAGACTAAAACTCCGATTTTCACAAAATCGACTGTTACGATTTTGCTAAAACGTAGCCTCTAAGGGCCAGAAAATAAATATTGGTTAAAATCTCCCTCCCCAAGAATAGTTGTTTGGAAGTTATTGGTTAAAAAGATAAAATTAATAATTATGGGCACTGTTATATAAATACAAGTATTTCAAAATCGGTAGATGCGATTTAAATCAAATTTGGAAGGAAAGTGCAGATTTATAACCGAAACTGATGTGTTAAACTGAGAGTAAAATAATTACTGCTCGTGAATAATTTTAAAATTCACCAAATGAACCCTACCCTCCTTCGGGTTCATTCTGATTTTGTCCAAATTACTCACAAACCATAATTTTCTCTATCTAACTTGCAGTTTAGTATATTGTTTTTGTAATATTTCACATTATTTAAAAATACCTAAAAAGATGTGAAAATGGAAACCTGGAGAAAGGAAAATATAGAGAGAGTGTAAGGGACAAGATGAATTGATGATTTTTTTGGAGATGAGACTGAGAGGATAGAGAAGGATATTTAAACACAATAATATGTTAAACACAATATGTTGAACAAAATATGTTTCTAATCAAATCATTATTATTTTATTTCTAACAACACAAGATAAATAAAACTGTCACCATTATCGGTTGTAAGCGTTATCATTATAAGCCCAATATCTGCCAACTAGAGAACGATCTGGCAATATTGGTATAGGCACTGTTCTTGCGAAAGTCTTTGGTGAGACCACTGGTTTCTTATTTTGAGCATAATATGTGGGGAAATCCATATATGTTCTGAAAAAAAAATATGTGTTAAAATTTACAAGTTAAGGAGCAAATCTTTCATAAGTGTGGTAGTAACTTCATTTTTCAATTTTAAGAATTAGTACTCATATAGAAATAGAACAGACAAACCATGTTGCAATGCCTAGAAAATTGCCAGCAAACACCAAAGACTTTACTTCCTGTAACCTTACTTTTAATTTAAGACTCATATATGCAACCGTAAATTTTGAGGAAAACTCCAATTTATATTATAGAAATTGAAAATTATTACGTCAATTGGCAATTTCAACTGCTACAGCTAAAAGTAATGTTTTTCCTCCTGTTTATATATAAATTCATTATGTAATACTAACGTTTCAAATTATTCGACTATTTAATAAACAAATCCCCACCAATTTATATTAACGTTTTAATTTTTTTTTAATAATGAGATTGCAATCTAATAATCTAATTTGACTGATCAGATTCTAATTGTAACAAATTCAGGCTAAAGTTTGTAATAAGACCCCAGCTGAGGGCTCAACAATGTTAAGCTTTGTTGGATTCATGGACATGTTAGAATTAGGATGAATTTGGAAACATCCTGGCTAACTAAGCATCAGCAAAAAAAAATCATAAGACCTGAGCCATTGTATGGCATATCCAAGAGACTGATTACGTACAAAAATAACACTTAAGCTCAAAATTAGTACGAGAGAAAGTGAAGGAGTATCTCAGGTCTTAGGATGGGTAAATTCTAACTTCACATTGCCTCTAAATAAATTACAACTGACTTTCTCTTAAGCAAAAGCAATGTAAGAGAGTTTGTAGCATTTTCTACAGGCCATTGCCACCTGAGAAAAGAAATTATTAAGGTGAACATATCCGCATTAAAGAGCCTCTATGTAGAAAATGTGGCATCCAAGAGAAAACTGCAGAGCACCTAATGTTCTAATGTGAATGATTGGGAAAGGACCTTTGGGTCTTTGGCAAAAGGACAAACAATCCCCCAAGACAACCTTCTCAGTAAAATTTTAAATTTATGGAAGTTACAGGTCTTCCTGGTGATGTCTAGAGGCATGGAATTAGTTGTTTTTTTCCTATTTGTTATATCAAAACCCTTGTGGCTGACATGAAAAATGTACAGAAAACACAATTGAAGAAGTAGAAAAATCGAATTAACAAATAATAATAATCTTGCAGCAACAGCCCATGGAAGGACTAGGCTTGTTAGGTGGATTTTAAATCGTCGGATTTATGATCAGATCATTAAGTTTCTGCCCTTATAATTCTAGTCTTTGAAACCAAAATGACTTACCAATATAGTTTCCATGTTTTGTTAAGATACTGAGTCAACAATGTATAGTTTCAAGCCACTAGAATTGAACCTGGAATCTCTAGACACATTTATATCGCTAGTCACTAGACCGACTTCTATTTAACAACTAGTTAAAATATTATATAGTTTCAAACATAACCTTGAAAGAGTTGGATAATTTTGCCAACAGTAATCTTCAATTTTGAAATAATGTAGAGGATGCAGTAAGCCAGTATGGTCTTTGTACTGTTCTCGATGCATTTGGCACGCCTGCAAAATTTATTAAAACAATCAAAACACATTGTAACATTATTCCCAATAAATAGGCCTCAAAATACAATGTTTTATCATTTCTTTTTCTAATTAAAAAAATTTCTAAAATATAAAAAAAAATATTTAGGTAATTTCTTTCTTCCTAAATACCAAAGACTTTAATATATGCCTTGCATTATTATCAATTTGCATATTTTTAATTTTGAACTCATTTGTGGGTTTGTTTTCTTCACAAACAATAAAGTTATACAAGGATAATTAACAATTTTTAAAAAATTGTCAAATCCAGAAGGGTAAAATAATGACAAATTTTTATTACATAAATAATCAGACTTCAATACATAAATATTGATATGTCTTGCAGACTGTTTAAACTGGCAATACAAATTTTAGTCACCTAATTTAATATAAAGTTACCCAACTCCCTAATTTTATATAAAATATGAAAATTACATGCCAGAAATTGTAAAACATAGAAACCTTTTATAATGTCCAATTTTATTTTATTCCAGAAACATTGGAATTTGTTTTTATGTTTGGGAATAAGAGTATTTGAATATTCCCTTTGTTAGATTTTAGAATTAATTACAATACTTTCATATTCAGTATATCTCTTCCATGCTATTAGACACTATATTTCTGAAGGAGTTGTGACACACATTCAGATAAAAAACAAAAATTGACAATTTCTTGTTTCAAATCTTTCTAAAAATACATCTGTAAAAAAATTACAATTGGTGTGAATGTTAAAATTTTGTGGTTGTGTAAAACCTCAAATGATTTTTTTCTGAAATCTTTTTTTAAGGAATATTTATTTAAATTTTGAGCACCTAGTTTTAAAGCTTTATGTGTTAAATTTCAAGATCAAAGACTATGGGTTAAATAAAATGTATACCCTTGTAAAAATCATATTTTACACAATCTCATTGGAAGTTGATGAAACTAACTGCAACAAAAAATTATAAATAGAATACACCATGAAATAATATGCCTAATCATAAATACCTTGTAAAAGTTATCAACTTCTTGACTTCTTGCTTCATCAATAAGTCTTAACTTGACATTTGGTGTTTCCAAAATTCGTTTCCAATTTGCTTTCTTGTAAGCAGACACAAGATCAGCTTGGGGTGAATATGGAGTTCTAGTAAAGCCATATTGGTAGGAAGCCATCTGAATTTAAACATTAATTATATAAATAAACTATAATCATAGAATTATTTTATGTATTAGATACTATTTTAGATATTATATATATATATATATATATATATATATATATATATGTGTGTGTGTGTGTTATTTTAAGCAAGATTTAAAAAACTTCCGAAAGGAAGCAAAATATATACAAATGAAACTAAAAAATATATAATTTTAGGCTTCAAAGAGATACATAAGTTTTAATTTAATTTAACTGCCAGTATGTTTATAATGTTACTAATACACATAATAACAATACTTACTGTAAACTTAGACAATGTTTCATTTCTATAATCTTGAAAAAAGTTGGTCCCTTGCTGTTGGTAAAGAGAACTATAACCTTGTTTAATTGGTGCATAACTGCCTAAGAATGGTTCCATCGTTTTAGGGGGATAGTCACTATGTGACGTTGACTGCATCTGAACACCCATAATTTGTGTTCAAGGTTTACTAAAAATTTACTGCAAAATAAACATTGAATGTAATAATATTTAAAAGAAAGTTACCATAGAAAACAAAAAGCTATTGTTGAAATTATATTTCAAAATAAAATTAATGTGAAAAAAAATAATAAATAACAAAAAAATGGCAATATTTTCTTTCCTACTGTTATTTTTCATATCATTATATTATTACAACTTCTGTTTAAATGAATATTTGTTTTAAAACTTAATCTGTCTCTTTATATCAACTTTCAATATATATTATATTTCATAATAGTTTGTTTTGTTTGAAATTGTCTGTCACTTAATAATGTTACTATTTATGTATATACAGTATTCTCCATTTTTTGTCTGACTTTCACCAAGAAAATATAGAGATTAGGAGCTGATATCTAGTTGATATCTAGTTGGTATCTAGTTGATATGTGGAGATCGGTAACTAGAAGAACAACAGATTGGATGTCTAGGCTGGTTGATATATGTAGATTGTTAGCTGAAAGAACAACAGATTGGCTACCTAAGCTGACTGAGATGTGGAGAATGGTAGCAGAAAGAGCAACTGTTTGGAAATCTGAGGCGATTGAAATATGGAGATCCGCAGTTCACAGAGCAACTGGTTGGGAATCTGAAGTGATTGGTATGTGGACATTGGCAACTGAAAGGACAACTGATTGGTCTATGCTGATTGATATGTGGAGCTTAGTAGCTGAAAGAGCAATTCTTTGGCAATCCGAGATGCTTCATATATGGAGATTGGTAGCTGAAAAGACAACCTATTGGCTACTTGAGCTGGCTGTAATGTGGAGATTACTAGCTGAGAGGGCAGCTAGTTGGAAATCTGCACTAGTTCATATATGGAGATTGACAGCTGAAAGGGTAACTGATTGGGTATCTGAACTTTTTGTTATGTTGAGATTGGTAGATGAAATGGTTATTTCAACTGGTTAGACAACTAGTCTACATGTTGTTAGTAAATAATAATATAATTATTAATTATAAGTATAATTTAATATGTTAATTTTATTAACCAGTTAATTACATTTCTTAGTGCACCTAAACTGGTTTTATTAGTTCCATTGTATCCTTTTCTTCTTGAATAATAACTTTAAAACTCACGCCTAAACTATTAGAAATATATATATATATATAATAGAACTAAGTATAGAATAGAACTAAGTCTCTGATATATCTCATCAATATGAAGCAATGTTTTAGGGTTTTTATGAACTAAGTCAATACGAGTAATTAATTCACTTCTTTCAAGAGAATCCCAATTAAGTATATGTAACCTAGTAGCAATGTCCTTAAGTTTTGTCAAGTTATATACAGAGAAATCTTTCAGTCTAGAGTTTAAATTTTGGATTTGTTCAAGTTTTTCAACAACATCGAATCGTAGTTACGTATGCTATGCTCACTAGCCCAATTTGAGGAGTCTACTGGAAGGCTGCAGACAGCTATCAATAGAATTTGTGACTGGACTAAAAAATGGTGAATAAAGCTGAATGAGACAAACTCTGTTCATGTTAATTTTACTAACAGAAAAACCAATTATCTCCCAGTGGTTATCAATCAACAAGTGATCCCACAATACAATAATGCAAAATACTTGGGCATGACACTAGACGCAAGATTGCGATGGAAGGTACATGTTAAAAAGAAACGTAATGAACTAAATCTCAAACTAAGGAAAATGCATTGGCTTCTTGGGCGGCATTCAGAGCTGCCAGTGCACAATAAACTATTACTTTATAAACAAGTGCTAAAACCTATCTGGACATATGGTGTGCAGCTTTGGGGCTGCGCAAAAAGAAGCAACATCAAAATTATTCAAACATCAAAATAAAGTACTGAGGGGAATTGTTAATGCCCCATGGTATATACGCAATGATGATCTCCATAAGGATTTACAAATTGCTACAGTTTATGAAGAGGTTCGGCGATTTGCTCGGAAGCATTAAGAAAGATTGCATAAGCACCATAACATCGAGATGCTACAAGTTCTCGACAATTCAGTTCAAGTTCGGTGGTTGGACAGGATAAAACCGTTTGATTTGGCCTAAGACAAGCCTAATACGTAAATAACACAAGAACAAGTGATTTTGTATATTGGAATGCGTCGTAGGATGTGCAGCCAACAAACGCTTTTATTTTATAGAAATATTGAGATAAGTTCAGTTTCAATTGTAAATAAAAAAATTAATTAATTAAAAAATAAATAAAATAAAAACTAGCCCAATCTTGCAATGTATTTAAATGTTCATCATCTCATTGTGTTCTCCTTGTTCTATATCATATTAAGGTGTTGGAGGTAGAGGTGATATAAGGGCTGGAAGGATTCATTATCATGATTAGGTGACTGATAATATGAAGGGAGGAATGGTTCAATATCATGCTTAAACCATAATCCATAAAGTAGATGTCAGATCATAATCCACAGTGTGATGTGAATCTAAATGCATCAATAGATCCATGGCAACTTCCAGATGGACAGCTTTAGTTGTAAAAAAACAAATATATGTATGCTATATATTCACATTCACTTTTTGTATAGCATAAGCTACAATAATAAATATAACTTCAGAGACTCATCTTCGTAGTAGTTGTCTGAACCATCATCATTAGTAGTCGGTCATTGGTATATTTTGTTATAGAAAGCAAGGATGTATTCCTTTAACTTCTTTAGGTTTGCAAGTTTTGCTTGTTTGATGGGAACTTGATTTTGTGGAAAAGCAAGTTGAGTTGAACGAAACACCAGATTTGTTTTCCTCATTGAAAAATTGTGACATATAATGCCATTTATGCCTTGATATTGCCTTCATCTTCGCATTTATATACAAATTGGTACAGAGTACTTATCTGAAACTTTACTTTATCTTTTGTAACAAACTTTTTCCCACTGGTTTCTTTTAAAACACATGTTTGCTTGTAGTATTGCTTCATCCAATTCTTGAAATGAAGAAATTTATCTGCAGTAATTAGATGTACTGTGAATTTTCTGGGGATTGAGGAACTGTTCTCAATAATTACTTTAACTTCATCATGTGTGTAGATTCGGTCATGCCTTCTTAATGCTTTGGATATCAAGCCGAAGTCCCTGTCACAAGGGCAAAAAACTGGGCCCTGACACAGGGAAGAACTGTTCAACTTTTTTAATGACTTGCAGGCTGAGGTACAAACAATATCTAGACATTACCTGATTCTTATCGTGTCCACCATAGTTATCACTATACAAATGCAACTCTGTGTATTGTTCAGAGGCCGACTTCAAATATTGTCTTAAAAAGGTGCATACCATTCCCCTCATGATAAAGGTAAATAGTTGTTTTATTTAATGTCTGGATACCAAATAGGTTAAGAGACAATTAATTGTCTCATATAATACAGTTCCTGGACTGGTATTTTTGAAAGGCTTATTGTCTTCATATAATCAAATGTTAGAGCTAAAATATGATTTTCTTTGCTTTTTCTCTCCACATCTAGTTTAGTGTACATTGTATATATATATATTAACTTCTCCGCCTCAACAACACTTTTATCAGTCTCCTTAAGGTGCGGTGACTTTCATTTCATATTCAGCTCTTTACATACAGCACAAGTATCTCCTGTGGCCTTCCAAATCAGTAATTGAAATTATCTCTATAATATGTCCTATAAAAAAAAATCTGACTTTCATGGTCAGGTTTTGCTGTCAAAACAACTGCCACATCTGTTTCAAGGATAAATTTGCACTCATGCAATGCAGCTTTTTACCAGAGAAGTGAGACTCTTTCAGTAGAAATGATTTTATGTGATTTTTTACCAGTTCTTTTACTTCACTGGAGAGAGTATTTGTTATTCCTATGCCTCTTCTGTCTACTGGTACTGTCTTGGGCCTACAAGATTAAAATTTCTGATTATTCTGACTCTTTTTTCACTTATATCATAGATGGATAAAAATCCTTTAAAACATACCTCAGTTCTCTTGGTTCCATTATCAACATTTTACTTAACACGTAGAGTGCGGCTAGGTCGCCGGCGCCATATTTCTTGCCAAGCGCTGGTGGCGTGTATGGCGCCGGCGGGGCAATACACTTCACTCTGTTACCAGCCCAACTGTAGCTCCACAATCCCGGGATAGGTATGATCGGCGGCATAGCGCATTCAATGTGTTAAAAGAAGCAGTTTTCTGTGCCCTTTGAGGAGTCCCAGCAGTTGGGCGTCATTGTTGAACATCCACAGCAATCGCATTACGGCCATGTCGTAACAAAAATTTAGCAGACTTTGTATTACTTTAAAAATGGACATTCATAGAAATTAGACATTAGACTCACTCAAAAAAATGATAATGATAAGATAGGCCTAACATTAGCCTAAGTTAACCTTGTATTGGGCTTTTTTTCTTTTTTTTTTATAAACTGGGCTGTGATAACCTCCATCAGAGGCCTCACCGGCGTCGACCTAAAGGTCTTTTGCCGCCCCAATTTCCTTCCTACACCCATTCAGTAATACCCGTCATCCTTATGAAGGAACAGATACTACCGATAGGGTTGTCTGGGATGGTTTCCATCTCTTTCCCCGGAGGGCCTAGAGAGTACAGCCTGGCTCGTCCTAACGCCTCACACTCTAAAAGAATGTGTTCTGCAGACTCTTCAGCCAAACCACATTTCCTGCATGTATTATCTGCAGCAATTCCTATCCTGTGTAGGTGTTTTCTGAGGTGACAGTGGCTCGTTAAGAGACCAACCACCCACCTCAAGTTATCCCTTCTGAGAGAGATGAGTTGTTCCGCATGTTTCTTGCTTGGTCTAATTAACCTTTTAGCAAGTCTACTAGTGGTTGAATTCGTCCAGACCCTGTTCATCCCCTCCCGCATCCACGTATCAACCGCCGCCCTGGCATGTCCATAAGAGATTCCGAGCACCGGTTCCGAGCCCACGAAAGGGGATTCAGAGCCTGACCTGGCTAGTTCATCTGCTCTCTCATTACCATCAATACCTGAGTGGCCAGGAACCCAGCCAACAGTGACCGTGTTCATCTGACTAAGCTTTATCAATGATGAGATGCAGTCCCATACCTGCTTCTACGTTAAGTGCCTTAATGGCAGCTTGACTATCTGTGAAAATCAGAATGTTCTTACCAATGTATTTCATTCTTTGATTCTCCTTGATACATTCAGAGATAGCACCTACTTCTGCTTGGAAAACAGTAGCATGCTTACATAGGCTCAGTACGATGGACCTCTCTGGGTTGAGCCCATTAATGCCACCGCCTGTACCCATCTCTGTTTTCGAGCCTCTGTGAACCAGACTATATCTTGCTCGTTGTATAACCTCCTTCCAGACTCCCATTCTTCCCTAGAGAAGATCTTCGTCTTAAAAGGCTTGTCTAATGAAACCTTAGGTATCCTGTGATCTGAGGGCATGTCTAACACTTCCCTGTTGACCACTTGATTTATCCTGCAATGCCCAATTGCAGGCTACCTCTTTCTCCAGCACCCCGTTTGCTGTAGTCTATATGCACTCATCCTGGCCTGTCCCTGAATATATACCCCTAGGGGAGGGAGATCCAGAAGTGCATTCAAGGTAACAGTTGGTGTAGACCCCATGGCCCCCATGATAGCCAAACAGGCCACCCTTTAGAGACCATCCATTCTACTTCCAACCCCACCTTGTAGCGTCTTAGTCCACCAAACCACCGCAGCATAGGAGATTAGTGGTCTAATAATCATGGTGTAAATCCACATAACCACCTTGGGTTGCAGACCCCATTGTTTACCAACAGCCCTCTTACATGCAAACATAAGACACTTGGCTCTGGTTACTACCCGTTCTATCTGAGGGTTCCAGGTGAGATTTTTATCTAACACAGTACCTAGGTACTTCACCTGGTTCTCCAACGCTACCTCCTGCCCAAAGAGCTTAGGTAGCGACCTCACTCCCAGATTCCTTTTTCTTGTGAAGGGAATGAGAGAAGTTTTTACAGGATTCACAGATAACTGTTCCTCCTGACACCACCTTTCCACCTGGTTAAAGGTAGCCTGCATAAGGTCACAAACAACACTCATGTCTCTACCTCTAACCACGATGGCCACATCATCAGCGTATCCCTGTGAGTAGAATCCTTGTTCGTTTAAACGCCTAAGGATCTTATCCACTACCAGGTTCATTGTATTGGGCTTAAAATATGTTTTAAGAACAATCATGATGTTTTTGAAACCAAAAACAAGACTAGTTAACATTATACTAGTCCATTATACATAGTTGCAATAAATTAGTCATTTAGATCAAATTAATCCAAAGGTTTACCAGATAGTACTATAATAACTATACCAGTAGCATACGCCTACTTTAAGTCTTTCATACAGTCTTATTACAGACTTGTAGTCTAAGTTAAAGTGTTTCTTGGTTTATAAAAACTAACCAACAATATTGTAGTAACACAGTGTAACGATATCAAACTAATCATTTGCAATTAATTATGATTAATGATATCAAAAGATAAATAGTAAATAATTCATGTACAAAGAAAAAAATAATAATAATAAAAAGAAATTAATATTGAAGAAAATGTAATGAAGCCAGGTGCAGTTTGGGAGGTTGGAATGTAATGGTACCAAGGGAAGTGTACAAGAAACGCAAAGAAAAGGGGGACTTTAGCCTTGAAGCAGTAAACGCGACTACACACATAAAAAAAGAAGTAACGGGATAATTGGCCAAAGACGGATGTGACTAAAAAATTGTATAAAAAAAAGGAGAAAACAGGGGGAAGTTGGTGTCCCTAACAGTACTTCAGAAAGGAATGTTTCCAACTGTTTCGAAAAATAACGACTTGCAGAAAGTAGGTCGACCAATCAGATGAGATCCCACTTTTAAAAATCAACGGGCAGATTTTGAAACTCGCCACTAAAAAGACAGAAACATATGTTTTGAAAAAATTAGAGGATTTGAACGAATCAACGCAGAGCAAACCAACTCGAGTTTAAAAGAGGGGATGAAATTCGGTAAGAACCAAAATTGAAAGGGGGAGTTAGTTGAGGACTGTTGACCAAAGAGGGGATACGTCTCTGCGTCACCTTGTTTAAAGGAGTTTGGTTTTCTAAGTCGAGTAAAAAGATAAAGTCTTAAACTGTTTGTTGACCAGAGGAGCTGGGCGTCTCCGAGTTCGTTAGCTGAAAGTCAATCAGAACAAATTTAGTCTTAACGAGAAGTTAGTGAGTTAGTATTAGTCGTCAGGAAGGAAGATTACCAGTTGCAGTTAGGCTCATCCATCACCCAAGGAGTTCAAGAAGGAATTCCTTCTTCGTTTTTTTGTGAAAAGAAAATCCGGTGAAGTTATAAAAGCAGAGTCAGTGAAAGTTGTGAAGTGTTATCGTGAAAAATCGTCCAGTTGAAAGGGAGCTGTACCATTGTTAAGTACAAAATTGTTAACCATTCTTTTAGTATTAATAGTATATTTCACTTCAATTGAGCCAGCAAAGGATTCCCCCTGAGAAATTAGAGTTAGTGCTAATAAAATATTTAATTGTTGTTTGTAAAGAAAAAAAAAGCCGTGGCAATAACTTGTATGTTCAATGTTTAAGTTTTAAATTGTTTTTGTAAAGAAAAACGCCGTGGCAATAAATTGTATGTTCAATGTTAGTTTTAAATTTTTTTTTTCTAAAGGAAAAAAAAGATTTTATTAGTCAAAACTAAAAAAATTATAATCTTGGTAAAATAAGTTTTGATGTCCAAAAAGGATTGAGAAAGTTTTGAATATTGTGTAAAATAAAAAATCATTGTAAGGAAGTAAAAATTAGGTTAAGAAATGTGTGAAGAATGAATGCAGAATTAGTTAAGAACATTTTGAGTTAATAAATGTAATTGTTTTCTAATGTTTAAAATATTGTATTAAAGTAAAATTTTATTGAAAGGTAAAAAGTTGTGTTTGCGTTTTTATTAGTTATTATTTAAAAGTGTAAAATTGAAAAAGAGAGGTTAAAATAACAGATTTCTAATAAGACACAATAACATAACAGTAACTAACTAGGCTTAAATAAATAGAGTAAATCTTACCTGCAGTCAAACTCAGAACGCTTTGATGCAACAGTTTTACCACTTAGACTAACATACTCCTGCCCTTTGAGGTGGGCAATTTTATTATTGTCCCTTAAATATTTTACTTGAACTAAAACAAGATCCAACCATCAATACTTCTGAGCACTTCTTGTAAAAATAAATAACTGTTCTCTAAAGGCTAGTTTTCAAAAAGTTTTTTTCAAGACAGTTTTTCTCACATAGTAACCATTATGCAAAAAAACTGACAAATCTATGCTTTGAAATTTTGAAACAACTGCCTACTCCCCTGATTTGGCTCCTGATTATCACCTATTTTCTCGACTCAAAAACACTTCCAAGGAATAAAGTACTGCATTTTGTACTCTCGCCTATTTCTTTCTCCATCTCGCTATGCAGTGGCGGATTTCCCACTAGGCACTCTAGGCCAGTGCCTATGGGCGGCACTCTCCAGGGGGCGGCACGGCCGGTGGGACCCGTGGCTCCGAGATGGTAGGCGTGGCGCGGCGGTGACCAAAAATAGAGTCAAAAGTCACTGAATTCGCAATGAAGCATGTTTATCAAAAACATGATTAAATAATGCAATTTACAAATGTGTCTGTTCTCATTATTTTAACGGGGATATTTTATGCTGAAAACTTAACTGTTTGGCAACAAGCGTTGTTTGGGGGCAACAAGCGTTGTCTCGTTGCAACACTGACTGCCAAACCGCAGTTACCGCGTCTGCTCTACCGGGTTGTTAAGGTTATAGATCTTATCTTAATGTTCAAGTAGTGTCATTTTAGTGTCATCGTGTGTTTATGGTGTAGTGCTTATTCCTAGATTTAGGCCAAAGTCATGTTGCGTATTGTTTTGATTTGCTTTCCCGTTAAAAATCATAATAATAATAATAATGAGTGACAAGCGCAGAAAACTAAGTGGATCAGGTTACCATAAACTTGCGAGTGACAAGAGAGAGAAAGAAACTAACCTTTTAAAGACATTTAAAAAAGTAGACAATTTTTTTAAACCTTGTGATAAAGACAAGTGGAGAAGGCTGCTTCTTGGCAACAACACAGTGTCTCAGATAGAGGACCAGACAATGAAAATAGTAATGAAGAAATATGTCTCGCTGAACCAGATCGTTTAGAACAGAGAGGTGAAATCGAACTAGACATCGACGCCGTTGAAAAGCTAAATGTACATTCAGGTAATTTAGTTTTAAAACAAACTGAAACAGATTTTAATGTAAGTGACGACCCAATTGAGTGGAAAATAAACGATGCTACAATTGATATATTATTAAAAAGAGGGATAAACCAGAACAAAGACTGTGATTTTAAAAATTCAAAAAGAGATATTTTGGCGACAAAGTAAGATATTTAAACAAACATTTCTTTAATAGGAAATTGTTAAATGGAGAAAACATATCACGGTACTACTTGGTGTATTCAAAAAGTACAGGTTTGGTATTTTGCGCTCCTTGCAGATTATTTGGACAGACAACTCAGACAACGACAAGTTCCAAATTAGCTAGTGAAGGTGTGTCAGACTGGAAAAATATTGGAGCGATTTTGTCCACCCATGAAAATTCACAGGAGTACATGAACTCCGAACAAGCTCTATTGACTTGTAAAAGAGGAGTTGGGACACTTGATACTCAATTTGATTCGTACGTCGAAACTGAAAGGAAATATTGGAGAAACGTTTTGCAAAGAGTGTTTGCTGTGGTAAAAAAGCTGGCAAGCCGGGGACGCCCGTTTCGAGGATCGGATGAGATATTTGGGTCGCTACACAACGGTGAGTTCATGGTGTCACTGATTTTATTATATTTCTTATTTCATTTCACAACTTAGTAGGTTTATGATTTTATAAGTTTTTTCGTTTAAATATTGTTGCTTGTACCTTTTACAACTAATACTGATCAAGATTAGCCTTAACTAGAATTTTATTTTTTTATATCAACTATTTTATTAGCTTAATAGTTTTATGTGATTACTGTTCAAGTCTATTCATTGTATTTTTTTATTGTATTTAATTCTAATTGTTTCATAGTGTTAGGTCAATTATTTTCCAAACATAATAATTTAACGTATTTTTGTTTTAGTTTGTAAGAGCATATACCTTTAAATGTGATTAAAATTTTTAAAAAGTAATTCTCAGTGTTTTTAACAAATCCTTTTATGAACTGTTCCGATTTAGTATATGATTGTAATAATGGCGTTAACATAAAGCACTTGGTAAACCGAGTCTTGCTCGGTAATATTTCATTTTTATCAGTTCATCCAATTACTATAAAGCATTTCAGAGTCATTAAATGTATACACATTTCTTTTAATACTTCATGCAAATTTTCATCCCACATTTTGAAATAGTGTTTATCCTGTCAGGAGGCTTTAATTTTTCAAACAGCTGTTATGATTACTTTGTTTGTACCAGTTTTCGTTGTTTATTTCGTTACCAACACACAATATTAAACCCAAAATATTAAACTGTTTTGACCCTCTAATAAATTTATTTACGCAACTAGATGTTGTCTGGCCAAGTAACCTGTACTGAATACGTTTTGGAGCAAAAAAAAGTTATTTCTAGCACTTTAAAAACATCCTCCGAGCCTGAGATATCAATCAATCAAGGAAACATACATTCCTCTATAATATCGTAGGATATTATGGTACGTGAAGTACTACAGGGGGGCGGCAGTCAGAATAGTGCCTAGGGGCGGAACATTTATAAATCCGTCCCTGTCGCTATGACATAGAAAGAACTAAATAGTTGTGTTATTTACCTCATAAATTTTGTTCACTTGTTGAATCAACTATATAATTTATAAAAACAATCACATTTATAAATTATGATTCAGTTTTAAAATCTCATAACCAATCAACATATTTGAATAGTTATTACAAAAGGTTTTTAAAAAATGTTGATTATAAGATGAACTAAAACAAAATAAAACAAGTTAATTAGATCAATCATAGTTACCCACCAACCCTTTCATATAATGTAATGAAAGCAAATTCTCTAAATGTCCAAAAAGTAAGTATAAATGTTAAATTTTATTGGTATTACAAGGAGTCTTATCCAGTAGGGCATGTTTATTTATAACAGTTGTTACACAGGTTTTCTAAACCATGTAATAGTGTATATGATTATTCTCTAATAGACCTCATAAGGTGTGTATTCATTAAAGTCTTCCCTCTCTTCACTTGTATCAGTCTACCAGCCCTAGCAAGTCTCTTAGTTGTGCATACGTGAAAGAGTTTCAACTCGCTACTCATTTTGGTGATGCGCCCTTTGTAAAGATACGAATATCACATTTTGTTATTTGGATTAAAAATTATATTTTTGACAATAACTTCGCTATATGTCAGTATACAGAGGTAGGTTGGTACCATTATAATATATGCAGAATTATCTAATACAATGTGTGTTCAGTACTCATACTTCATTTTTCAGTTTACATAAATTTTCTCTTTCTACTACAACACGCCACTTCGGAATAGTCCATTCCCTAATTCAAGGGGTGTTTTGCCTTGTATATCAAGTCCAAGGTCTAATGACATCATTTACAATATTTCTGATTGGTGGACGGATATCAAGTGATCATGGACGCGAAGTGTTACCTACCCCAGTGGTCTCTAGTTAGTATGATTTCTACAACTCCGTGCGTACAGTTCACGTGCCCACATTACGCTAATACACTTAACTTTGCATCAGTCGAAGCTAAGTTTTCGCAACGCTTCTCGTGCTATTCAGCACATTTAATTAATTATACGTTCGCATCAGTCGACGTACAATTCGCTATAGTTAGTTTTTTGCTACAACTCCGTGCGTACACTTCGTGCCCACGTTATGCTTTTGTGCTATTCAATAAATCTCAACAAGTAGTATTTTGTTCGCATCAGTCGACGATTAATTCACAATATGTATTAAAATCGCTACAATAACTAGTTCGTAACGAGCAGCGCAAAATCGCCATAATTCGTATGAATGTTCGATTCATAACGTTCTTACAACGCCGCTAACGCTAACACGCTGTCGCGGTATATTTCTACCGTAGTGCTGTGCCAAATCCTAACTTTAAATGTGTCAAGTGATCTGTGTGTTTAAGAGTAACATTTAACATTACCTGTAGCATCACAAGTGAGACCCAGTGCATTGAGGAAGCCGATCACCAGGAAGATGCTTGGACATCTCTTCAGACAAGGTAAAGGACAATTTATGTTAATCAAATCTTTATCACACAGATTGCCTATTATATGTTAAGTCTTTGTCATACATAATTCTCTTTTTTTTTAATCTTACAAAACCCACGCTTTAACAATGTGTTATAAGTTGAATAACACATAAGAAATGAAAATAAAACTGTTTAAAATGGCAATAATTTTTAGATTTTAAATTAGATTTTTCTGAATTTATGTTCGTTCCTAGCTTAATTTTTGTGGCCGCTGCCATACTTGCATACAAATAACAATGACAGATTGACAGCATGCCAAAGATAATATTTTACAGTTTCCTGAGGCCATTAAAATGAATGTAAAGATCAGTTTTTAATAATTACTAAACTTACTCTATACTTGGTACACTGGGTCAATAAAATTATTCTACAATATTTAATTAGTATGGTCAGTATAATTATTAATTAAAAATAAATATTTTGACCTAAATTTTTTTTTGATTTTTTAAGACTAACTTTCATATACAATTAGTTACAATTTTTTCAACAATTTACAAAGGATTCCTAAATAAAAAATTTTAAAGTCCAGCATGCTAGGCTACTGAATCGAAATGCAACAGGCTAATATATTTTTCTTTCGCTTCGATGTGAGATGGGCACATACTACTGGGTCAGGCAGATCCTACAGCTCATAATGAACATTTTGTCACAAATTTTCTTCAAATCTGACATTAGGTTCAAGATATACCCTTATTTTGCAACTTTAACTGTTATATAACATATGTTCTATACATTTCCTGCACTAAAGAACGAAAATGTACATTTATCCAAGCCTGACAAACAATAATATAAAAAGAAGAAGTTGGATGTCCCAAACCAATGAGCATTTATTTTTTATCAATAATATTTCTTCACTATTACAACTGTTTATCCTAATAACAAAGTATTTATAGTTAGTACAAAATTGAACATTGAACAACAATGTTGTTCATTAATAATTATAATTGATTTATTTTCTAATTAATTCTCCTAACAACATTCATAAAATTATCACAAATCATTCATAAGTTTAGAAAATACTTCATTGATATAAAATGAAGTTTAATTGTGTAACAACTAATTCTTTCAAAAATATTTCATCTTTCCTTTTATCTTAATGTCAAAATAATTAGTGTTTAAAACATATTTGTTTTTGTTATTGCCAATCTTTCAGAAAGGATTTAGATCTTGATAGAAAACCAAATAAAGTTGAAAATTAAAATATATTCCAATACCAAATACATAATCGAGTAAATCATTAAAGAGGGGTCCAACCCTCTTCATCTCTCCTATTCTAGAATGAAAACCAATGTTTTTTTAAGGTTTATATCTTTTGTCATTTCCTAATGTTATTTTTATATTCCCGCATAGGGTTTTGAACCCCTCTAATGACTATGTGCTTGTCAGTATTATAACAACATCATTTTACAATGAATTGCCTTATTTACTTAGTGGATGAATATTAACAGTTGTTTTAAATAATTTGAAACATTAAATCATGTATAAATAACCACCTTGAAGCCTACATTTACCAACATTTGTAAGTATGTCTATACGTATACAATTAATAAATTAATTGGTTCAGTTAAATTCTTAAGTTAATTTATTTTGAAGTACTTTTATAGGAGACAGAAATACAGATATATTGTTGACCGATATCAAAGTACACCAGTAAAATTGAATATCAATCACGAGGTCAAGGTCACAAATTTATATCTGTTCGAATGAATGTGTCTTCATTGTTTATTTATTTTCCAAGTTCCTTTTTGTTGAATTTTTAATTTTTTTTTTTTTTTAAATGTTGTCTCCTTTTTGATTGATGTTGATTGTCGGTAACAACTGATGATGAAACTTCTGGCTGAATAGGAGGTTTTTCAAATTTAATATTTAATAGGGAAGGAATTTTATTTTGAGGAATTTGTAAACCTGAAGTTCTTTGAAAATGTGTTCCATTCATCTCTTTGTGTATTGGTACAGAATACCTTAAGTGCTGTTGACTGTCTCTTTCTGTTACAAATGGTCCTGATTTATGAGCTCTATAATTTGGTGGAATAATTTCTCGCCTCATAACTGATTGCATACAGTTTAACCGATGTTGATTTCTTCCTTCTTTACTATGTCTGTGTTCTACTCCAGTCATATTCAAAGAACCAATTAATGTTTTATCTTTAACATTAGGGAGAAGATCTACCCTTTCATCTACTCTGTAGTTCATACCTCTTACATTATCATTCCTGGTATAAAACTGTAATCCTTCATCTCTTCGACCTATAGGAAACCTCTTATTGTTTCCTCTTTCTGCATTAAACCGATCTCTCTGAAATCTGTTCCTGCTCGCATCTTTTCCTGTATCTGCATTATACTGATCTCTATGAAATCTAACAATGCTCTCATCAATTCCACTTGTTTTAATTTTTCTTGGATTGTTACATTTTGAACAAGTTTTACCACAAGAAGGCAACACACTATATACATGATCATCCAAACAATGGTACCACATATTTGCGTTTAGATTCACATTTTTGTTCGATGATGGAACCGTTTTCAAATGTTTGTCACGTTCTTTTAACTTGTCGCTAATTATAGTGTGAACTTGTAGCGTATAATCACAGTTTGAAAACAAAATATCAAAAGCTTCATCATTAATTAGTGTTTGATTATGTTTAAATAAATAATTTATCATTTTTTGTATTCTCACTATTTCTAAACCAATTCTGTTCATAACTTCAAAATTCAAACAGTGTAAATAAAATTGCATTGATTTTAATAAAGCAACTATTCTGTTTTCTATTAATTCTTTCACTACCAAGTCATTCCTCTTGTTTTGTTTGTAAAAAAACAAACATCTGTCCATGTTTGTAAAAAATAAACGTAATTCAATTAACCATTCTGATATCATAACAACAGAATAATATTCGTGTGGTTGTTTTGATGGTTTTGATTCATTGAGAATATTATTTACAAGTTCGACAACAGGTTGTAAGATTTCTGAAAAAATATAAAATGAAAACACAAAATATAAATTGGTATTAATAAAGATTAACATAACTATTAGAAAACCAAATTTCATAATCATATAATCCCATACAAAAATTAATTACAGAAGTTTAAAACATTAGAAAATTAATTTTAAATCTACTAAAACATCTTCACTATCATTTTGTTCATCATATTAATTCTTAGATTAAAAGTACCAAGGTATGGACATATAAAAATTGCACCTTAATTTTTTTGCCACTGTTCTGTGATCTCAGCAACAGAGATCAGGGCGGAGCATTAACTAAATGTACTAATAAATTTCAGAGCACATTTTACCAAAAATTCAAGGAGCAGTGTCCTTTGTTCAAAGTGATCTTATAATCTGTTGGAATAATGTTAAGTTTTAATATACAATTCTTTGTAAAATCTGATAGAGACACATTTCAATAAACTATTCAACATTAAATAAGGAACATTCAACATTCAACATTTTATAAGGAAACTTTAATATGAAAAAGTATTCTCAAAAACTGTGCAAAGATTCCTCACTCCTGAGCTATGAATAATCCTCAAGAAAACTGAAAATTGTACTTGACTTGTTTTAAATTTAATAACAAGAAACAAATCATGGGTTTTTCAGTATTAAACGGCAAACTGAATTTACCGAGACAAGATAAAGAACATATGAACAAATCAAAATCAAAATATTGTATTTTTTCAATATTCAAGGTTTTGTTCATACAATGCCTAAAGATAAAATTGTTAAAAAATCAGATATAATTTAAAGGGTTTCTACTTGGTTTGATATGTGATGTGAGTGAGATATGATGTCAGGAAACTGGCATCATCTCTTTTATTGCAATCGTATATTCGAAGCCTCGTATAGATGGACAGACAGCATTTCGAAATTGGTTAATGTTATAGAGTCGCGAGTAAAAGATTTGTATGACTGGGAAATGCTAAATATTTGAAAAATATGATTACAGTAGAATCCCTCTTAACCGGTCTAGTCGGGACTGACATCCGGGACGGTTACCCGTTTGGCCGGTTAATCCGAGGTTCCCGTGAAAAATCGGTTTTCGTTCAAAGAAAGCTTATTTAATCAGATAGCACTAAGAATTATGCAATTAGGATGTTATTGCAACTTATTTTATTGTACATAAATGTATCGTATATATTATGTTATGTATATTATACATCAAACATGAAAAAATTAAACACTACAAAGCTTTTTTACAGATTCCCCTCTGTCAAGTCTTTTGACACATTTAACCGTGTCTCAAACGAACTCAACACACGCTTCCGAAAACTGAAAAGATATGTTATATTTTCCATAATGTACACTAAAATGATTCGTGGAAAAAAGCGGCCCATCAAACGTTTTTGTAGGTGTATATCTGCTATACTGACGGGTGCCAATGCCGCGGTGTTTTTATGCCGCCGACAATAGGATACCACTATTGACAAAATCCTTTGACTCGCCGCTGCTTTGGTGCCGCGGTGTTTTTATGCCGCCGACAATTGGATACCGCTATCAATAAAGTCGTTTGATATCGCCGCCGCTTTGGTGCCGCAGTGTTTTTACGCCGCCGACAATGGGATACCGCTATCGACAAAGTCGTTTGATATCGCCGCCGCTTTGGTGTTTCTATTACAATTTATTTTCGGATAACAATTTATTTTCACTACGATATAGGCCGGTTAATCCGAGGACCGGTTAATCCGAGGCCGGTTAACAGAGGTTCTACTGTAATTAAATAAACATTATAAACTTTTTATCATTATTAGATAATTTTAAGATATAATAATGTCCCTAAACATATTGAATTATTAATAATTATTGAAGTATAATAATTAATACAAATGTTATTTAAACAGCCTCCCCCTTTACACTTTACCGCGGCTTTCAAACCTACTAACAAACTTTAATTTTTCACATTATTACAAAATATATCACAACATTAAACTCACACAAAGAACACAAATGCATTTTAAAATTATCCGAGGCTTGCTCTTTGTTAAATATTTTAACAAACATACACGGATGTGGTAACATAGTCGTTCGTGTACTACCGATAGTCGTTCATGAAGAGTCACCAGTTGGTAGTACATGAAGAATTATATGACCACAGCCGTGTATGTTTGTCAAAATATTAATTAACAAAGAGCAAGCCTGGAATAATTTTATAATACATTTGTGTTTTTTGTGCGAGTTTAATGTTGTGATATATTTCATTTATATGTTGAGTCTTACACCTGATGAAGCTGACTTTGATCGGCGAAACAGCGCTGTAGTGTTTCACATGAAATGACGAATTGCTTTGACTACAACAAGGTAAAAAATAAAATTATAATATAATCAACAATTCAATAAGCAATCAAATTTATAAGATCCATATAATCTCATATAATACAACTGTGTGTGAGTGGGTGGGGGATATGTTGAATGCAATGACAGTTGTAGCTAAAGCACTGGGAGAGAAGCTAGAGGCTGAGATCACCAGAGATTGTCCACAGGGGAGAGTTCTCTTTACCTTTCTGTGGTGTCTGGTGGTTGATACACTTCTGGACATTCTCTCATCGGAGTGTTACAACATCCAAGGATCTGCGGATGATGTAATGGTGCTTATCCAAGGGAGGTTTGGGAATACAATGGTAGATCTCATGAATAACTCTGTCACTATCACAGTGTTACAAGGAAAACTTTAGGGTCAACTTTGATCCTAAATATCAATAAGATGACATTGACCCCATCATTTGATATCACTTAAAGTTTTATCATGTAAAAAGACGAGAAGTGAAAAATTAAAGATTATGAATTGTTAGTTAACGAAAGAACATAAAAAAGGACTTGGCAACTTCGTAAGTAAGGAAAGATTTAAAATAGCATATATGGTTATTTAAATTAATTAATTCAATATTTAAACAATTTAAACATACAATTAATTGGTCTTCTTTTTTTATACAATGGTGAAATTAATTTAAAAAATGAACAATGATTCTTATTAATGCAGTGTAGTTAATCATAGGTATAGATTTTAATTAAAGGGAAATTTTGTTTTTATTAAATTGAATAAATGATAAGAAATGAGATTCTAAAACATTATTGAGAACACCTGGGTCCACTGATATTGCCTAAAGTAGCAAAGTACGAGTTCAGGTAAGTGAGAGGTAAGAACTCATATTTATAAAAATTGTAGTTGCATAAATAGATAAACGCCGATTGCGAAGAAGAACTTACAAGTTTGAGGGGTAACCTAATTCATATTTTGATGTACCGGATTTCTTGCTTACTGGTTCAAGGAGTTTTAAGTAAACATTAAAATGTAAGAAGTCCATACTAGGTGCTATGGCTCTTTGCTGGTGCAGTACGGACAATTCCCAATACATACCACATAAACTTTTACCACTAAGATCCCATTGCAGGAAGACTTCAATATAAGGGCACATATCCTGTATGAAAAGCTGATCCAAAAGGATTAAATTAATAAAATTAAAGCAATTAATTTTAAGCACTAGCAACAATTTTAACCCTTTGATGAGCAACATATTTTTTTTTTCAAATTTCTTACCCCAGGGAGCAAGATTTATTTTTTTTATTAAATGGTTAAAACATATTTTTTAAACTGTTAAATAAGTAATAAATTGTAAAATTTTATTTCGTTTGTGTTTTTAAAAAAATAAGAAATTTTGGTTAGGTTAGGTCAGCAATAATAGTTTTCTATTCTTAAACATATGATAAACAAAACGTTTTAGATATAAACATAAGATAAAATTATTAACATCAAAATACCATAGTAATATAAAATTATTGAATTCTATTTCTAAACATAAATTTTATTAATTCTAAAACATGTTTTTAGAATGGTAGCTTTCAAAACACGGATGCACACACAAACCAACGTCACAGTCTTTACATTGCCATTTAGTGTCACGTCTCTTTTGTGGGCGTTTGCTGGTATTTGCACACACATAACATCTTCTTTGTGGCATTGCTTTTTTTTCTGTTGGAGGAATTGGAGAAATGAAGTGTCGTCCAGTACGTCGAAGAGGATTTTCAGTTGGCAATAAAGATTTCCTTCCAGGTTTTGCAACGATCCTTTCAGTTGAAAATTCTTCTAAAAGTTGTCGCACTACACTAAATTTGAAATCAGGAAACTTAGGTTTCTTACCTGTTTTCATTTGGTACAAGGCAAATGCATTCAGTAGGCATATGTCCATTATGTGAAAAAAAGTTTCTTGTACCACTTCACTGTCTTTCTAGCAGAGTCAGAGTAAGAAAGAAGCATATCGGACTTGTCAACCAAACCCATGTTTTCGTTATAGTCCAAAACAATTACAGGCTTTACAATAACTTCTCCTTTGTAGTTACGTTTTTTAACTTCGACCATTTTATGTGAATGCACCATTGAAAGCATATGAACATCTCTCTTATCGTGCCATTTTTCCGCAAGTAAAATTTTTGTGTTTGATGTTGAACAATTTCTTTTCATAACTTTTGGAAACTTGGGCATTTCTTTTCTTTTTGGATTGACTGTTCCACAAGCCCCAATTTTATTTTCATGTAGAAATTGAAATAAATTTGGACTCGTATACCAATTATCAGTGTACAATACATGTCCATTTCCCATGTATGGTTGTAAAAGCTCTAGTACTACATCCCCAGAAACACCAAAACTACTAACATTATTTGTTTCTGATTTTCAAGTGTACACAAGAGAGTCTACAATATAACCAGTTTCACAATCACATAGAACAAAAAGTTTTATTCCAAATCGATGCCGTTTTTTATGGAGGTATTGTTTGAAACCTAGCCTGCCTTTCCAAACTACAACACTTTCATCAATACAAACTTTTTTGTAGGGATAAAAAACATTTTTCATTTTTTCCTTATTGATTGGATTATAACATCTAATTTGAATAATTTAGTTTGATTCTGACTATCTTTATTATTACAAAAATGTAGTAATCTTAGTAATAATAGAAACCGATTTTGAGAAAAGATTTTTGGAAATGCAAGGGTAGAAAGCAAAGGTTCGGTTGACCAATACTCTTTGACACGATTTTTCACTGTAAATGACATCAACATAAGACATGCAAAAAAAGTATACATTTCAGACACAATAGTTGGAGTCCACATTTTTAGTTTTGAGTTTTCTGCAATTTAAAAATTTTCAGTTACATACCTATGATAGCGGTTTGTTTCTTCCACAATATGTTGAACTAAGTCATTGTCAAAAAATATTTTAAAACAATCACTTCTGATGGGTCATCTGGTAAATCAACACTGGCAATTATACCTGATTTACTGTCATTGAAATGTGGTAACACAGGTTGAAAGTTTGCATTTTGAGACCAAGAAAATTTTAGGCTTTGGTCCTCAGAAATTGTATTTATTTGTTCATTTTCCAGGACTTCAAACTCATCTTCACTTGTTTCACTATCACTATATGTGTAATCAGATTCATTTTCTGTTATAAGTTCACCTATTTCTCTGTCAGATATACCAAACGCCGGCCTAGGCATAGCCATAATTTATCAAAAACACAAACTTACAATTTGGAAAAAGGTACTTACAAAATATATTATAAAATTACATAAATTACTAAAATCTCTAATATATACTTTCAGATTAGTTACAACTCACTGCAATACAAACACAATCACAATAACATACTACGAAAAGACAAAATGCATGATTCAGAACCGACTGTTGTAAGACTGTGTGCCGTGCAGTTTCCGTTACCTACACAAAAAAACTAGCAAAAAACGGAAACAAAAAAGTGAAGTGTTGTCAGACTGTGTGGAGTATTGCCAGATTATAAAGTTATGGAAAATAACGCATAGATAGCAGCACATCATAGGACATAATATATTAAATAGAATGTTTAAAAACGTTGATGCTAACTGAAGGAAAACTCTATGACGTTTTTAAACGGCGATGCTCCAAGCGGTAATAACACCGTGAAGTTTTGAAACGTCGATGCTCATCACAAGGTTAAACTGAGTAAAAGTAAAACAACTCTATTAACTGGTAGTCTCATTAGACATCCAAAAGTTTAGTGCTTGACGTTGTGATCACTCATTGTGAAAATGTCATCCCTATTTAAAGTAATGTACCTTAGTAATACTTACTAATAGAGGATGTAGAACTCAACTTCTGTTTTAAGAAATCAATTTTATTGTACATATTTCTAAACTCGTAAAGAACTTCTTTTTTCACAGCTTGAATCATTCGGTAGGTAATTCTGGTATTATTTCTGTATCTTTTCGTTTTATTAATAGGACTTGCACAGATTGGACAAACTTTCAAAACAATCTGTTGTTCTTTAATAGATGTATTTATAGCTGTTTCTAGCTTCCATGATTCTACAATGTGTTCGCAGTCTTCAAGCTGTACTAATCTGTAAAGAACAAAAAATAAATTATCCAAAATCAATATTCAAGCTGTAATAATTTTTCAAGCTTTACATACTTACTAATTACACCATAAATAAAATAAATAAATCATTATCAATTAAAATGCTGAGCTAGAAGAGATCAATAAGAAAGGGAAATGGATTAAGAATAACAGCAATGAAATTGGATCTCGATATTGATTCAAACAATTTTAATCAAATGTTAACATGTTAAAAGTGTACAACATACCATTCTACCATGAATACCAACTTGATTTAGTAAAGCTATCTGTGGAATTTATGCTTGAATGAGCATCATATATATTACAATAAATCGTGGAAAGCATTGCACAAACTTTTTCACCCACCCATCTCCAAAATCAAACAAAACTATTTAACACAAAAAATCTCAGTTTGGTAGGTATCAGTCCAAAACTATGAAAGCTGTCTGTCAAATGAACCATGGTTGGTATCTTTGAAAAAGTATTTATATATATTTTAAAGAGGGCAAAAATTGAAAAAAAAAATTACTTTTTTGTATTATTTTTTTATGAAAGAGGAACTTGTAACAAACATTTTAACATATATTACATCATAAAAAGACGTTTACAAGTGCACATAATCAATGTTTGAAAAGAAGTGCCCAGTCCTGAATTACGACAAAGAGTGCTAGTCTGCTTTGTTATAGTATATAATTTAGTTATAAACTGGAATGATTTCAATTTGTATGGTTGGGTAACCTAACTTGGTTCCAGATGTCATAATAGTGCAGCTGTTACAGTCAGTTCTATACGAGCATTGCTTTCACATTTATTATAACAAGTAAAATAAAACATCAGTAAGTGTTATTGTGATTTCGTTTTTGGTGTATATTGTGCTTTGTGAAATATGGCTAGAAGATCAAGGAAACCAAACAAAGTTTTTCCTTATAATACTCTAAATGGTTTATTTTAAACATAATGCATTGATTATATGGTTTTTAAAATATAAACTGGAAAAATTAAAACTTGCAAAATTGGTGTTTTCTGTGTAATTTTTTTTTCAAACCAACCTGTTCAACGTCCACTCAAGCCGACCACCGTTAATTTATAGTGGGCCTCTCCCGCCACCATACCACAGGTTGGAGTGAACCAAACTGCACCGAAAAAAAACCATGTGTCTTAGGTGGGAATCAAATCCATAAAACTTGTTTTCTGACATTCGTGCAAATGAAGATATTTAAATGAAATTTTTAACACACATTTATCACATATTAATATACAATTTAACACAGGGAAATTACATTATACTTGATACTTCGGAAGTTAAAAAAATTTTACCCCATTTTTTGCTAAAATATTATAACTAGAATGCATTTCCGTCTCTGTGACTTATTAATTATGTAGTAATTCTACTTACATTGACGCGTTTCGGAAATATTTTTTCCATCCTCAGAATATCTCGCTCATTTGAGGTCGTCACAATAAATAAGATTAAAACATACAACACAAAACACACTAGCATATATTAAAACACATACATATCGCACGCTAACGTGTGTACACACGGACATATATCAATCAACTGAAACCAAGTATCTACCGCGCCCGTCACCGAACAATATTTATCATTTCCTTCCTTCTAACTTTATCGCCGTGTCATAGATTATATTGGAACGAAAATGTAGTTGGAAATGCATTCTAGTTATTTTAATCATGACTTGGGCACATTTGTAATGAATATAAAATATTATATATTAGAAAAAGAATTATATTTAAAAAATGGAAACTCTGAAGAATGAATCCTTATGTTCAAATGTAGTACATATATTCACAAACTAGTCCTCAAAAAATCAAAGTCATACCTTTTATGTGTCTAGAGAAAAGTGTGCAAAACATTGCTAATTTAACATGAGTAAGATAGGCCTTTCCTTGTTCCCTTAAGTAGGACTTAAACCTGCTTCGCTTGTACTATAAATATATCCTCAGTGCAAATCCTTTTTGATTAAAATATAGCATTTAATGATGGGGGTCAAAGTTAATTTTTCTTTTTGGCTATTATTCCTAAACCGTAATATACTTTTATTTGTAACTTTCTACACATATTTCCAATTAATCGAAGCTGTTAGAGCGGATTTTGAGAAATCACGTCCTTTTACGGAAATCTCACAAACCAGCAATTGTGGAGAGTCTGAGACCAATACATTTTGTTTGGGTTCTTAAATCCTACACTTGAAAAATATTTGATCTAAACCGTTAAGAGCCAATTTTGAGCATATTTTAATTTTGTATGTTTACCAAAATAAGTTAGTAATTTGTCCAAGAAAAATTGTCAAGCACTTATTATAAAGCTTTCTTGTTCCATGCCAAACTAAGAGAGAGTTTATCTTTTCTACTTATAAAAAAATTCATCGTTACACTTATAATTTTGATTTACCTACTATAATAATTACTTAAATGGTATATCATATATAACAATTTTTCTACAAAGATGTCAGGATTTTCCACTTTTGAAATCATGTAACATTATTTTTCAAAATAATATGAAATGGTAAAAAAATATTTAAATGCTGATTTACCATCATTTTCATAATTAAAGTAACAGTTTTTTATAATATATGTTATGTGATGCTCTTGTTATTTAAAACATGAAAATTTTATTCAAAATGGTAAATTCAAATCGGTTGACAAAAACAATGATGCTATGCAAATGTGCCAAATATAAAAATAAATAACTTAATACCTGTCATTCTCCTTATATTTTGATTGTAAGTTATCACATGACCAGCAGAGAGGAGGACAAACTTCTCCACAGAAACCCATACAAGGATGTTGACATTTCAGTTTCTTAGGACATGGTTCATTACAAGGATCACAATCACACATTTGGGAACATAGGCGAGTGCAGCGTTTATGTGGACATTCCCAGTCACATTTCTTCTAAATAAACAAACAAAATCTGTATTTAGTTATTATTTGATGATTGATTATCCATATTTTTTAAATCAACAAATATAAATACTTTTTTATCATTTTCTGTTGTTACATTAGAACAAACTTTTCATGAATTTTGTATAGGCAAAAATCCATTGCCGTCATCATCCCTACATAAATGCAGCCAGTCCCATATTTCCTACTAGACCAAATAGTCACGTGCCAAGGGCGCAAAGGAAAAAATTAATTACGCTTAGCAGTTAATTACAAAATATTGACTTAACCTTTAGACAATTAATTTAGAATTGCAAACGCCTGAAACAGAGCACAACACAAGAAACTTAATGGTACAGAATTCAGAAAAAGAGCAAAAGAAAGAAAAGTTTTTAACTAAAGTTAAGTGAAAGGTTTCAAAACATTAAGTCATAGTGACCTGTTTGATTTTCTGTATGATATCAATAAAATTTAAGACATGTCACATGAAGGTTTATCTGATAAATGCACTCGACTGTGTAATGCTTTAACACTTATAACGAAACATTGGTCATTTTGACAGACGGGTAAATTTTACTTAACAGAGTTGGTACTCCTGTTTGACCTTGGTGCTCCTCCCTCCACATACCTTACCCCCTCCGCTATCCCTCATCATCCATCCCTATATTCTTCAGTTTCAGTATCGGAGTTGAGTGAACCATACGTTTTTGTGAAATCGGAACGGTCAGAATGACCGTATCTTTCGCCTAACGTCATTTTTGCGCCGGTGAAAAATACCCCGTGTTTCGTTTAGTGATGTAATCGAATGTGTAAGTGAGAAATTGTTTTAAAAGTTTTTATTGAATTTCTCTGAAGTTTTTTAATTTTTATATATGTAATGGATAGGCCTAGTTCTAGTAAACGCATCGAATCACTGATCCCAATTTTAGTGATTAAATTCGAGGTTTATTGATATCTGAGGGTGCTGAATGTGAAACAGAGGACGAATTTTCGGATGATCCTGTAGATGACTCGGATGCCGATCCGGATTATGTCATTTCGGATGAAGAACCCGATTCAAGTGTTTCAGACATTCAAGAACCAAGAGGTGAACTTTTGGAAATGGTGAAAATGATAATAATAACCAAAGTTACGATAATAATGAAAGGTCAGATGAAGATGAAAGGCCAGATGAAGATGGAAGGTCAGATGAAAATGAAAGGTCAGATATAGATGAACCGATGTTAGAAGAAGAGCACGAAGAAAGAAACATACCAAATCTCATTGCGGCAAACATTCCACTACCAGAGTATTTCTTGGAGCGACTAAAGAAAAAAGAATATGGACCTCCAAATGCCTGGGCATTTCTGCCCCCCCCCCAGAAATATTCATACACCTAGACGAAACATAATAAGAAGTGCGTTGCCAGGCATAATAGGGCCTGCAAGAGACTTAGGCAACAACCCAAATACAAAAGACGTTTGGACGCTCTTCTTTGATGAAGACATAATAACGAAGATAGTAAATCACACAAATGAAAAACTAGCTAAAGTTCGTGACAAACTTGATCCTCATACAAGTAAAAGTAACTATAGAAATACTAATTTTGAGGAAATTAATGCACTGATTAGACTTTTGTTACTTTCTTCAAGTTTGCGATCGAACAACGAGAAGATCTCATCCATGTTCGACAAGAGTGCATTCAGCCGACCAATATTTCGCCTCACCATGTAAGTAAAACATTTCGATGTTTGATGGAGTGTCTCAGATTTGACGATGCAGAAACCCGAGCTGAAAGAAAAGAAACTATCAAGGTTGCAGCAATATCAGAAATATTTGAAAAGGTTATTTCAAATAGTCAATCCGTCTTTTGTCCATCGGCTTATGTAATAATAGACGAGATGCTCGTCCCCTTTCGCGGGCGTTGCTCTTTTAGAGTATTTATGCCAAACAAACCCAAGAAATATGGCATAAAGATTTTATGTCTTGCTGACAAGAAGACATCATACCTGTATGATGCATATATATACAGGTAAAGGTTCTGACAGTGTTGGGTTGAACGAAGACGAGAAAAAGGCCAGTGTGCCGACACAGTCAGTCTTACGGTTGTGTAAGAAAATTGAAGGATCAAACCGAAACGTTACAGCCGATAATGGGTTCTCTTCAGTTGACTGTTGTTCGGAACTACTCAAAAGGAACCTGACATACGATGGAACTTTAAAGAAGGATAAAAAAGCCATCCAACGAAATTCCTGCCTCACAAAGACCGACCCGAACTTTCAACACTCTACGGATTCAGAAATGATACAACGCTGCTATCATTTGTCCTTAAGAAGAACATAGCGGTATGCCTTGTGTCAACAATGCATCACTCGATAGAAACAAACCAGGACAAGATCAAGCCTGAGATGGTCTGTTTTTACAACAACTAATAAGTACGGTGTTGACCTTCTTGATATGAAGTGTGGAGTGTTCAATTCGAGTAGGAGATGTAGGAGATGGCCCTTAGCCATCGACTGATAAATGTGGCTAGTGTGATTTCATTCATCATAAATATATGAGCTACTCTCAAACAGCAATGATGAATCGATTCGAGTTCATCAAGAGCCTTGCCCCATGACATGATTGTTCCTCATCTTAGGCAAAGGATCAGTGATGTCCCAAACCTCCCACGAGAGCTCAAGCTGGACATAAAAAAGTTTCTTGGGGTAAACGTTCAGCCAGATGTTGGGGGCTTTGAAGATAGCCTTGCAAAAAGGAAGACCTGAGAGAAATGTCCACCTGGAAATGACAGAAAAACACAAACTAAGTGCATTGTGTGTGCCAGCGCAATCTGCGGCCAATGCCAAAAACGAGTTTGCTTGGATTACGCGGCAGAACACTTCTAAGGTTCCTTCAACAAATTTACACACGAGGAAGTATTCAAACTCCCATTTGGACATGACATTTTTAGGTAAGTCTTGTTTATAGAATATATACATCCCAGCTTCTTTAATTTTCAAAATGATTTTATTTTATTTTACTAAACAAATCTCACATTTGTATTAGTAAGCAACAGCCTAAAACTATTCTTTACTATACTTATCACCGTTTATTTTATTTTAAACTAACTTATATTATTTCATGTTTGACAAAGAAGTTATTTTTTTCATTTTATTGTAAGAAAATAAGTTATTAGGCTAATATCCACGCAATACTATGATTTTGTGTAATGGATGAATTTCTACACGTATTTCTTGTACACTTGAAAGTATTTTTGATTTGCTTTAGTTAAAAAAGAGATTTATTTTGTGTTGTTATTATTAAAAAGTAAATATGTAATGTGTAGATATGTATTCAATAAAGTAATTTTGTAAAAAAATGTGTTTCTTATTTTATTTACATAATTTACTATACACGGTCAAAATGACCGTAAGTTTCTACTGTTCATGGTCAAATTGACTGTATGTTTCATTTAGCGGTACAAAAATCATGTTTCGTTAGTAGTGTTAACTGACGGTGAATTAAAAGATCCTTGGGAGGGCACATATACCATTGCATATTTCTTCTGATGCTCAATCAAAGCAAAGTCCCTAGCAAAGTCCAAAGGCAAGAAACTGTGACCTGTTGCCATAAAAATCTGATCCACCTTGGTGAAGTACATCACTAGATGTTGCATAAGCGCTATAATTTTCCAGTTATTATAAGCCCGTACACTGGATCTGACCATATGATTAAGTTGCATGTCTTGCTTTGTGGTAAAAATATGGTAAAACTCAGAACAAAATTATGAGTAACATATGCAAGGATACATGAGGAAATTTCTGGAGAGTCTTACTTTCCTTTTGTCTCGTCCCAAAGAAACATCATCGGTTTGTTGTTGTTCTTGTCATGGACACATAGATTGTAGCAAGATATAACCTTTTATTTAGATAGCCTTTTGTAAAAAATATTATGTGTCAGAGTAGGGCAATAGAGAACCTGTTCAAGGTTAACACAAAGACAAATTATTGTGTCTTTGTTAACTTCATCTGTCTTTTCCATCATTTGCCAAAGTCGTGTATGCACTATCTGCTCTAGCATGATGTGACTGAATATCTATTTCTAAATGTCTTAGCTGATTTGGATCATTAGTTGATTTCATTTTGCAAAGTTCACAAGTATCTGATCGAGGGACACCAAATCTTAAATTGAACTTTGTGTTATAAATGTCTAGTTAACAGTTAAAGTAACTTGAGTATCGGGATAGTTTTTCTTTAAAACATTCCACATTTTTTCTATGGTCAAATCAGAGGATAAGATCTGTTCTTTTATTTTTTTTTTAATTTATTTCCAAGAGTAATGATTCTCTTGCAAAGGAAAGAAGCAATATGGCTCTTACAAGATCACTGCTTTCATCTGGAATCTGGTTTGGTCGATTTTCATGAATGCCACGACCATCATTCAACAGTTTGTTAAACTTAATTTTTTCTACCAACATCTGATTGTACATCACAATGTCTATTAGAACATTTTTCATTGACCCGGCACCGCTTTACTTCACCAATCACCAGACATACCTTATTTAGATACAATGTTTGGCCACTGTAATCTAGTTTATAGAATTCCTTGAACATCAAGACCTTGTTTCATGCTCAATATCCTCACACTGATATTGGCAGCTGCAAACTCTCCCGTAAAACAAATAATTATGAAAATAACAAAAAAATACTCTGCTTGAAAACGTTATAAAAAAAGTTTGGTTAGAATCAAAATTACTGCTAGTTATCAAATTAATGTTTAAAACTTGTATTATATTTTGAACCATTGTTTTGTTAAATACGACTTTAATTAAATAAATATAAGTTTGAAAAATTAAAACAACCAAAAAGTAATACAGCGTATACTGTCTTATAATAAACAATATTTGTACACAAGGCATTTATAACGTTACTGCATTCACCTCATGGAGAGGATGTTTTCCTGGCACAGTTTTTTTTATCGGTCAGGTAAGGTTCTTCTGCATTTCTAGAAGCCTTCCAAAACTTCCTGGACCAATTTGCAACATTGATTCTCCATCCTTTACTTCAGTTTAACCAATCTACATCAGATGGCAACAAAACAAGGCGCGGTGAAGTGGACATCTTCAGACACTTAGAATGTTACTGCACCATGAGGCCCGAAACTGGTGTTATTCCACCGGTCGTAGTGCTGCCAACTTGAGTGATTTCAACATATAAATACCCTATACTAGTTTAGGATGTTGTTTTGAACGTTTATGCATAAAAAACATGATTTTGAAAAATGCCTCGCTTACTGACAGAAACCATTCAAGTAAGGAATGAACTATTATCAAGTCTACGATTAAACTATAACAATAATAATGAATAATCCATCATAATTCAATTATTTTCCATTTATATAAGTTTTTTTACCCAGATTATTTTTTTTTTTGCCTTTTCCCAATTAAATTATTGATTTTCTGATGAAATATGTAAATCTATTTTTATTTATAGATCTAAAAGTGGTATACTCTTCATCATTAGATGTTACTCCAATTCGCACCACACTATTTGGGAAGTGTGAGGAACAACCAAAGAGGAGAGTAAGTTTTTGATTATCTTTATGGTAATAATATATATATATATATAAGTAATAGGGAGGACAAACCTACTTGTAACAAAGCAGGACTAAAAGGTTGGATAGACCTGATTCCTCACAGTCCCAGTTTGGGGGACAATATCCTTAATTGGCATGTATCAGATGAACTGACACTGCCAGATCACATATACATTAAATTCAAAATTAAATCAACTCAGACCCAGATAGTAAAAAACTGAATCCCAAAGAATACTAATTGGGATAGATATAAAGCAATCCTGTAATCTGAATTGGTAGAAATTAAAAGCCCTCCACAAAATGTAAATGGAGCTAGAGAGAGCTGCTGAAAGCCTAAAAGCAATAATTGTCAATTCTTATGAAAGTAATTGTCCTGTTAAGAAAAGGATAGTTAGGCAAAGCTGTCTAAGTTGAACGTTGTTGCACATACATTCTTTAACAAGGCGAAGCTTAATGGGAACTGGGAGGCTTATAAGACAGCCCTTAAAGAATATAATAGGAAGTTGAAAAAGTCTAAAAGAAGGACATGGAAGACCTTCTGTGAAGGGATAAACAATGTCCCAACAGCGGCTCGACTACAAAAGATTTTAAGTAAAGATCACTCGAACTCTGTAGGCTTCTTAAAGAAAGAAGGAGGATCACATACAGAGAGTACGGAGGAAACTATGAGTCTATTGTTAGAGACTCATTTCCCTGGCTCTATCATGTTCAATTCCACACAAACCACTACTGACCCACTACAGATCCTTCCAATGGTACACTGATGGATCCAAAATGAAATGTAGAGTAGGAGTGGGGTTAAATATCCCAAATTTTAACCTTTGGAAATCTCTAGGAAAAACTCCATCCATATTTCAAGCTGAAATTAATGCAATAGAGCTCTGCACTAGAGAGAATATCAAAAAAGGTCCCAAAGGTCCAAATACTACTATGTTTATATCATGTGTGACGGTCAAGCAGCTCTAAAGCTCTAAGTTCAAGACACTTTTGAGTCAAGATTGGTCTGGATTGTCTACAAGTAATCAATCAACTGGGTGCCAGGAGATGAAGGAATACCAAGAAATGAAGAAGTGGATCACCTTGCAAAAGAGGGTGGAGAGGCTGATTTTGTTGGGCCTGAACCATAATTTGGAAAGCCTAAAACATATGTTCATAATATTATGGAACCTGGGAACTAGATCAAAGTATCAAGTATTGTACCACCCACCCTCGTCTAAGTCAAGCCAAAAAGTAAGTCTATTACTAAATATTAATAAATACCAAGCACAAGATTGCTACTGGATGTAAGTAATTTAGTAATAGACTTATTGTAAAGCAATCATAAGGCATTATGGAACTTATAAAAAGTTTATACTATATCCCAAAAAAAGTTTATAGGACAAAGGCTAAAAAATAATGGAACTCGGTAGAATGGAGCTTAGGCAGATGATTGGCATACTGTCCAGACACTGTCCAGTGAATTACCATAATGGGGAAGGCTGCAGTGGACACATAGCACTTCTGACTCACACATAAGAAACAGCTGAACACTGGTTGTGTAAGTCTGAATCTCTATCCTACAAAAGGCTACTTCACCTCAGCAGTCTACCACTGTAGAGATAATGATCATGTCCCCCAGAATCATTTTCATATTCTTAGGAAGCTTAAATCTTAGCTGGGTCTAAAACAAAATTAGATGAGTAGTCACAAAAGATGAGTTGTCACAGTGACAAGAGGCTGAATAGCCACGGACCCCTAAATCACTAACTAACTAACAAATTTATTATATTACATCAACTAATCCAAATTGCCTTACCTTATTTATCTATCCCGATTTCGGTCTATTCAACCATCATCAGGAAATTAGAAAACATTAACACACAATACACAACACTAGCACGAACATAAATTTCACTCCGTATGGAGCTTGTTACGAGAGTAATATGGCTCACTCAAAATGATGTAGATACGCATGATGATGTGCATGTCTGACCACTCGGCCGATACTGAGCTACAACTGTATTCCTACATTTTATCTCTGTCGGCTCTCTCAATTAGCGTGTCATACAATAAATTAGAATGGAGCGAGAGCAGGTCGTTTAATAAATTTGTGGAGTCATATTTCATGGCTCTATATAACTCAACTTCCTCTATTGCGTTCATATAGCGACCTTTTTTGCATATGTGTAATATTTCCATATTCGAGTTGTAATGGAATAAGTATGGTTACTATCTATTAGATGTTGGGCATAACTGGATGATTTGTTACTAAATTTTCATGTTGGTAGGAGTTCTTTAAATCTTATGCAAAATGGTTATCCGGTTTGACCTATATAATAAAATGGGCAATCATTACATGTAATTTTGTATAATCCTGTTCGTTGTTGAGTATCAATGTTTTTTTATGAGATTGATGTTCAAAATCCTATTTAATGGTACGTAGTTCATTGTTATAGTCTACACCAACCTGTCATTGGTATAGATAATAATCGGTGAACGAAGCTATTGTAAGCTGAGTTTTTCTGTTCAGGTAGATGGTGTGAAGTTACTTGGATCGTTTGGTCAGTATTCGTCGGCTTTCTGCATATTTTAAATTTTAAATCATTATCGGATCTTGTTATTGTGAGATCCAGATAATTTAACTTGCAGTCAATTTCACATTCTGTAGTAAATGATAAATTGTGGTGCATGTGATTCATATATGTGCAATTGGAGATTCAATTGTCTTTTGCTACCTTTAAACAGAATAATGGTGTCATCCACATATCTATAATAAGTTATTATGTTATGTCTGTATGGATTTGAATCAACTAGGGGTAACTAACTAAGTTTAATTGTTTTCTACTTGTGTGTCACTAACTCCAACTTATAATTTTGATAACTAAGTCATCCCTAAAAAAATTTATTCCTCAGTTTAGGTTAAAAATTATTTAGGTACCAACCAATTTGTGTATTTTTTCTGTAAACTGAAATCTTAAGGACATTCTTAATACATACATCCGAAAATGGAAGTTTATTATTGACTTTGTATTCTTTGACTAGGAAAATGAGATTAAAGTTATTCATCAATCCAAAAACCTGGTTAATTTACTGTCACACCATGAGGCCATATGAGAAAAATGTTGGTCATATATATGCCATACTTTTGGTTTAAACTCAGAAGAATAAATGACTTTCTTCTCGAATCCCTCTTTAATGATATTAGCAAAAATAGGACTTAGCATAGACTACACATTGTCATGCCATCATACTAGCATCATTATCTTATCATTTAACTGGAAATAGGAAACTTGATAACACGAGTTGATTTATACTCTTGAAATGTATTATTTTTCATATACACAAATGATATAAAAGGTCCGCTTTAACTATATCAAATGTCTTGACAGCTTTTGACAGTTGGAATTCCAGGAGTAAATTATTTAACAATATTCAATATCTACTTACAGTGCAGGGTTTACAAGTCTCTCCACATTTCCTTCCACAGTCACCATGCTGACAGGTGTTAAGGCAGTTTTGGTTACATGGGGGACAGATTTCTTTACATAATGCATTGCATCTAAAAGTATAAAATCATAAATTATAATTATATATTCTTAAAAGTTTTCAAATTAAAACTAATAAAAACTACAACAATGATATAGCATTGAATAAATTTATAACCATAAAGTATCAAAATTGAGTTTATTGTGAACTCACTGTAGTTGAGAGTGGGTGTAGTATGAAAGTTGACCTTGAAGTCTTCCAAAAGAGCTGGGTAAATTGCATCAAATTCTGATTTAAAAACTTAACATATTTAACTAGTGACTGACGGAAGTGAAACAATGTGTTTTTGAATGTTTTAAAAGAGTTAAAAAGTGTTGAAATTGATGAACATGGATGATGTCTTTCAACAACCTATAATGACGAAATGATTTAAATATTTGCATAGCCATCCTAGATAATCACAATCTGACAATCAGGGAATTAAGCAAATAAAAAAGTTAATTCCAAAGCTTATGGCAAAAAGGAGATCAAAAACAAATCGTCTTTGATTTACTAGAATGGGCCGAATTTAAAGAATTTTTTAAATCACTAATTAATGGTGTTGAAACAGGTTTATTAGCTATGATCCCCTGCTCAATATTTGCAGTGGGAGACACTTGATTCTTCATGATCCGAAAAAGCTCGCCAAGTTAGCAAAATGAAATGTTGACTGTATTTTTTTATTACAAAGATACTCCTTCAAGCTCCAATTGGACTAATCATAAAGAAGAAGACTTTGGAATTTTTCACCATTTCCGACATTCTGTATGCAGAAAAATATCCAGGTCATAAACCTATACAAGTGGAACCTCCATCATGACAATTCTCCAGTCCACTTAGTCCAACAACATGTGTACATACCAGAAACAACTCCTTTCAATTATTTCCTAATCCCTAAGATAAAAATGCCACTCAAGGATCAATGTTTACAAGATGCAAGAACATTAAGACAAAATATGTGAGAACAGCTACAGTTTATTTCAAAACAATACTTTCAAATATATTTCAAGAATAGGCAAGGACACATTGTGTGGATTCAGAAGAAGCCTACTTTGAAAGACATTAATGCCATGTATTTATGGAATTTTTTAAAATTATTTAATCACGATACTTTGTAACCACACATCATATTTGTAGAGCAAAGTCAATTTTGTTTTACAACTATTATAAAACAAAGCTTGACGAACATAATGTGTATATAAAATGTCTTGCCTGTAATACCTAGAAGAGGTTAGTTTGATTAAATATTTAAAATCGCGGGTAATTGTAGTGGGGATGACTTGAGTCAAATGCGTATCTAATGACTTTCAATATTAAACAGAATAAATTCATAATTAAAATAGATTTCCAAACGTAAATAAATAATGATGTGTAGTTCTAAGATAAATTTTTCAATAAAGTGTTTATTAATTATTGTATGTTTTGCATAATGACGTGATCGAACACTCTCAGGAAGTGAATTGGTTAATTTGAATATAGCGGTAGTTAGGACTTTGCATACGCAGCTTAACCAGTACCAACAGGTATTGGAACCGCCATGTGATTGCCCAGTCTTTGTGCAGGAGTCTAGTAAGAAACTTCGAATAGTGAGGTTGTGAAATGTGGCTCATCGAGTTTTTATTCAAAGATGTAAAACGCGTAAGAAACTGTTATTTAGTGAAGGACTTATAGTGGACAGACATTCTAATAAGTACTAAAGACAATAATTTCATGTTTTGAGATAGTATTTGCTTAAAATAATGGAAAGAATTAGATTGTTCGAGACTGAACATGTGCTTTGTGACTACGGACAATAGACTATTGTATTTTATATGTTGTACGAACAATGGTGTTAAAGAATTGTAACATAGACTTTGATAGAATCACAGGTGAAGTTAACATAATTTCAATGCTAGAAAACCATGCAAGACGCAGTACTTAGATCAGAGGACATTGTGAACAAGACATTTCAACAGTTTGGTAAACCGTGTTATATAACATGCTATATTCAATTTTGTAATTTTTATGTAAAATATATTATGTTTCTTTTTGTGTAATAGATATAAATTCAGTCATTTTTAATCAAGTAAATTTTTCAGTCTAAGTACCAAATTGGTTACTGACACAATTAACTTTCTATATTACAGTCAGATAAGTAAATAATTATTTTAATATTTTTAAATTCATGAGAGTAAATTATACTTGCAAGTTTTAAAATAAATTTTAACAATTTTAAGCGAAATCAGACTTTGGCAAAAGCCTAGAATAAATTCAGATAGGATGTTAGCAATAAGTGATTTTCATGACAAAATTATTTATGACAAATGTTAATGTAATTACTATGTTTTTATGTCTAATAAATATCTATGTTAAAATTTCAGTTTCAGTGTTTCTCATTCCAACCATAGGTCATTGAAAGTACACTTTTTGACAGAGCTCACACCCGAGATTAAATTCAATTTAAATATGTAAAATAAAATAATTAAATTCTTCAAAATTGACGAGAACTCGTCTGGCGCCCATAAATGCTGTGCAAACTTTTAAATTTAATAGTAAAATATAAATTCATTTTTTTTCTTTTGATAATATTTATAAATGTAACCTAACAAGGTCACATTTATATAACTATTACATGCCTAACTTGAAAAGTTGATAATGAACGACCAAACAAAAAGTTTATATTTAACTAAACTTATAATAAGTTTAAGTTTATATTTAAGTTTAAGTTTTATTTGTTTATCGTGAAACAAATTGTTGCCGGCCCATCTATCTTTGTACTAAACAAACTATGTCTAGGGTGTACATTACAAGCACGGACAAATTTTGAGATCAGATTCCTTAAGTTAAAATTAAGATAGATTTTATTATAAACATATGTCCACAAATGCTTCATTTCACATCCTGTCTGTATGTTTGTATTTTTGATCACACAATTTAAAACTATGGTAATATACGAGATAGTGTATACATTTTGGATGTAACTTTGTATTTATTTTAAAAAACATCAGTCAATACTTACTTATGTCCACAAACAAGCACTTTATTACAAATCTCGCTACAAGGTACATGAATATTACCCTGCAAACATGAACCACAGAGTCCTACACATGTATGTCCACAAGATAATTGTTTATTACACGGTTCTTGACAGAACTGTTTCAAACAGTAAGACTTTACATTCTTTGAGAGTGGGATAGAAATAGGTATGTTATCTGAAAAACATAATACCAGTATTTTAAATAAGCATAAACTTTAACACAGAGACATACAAGGCTTGTATATTTAAAGTATAGTCTGTTTCAAAATTACCACGAACTATAGCAATGATACGGGATTACACATACACTGTTTTTTTAATATGATATAATAAACCTCTGTTGGCCCTTTTTGATACATGATTGTTTTGTTGTGCAAGCAATTTAAAATGTGTGCTATGATAAAAAACCTTGCCAAAGATCATGTAAAGTTCATGCCCTGATTCATTTTTTTATTGCTAAAAAAAAGTGCTGCTGAAATTCATATGTAACTTGGTGAGGTTCATGAGCTAGATATTATGAGTGGCAGTGATGTTAAGCTATGGTGTCAACTGTTTAAGGAAGAATGAACAAATATTCATGATAAAGAATGACAAATGGTTTAATGGAACAACTAAAAGCAAATAAATTTGTGAAATTTAGTGATTTTAAGAATGTTAACTGACACACAGAAAGAGAAATATGTGACTTTAGCCCAAACATTTCTTGCCGCATTTTGAAAAGAAAGGAGTAGAACTATACAAACACATCGTCACTGGAGATGAAAACTGAGATTCATTCCAATATGTCAAGTCAATGGCATCACTCATAATCTCCAAAAGCAAAGTAGTTTTAAGAAAGCATATTTTGCCCAAAAATCATGACCATTGTTTTTTGGATAAGAAAGGTATCTTATTGATTGATTTTATATAACATGGAAAGACCACTGATACTGACCCATACTGACTGCGGAATCTTATACAAGCCAAAAGAAAACACACGGCTTGTTACTCAATAGAATTGTCTTTTTCCACAATAATATTCAACATCACGCAGCATGTCTCATTTATTCAATTGTTCCCAAAACATTGCTGGAAAATTCTTGCCACCCACCCCATAAGCTCTGATCTTGTACCAAGTGATTACCATTTATTCCTGAATTTAAAGAAATAGTGTGTATTGTAACACTTTAAAAAAAAGGAGAAGTGAAGGTGGGCATTACTAACTGGTTCAAGTTTTTACGGAGATAGGAAAAGAAAGCTATTGAAAGGATACCAGAAATATGTGGAAGTCGATGATGAATCTGTTGAAAAAATATCAATATACAATTTTTTTTATTTAAGAAATCATTTTTATCTATAAATATGTTCTTTTTATTTCAAAAGAGAGAAAAAATTTAATAAAAATCTTAAAATGTGTTCAAGATATGTCCACAAATCAAATTTGATTAAAATCAGCCATACATTTGGGCTACAGAGAACTGTACAGATTGCACACATCATTTCAAAAATCACATTTTTTGTTTCATAGGACTTCAAAACAGGATAGTCATGAAAAACTGAACTTTTTTTTTAACCTACATATATACTTCATTATATGTGAGAAATTAAATTCAGAAGTAAGCCCTACATGTTTTATAGTGAAACAAAGTGACAAAAAAATAAGTTTAATGGTAATACAATGAGTAAAATTTGAAAATGTAGATATTGTTTAACAACTTCTCTTGAGTTGAGATCCTAAGTTTTAACAATGAAGACAGTTGTTTTTTCTCAATACCATTTTTTCAAAAATCAAGTTTCATCAAAATTGGTAAAAAACTAAAAGTTTTCACTATAGTTATAAAACAATATCCAATTAATTGCTTGAACATATTGTTTTCTTAAAACTCGTATTGTATTGGTGTAAAGAACACATGAATTGTAACCTCTAGATATGATGAGGTACCATTCAATTAGTGAGAGGGAGTAAGGTTCAATAGAAGCACATTTTAAAAGAGGACGGAAAAATTTTGCAAATCAGATACGACTACAAAATTTAACACAAAAAAAAACTATGGAAAAATATGGCATTCGTGATTTTTATTTATGTGTAATAATATAAATGGTATATCAGTTATATTTAATGGAAGGAGAATAGTCTATGCATATATCTTTACTTGGAATGTTGAATGAAAAATATACATTTTAAAGGAAGTACCTAAGTGCTTAATATTGACAAAAACACACTTACTGGAACACCAAAAGATTATATTGGTTCTATAATTTATGTTGCTTTGAGCTGAATAAAATAATTAATGGAAATTATGTAGTCCACAAGCAGAATCCAGACTATTTAACAATATCCAGACAAAGCCTGATTTCCACGCACACAGAGTCGTAGGCACAATTAGTATATCTATAAAAACAACCTTAAAATTTTGTGACCTATCACGTCGGCTGATCACTATTTTCATAGGAGTTGAGACACTTTATACATATAATAATTTGATTGGCAACACTTATCTACTTACTTATAGACTGATATATAGAACAAGGAAGAGCAATATTGGCATGTCCACAGTCTGTTTGTACATCATCCTTATGGATAATCTCCTGACAAAGCTGAGGTTCTTCATGACATTTTGTTTGCTGCTTGTGTCCACATTTCGGTAAAGTTTTCTCTACCTAAATAAGAAAAATAATTAATGTATAAATTTAGTTCGGAACTTGAACTTGGTATAAATGTAACAAGTAAATTTTATTTTCTCATAATACCAATAAATGTTCATAAACAGTGATTTCTCAAAAACCAATGGACAGATTTGTTATAAAATTTGTATTTATTATTTGGTGGATTTTATTCATCTACGTAAAGTACAAGATTTGTTTGAAAAGTACCCCGAATTGAACTTTACCCACAGAAACAAAAGCAAAAGTGACTTCCGATAGGGAGGTGAAGAACACCTTTGCATGATTTTTTCCATCCCACTGAGTCAGTCACTCACTAGCTAATGAGTAAGGGAGTATACTCTAACAAAGTCAGATTTTTTTTTTTTTTCTGTGAAATAAGATCTTTTTCCGCTTTGAGCAGCTATTTCCATTGGGCCCATTATCATGATTCTTTTTTTACATAAAAACGAATAGTTTGTAGTTTTTTAAATACAAAATAAATCAAATCTACCACAACTTTATATAAAATCAATTACAGTACAACTGCGTTTATTCAGACCTCATTTAACCAGATTTCTGAATTATCCGGACAGATTAAATGTTAAAGATACAATCGAAACATGACCTAATATAGAGTAAAAATTCCAATATACTGTATTTGATCGGTTATCATTACAATCTAATAAATACAGTACATATTTTAATCATTAGGTGACATAAACAAAGGAGCTGATAAACATTATGTTTTGCAATGCAACTCGTGTAACACTGAATCCTATAGTAGAAAGCGATTACAATGTTACAAACTCATTGGACATGACCTTGTACTAGAGATAGCTATGATTTAATACACTACCAATTAAACGTGAAATGGAGTGAGATATTCCATGTTTGGGTTTCTTATCCTTGTATTAACTAGTCATATTTTTTCTTAAACTAATATTTTGCCTCATAGCTTCTACTTTGAATTTTTAGACAATTGATAACAAGAGTTGATCAATACTTTCAAAAAGCTTTGTATTGTTTTGACATTGAACTCCAAATAAATTGCTTTTTGTTATAAATATATGCTGTATATTATAATACTAGAATCTAGACCAAAACATTTATAAAACTTACAACTTCCATGCAGTGTGTAAATATAACATTTTCGCTACATTTAACAAATGCTATGTGACCACAAGGTAGTTTTTTCACGCATTCTTCATTACAAATCAATAGTGTTAGATCAGTGCTGCATTCTACATTAACAGAGTGGGAACACTTCAAAATTTTGTCACATGGCATTTTGCAATGTACAAATTTCACATCAGTGCTGCAAAGGACTTCACTTTCATGACCACAGGGTAATTCTTTAACAACTTTTACATCACATTTATGGCATTTTTCAAAGCAGAGTTTGTCACATCCGTGATTCATGCTACAGTTTTTCTTCTTACGTGTACAGGCTTTTGTACATGTGTACTGAAATAAAAAACATATATATATATTGATAAATTGTAAGATTTTAGTAGTTGCTAAATATAAAATGTTTACTCATGAAGAGTTTCATTTGAAGTGAGCAGTGTAGGCATAAAATGACTTATTTTCACTGTTGCTCGTCTATTTTCATAATAACACATTTTTAGTTTCTGATAAAGGTCAATTTATATTAACAGGTCTGAAATGGTACGGATCATTATGGTATTTATATTATCGCTATCAGTTAGACATCAGACAAGAGTGAAATGTTTTCCAATCTATCAGCTAAAGATCTATTCTTGATTGAAGATAAAAATTAAAATCAACATTTTCATCATTTTTGAGTTCATAACTTGTTAAAAAAAAAAGAAGAAGAAGAAGAAAAGAAAAAAAGAAGACCCAAGGGGAATTTCGGATAATATGAACAGAAGTTCTATCAACATTTTGGAATGTTTCTGACAAAATCCGCTAAATATAAATAATCACATTGCCTGTCTAAAACTTTGCAACCCCATGCAGTGTCTAACCGGTTATAACAAAATGACCTTTATGCTATTGAATTCATGGGCGTCATCACCAGTTCATTATTGGGGGGGGGGACATATGCCGGGGGTCTGGAGGTATGGAAATTTTTTAAAATTAAACTTCTCAAAACATCGTTTTTATGCATTTATTTATGCGATTGTAACAGAAATGTAATGTTAAAAACCCTAGTAAAGACAAAGCCCGATCTTTACCTTTTAAGGTTTTAAGTAAATCATTCGTTTTTAGCAAAAATATTTTTACATCTCAAATATTGGGGGGGCGTCCCCCCCCCCGGTGATGACGCCCATGATTGAATTTGCACCTTATTAATCCACTATCTATGATTCATAGTGCAGAATAGATACTTTGAAAGGAATACTTTGGTTATAGTAATCTGGAAAGAAATTTTTTAAAACAAATATCTAAAAATAAATGCTATAAAAAAAATACTAACTTTCTCATACAAAACAAAAATAGTTTTCAACATGATTTGCCCAAAACTGCTTCTACTTTATTTTTAGTATTCTTAGGTGAGAATTTTTTTTTTTTTTTTTTTTTTTTTTTTTACTGAGCTTTCCCTCATGTATTGTTTACATTAGATAATTTGCACCGGCTCCATTATCAACTTCTAGCAATTAAAAAAAAAATTATAGATTTAAATAGAACCTGCTTGCTCGACATATGATAAAAATGTTAGGAATGTGATTGAGTAAATTGAATTTTTAATAGTGGCTGTAAAGGATATTTTATGTTTCTGCTTAATTATTCCAAGCATAATTTCCTTTTCCTTCCAAATTAGCATACTGGTTTGGGTCATTAACCTTCAACATTTCTCCAAAATTTGAACTAAAGTGGTTAAGCTGAGTTTGAAAATTAGTCTTTAATAACAGCTTCAATGTACATTTTTTTGATTTTAAAAAAATGAATTTTAACCCAGATTTTTTGGGAAAGATAATGACCAATATGTTTTGTTTAATCCTTAGAGGCTATATTTTAACAAAATGTTATTAAAATCATTAGAGCTGATTTTGAGAAAATCGAAATTTTGAGATTGGTTTTAAATAAACTATATTAAATAATTAATTCGTAGTTGTGCAAAGTAGTATTTTTTAAATGAAAGTTAAATATTTATATTAATATAATTTTTAATGGTACACATTAAAAATAACTTGTAAATTTAATAAATATTTAGTAAGCTTTTGAACTGAAAATGGCTGTTACATTCATACAGGTTTTCAATATAAAAGGTAGTTGAGCTAAATTATTTTTAAAAAACCTAGATATAAATATTTTATTGATTTTGTATTGTAAAACTAATATTTATTGAAATAATTACATAATTTTGGAAGAGAGTAACCAGTATAGAATACCTTTGTTATTTTTACAACTTTGCTTTTGAATTTATAATAAATAACAAATTATTGTATTGCTTATTTAAAATGAACCTTAATATTTTTTCAAAAATTATTATTATACATATTATTTAATAATTAAAACATTGGTAAAATAGTTAGATGAATGTTTTAAAATTTGGAATCAAAAGGAAGCTTAAAGATAAAACTATACTTTTTGCAATGTTTCACATGATACTGAAGGCTCAAACTCTGTATGATAACATAGTTGCTTAAATTAAACAGTTTCTGTTAAAAAAACAAATTCACTTACTCAAGAGAACGTTTACCTGTATTGTGGTGAAAATTACATCCTCATTATAAAAAGTTTAATACATTATACAAATTGAAACAAAAATATGTTTTGCGAGACATTCTGTATATACGGTACACGACGTAGCTATTAAATAACAAAACTGGTGACAAAGGTGTGGTGTATTATTTTAATCTTACAACTCTATTGTCAACTCCTTCATCATACTTCTATTCCCTATATACACCAATGTATACAATTTTTCTATTGTTGGAAATGGAGCTGCAGATGTCAATCCCTTTAGCAGTGCTCCAGTTTTCTCCTTTACCTCAACCACAATCTGAAAATGAGTACCTTTCAATGCTGACTTTTTTCTTAAAAAACAGGTCAAAGTTACATAAAATAAAAACCAGCAAGTAAAGTGGGTGGTCCAGCACTGGAATATTCTACTATCAGAAACTGCCATAAAACCAGAGAATTGTCTTAATGGAGAATCCATGAATTGTTCTTCCACAACTCGAACTACCTCTTCCTCACTCATTCTCCCTTGGCCACAACCTCAAGATTATACTGGTAAATAACTGTCCCAGTGGTACCAATTAAACCATGATCACACCATTAATACCAAAGAAAACTCAGCATTGCCTTGAATTTGGTTTGCTTATTATTCTGACTTTTTCATTTTTGATGATGTGAGAGTTTTCCAAAGTATTATATTGATTGTCTCTTTGTTTTTGGATTGTACTTTATCCTTGTCTCAAGTAAAAATCTTTCTCTTTCTTAAAGTTGTTGAATAGTCAGTGCAAATGTTAAGTTTTTTTTTTTACTCCTAACAGGTTTGAAGTACCATTATAGGACAGACCTCTCTAAGTTTAATTGGTCAAGTATAATTTGTTGACTATTTATCAATTTGTATCATGCAAATGCTTAGCTAGTGATCGTTCTAAACAATATAGTTACTTTTAGCAACATTTTGTTTGATTATATACATGATGAAACAATCCAGTCATTTGTCATCTTCAACATTCTCTTGACACTCAGTAAGTCGTTTATGTCAATCAAACATTTGACCATGTAACATCATACCTCTGGTAAAAGTTTCAAACATTCACCAGCAATTTCAATCAATATTTAATATTAACACGCTACTGATTTTAACTTGAGCTATGTTTATAGCAATGTGGTTATACATCTATCCCCTCAATCACTGCTTCTGGAAACTTTAGTGTCACTCATCTTGCTTGCAGTCCTGAATTCTATATATAGTACCCACAAAACACACAGTCTTATTATTTAATAGCATGACATATAAACACTAACTTGCAATATACTTAATTTATAATTACCAGAATATGATCTGGATCCTCGTCTTTATGGCAATTATTACTACAAGCATGTCCACATTCCAGCCGATCCATGCAAGGGTGGGGACATTGGCGTTGTTTTACCTCCTTCATATAGCATGGTTTATTAACTACGTGTTTACAAAGAGGGAATGTATATTTTTCAAGAGTTTTACAAATAAATTGTTTAGGATCTTGACAACAAGGTATCATTGCTGAATGACCACAAGAAAGTTCATGCTGTATCAATTCTTGACATTTGTATTCATCTACATTAACACAACATTTCAGTGATTTATTATGCCCACATTTCAATTTTTGCTCTATAACTTTTTCACAAATTTCTTCAGACGGATCCAGATGACATTTTATAATCTTGCTGTGCCCACACAATAAAAGTTGTTCAACTTCTTCTATACATTTATAACTTTCAATTTCATGGCAAGGTAAAACAATTTCATGGCCGCATGCTAAATTGTGATTCACAATTGTAACACATAGAAGGCATTCTTCCCAGCACAGTTTATCACATTTATAATTATGTTCTTCAAATTGACATTTTTTCCTGAAAAAAAAATTGTTTGTATAAATGTATAGTAAAAAATAACATTATACAGAATGTACAGCAAGTAGAGTACCAAACTTTTGGAGGTGATTTTGGATATCAAAATAAGAAAAAAGTTCTTATATATATAATACACCGTTTATCAAATATTTTATTATTTATTTTTATTTATTTATCCAGATTCTCTTAGATAACAAAGCTTGACAATGCCAATAATAATAATATAGAAAGTGTCAACACATCACAATAGGTAACAAGTGATAAAAAAATAGAGAACAAGTGATACTGGGTACCATGGAGACAAAATATACTGACTTCAAATCATCTTTGCATCCTATTTTGTTATATAAACCATCAAATTGTTCAGTTATACTGAAGAAATTTATTGCCTACTCTAAATTACACACACAAAAGTATACTTTCAATTGATCCTTATTCATTGTAATCTATCAGGGAATTAGGTATCAGATGATCTGCAATGATTACATCAAACATGTAGCCCAAACCTCTACTGATGTAGACTTTACAAACTTGTTTCGACAAGAGCAAAAATATTTTCATAGAAATTTGGATGGAAGCCTAGAAGTTTTCCCTAAATGGTACAACTCTTTATGAAATTCCGAAGGAATCAAATGACCTTATTATGTACAAAAATATATTGAAACTATACAAATATTAATTTCTAAAGTCAGAATAACCATATAATTACTAATTAGTATCTGCAATCTTTTTACTTGACCGACACTCCATTGTACAAGAGATGCAACAATGGAACACATCATTTTAAAATGCACTTTCAACAACAACAACAACCAAGTAAGAAAGAATTTTATAGAATACCTCAAATTATATAATCAAGAGAGAATGGACATAATTTTAAAGAAACAAAAATGGTTGCAAAATATACGAGAAGCACTGTGCTATAACATTATATGAACGTAACAAGTGTAACCACTGAATGGAAGTATTCAGGTATGGAAAATTGTAATCCAAAGGATGTATGTAGACAGATGAAAAAAAACAAAAAACAAGATAATATTTACAAAATATATAACATTTGACATTTTTGGGTCTCAAGTTGGGGGAATACTTGGTTCAATATATGAAGTAGGCGAGATATGACGTCAGGAAATTTGTGTCATCTTTCGTATTGCAATCATATATTCGAAACCTCGTATGGATGGACAGACAGTGTTCCGAATTTGGTTATTGTTATAGGATCACGAGTAAACGATTTGTATGAAAAGGAAAATGTTAAATACTACATTACTACTAATAAGTTAAAAACTACCATAAGTTTTAATAAAAAAATTATAAAACTTTTATAGTTTTTAAGTAAAATTAACAAACAAAAACTTCCCAAAATTAAAAAGTTAGATTCATTGCAGTGTGTTAGTGTGCCGATCTAATTGTCAGATTGACACTAATTTGCCTAAATGTCTACCAATCACAGCATTTAACAGCCAGGCTGGTACTTCTTGTAGAATCATTCACTCATCTTCCTTCGGTGAGATTGGTCGTGTTGACTATCTTGTCACTATGAAACCTTCTCCTTAAGCTGTTCGCTTCAAATTTACTTCCCTTCTAGAGCTACACTACAAATGAGCGAAAGAATCAGAACTAACAAGTTTTGACTTGAATTTTATTAAATTCAGTGTTGTGTCCATGGTATAATGCGCCTAAGTATATTTCTGAACTTTTCTCTGTTTTATATAAAATATTGATTATCGTAAAGTCAAAGATACGATATTATGAAAACTAAAGAAATATCCTAGTTTAAATAAAAATATCAATCTTTCAGGAAAAGATTAATAGACTATTATAATTTCTGTAAAGTGATTTTTACAAATAATTGAGACAATTAATGAGTTTGAATAAAATATGTTGTTATAAAATAGACAGTCATCAACTGTGATTCCCTTTTTTAGTAATTAGTAGAGACTTTGAAACCAATAGTTTGAAATAACCTATAAAAAACACATAGTCAAAAACTGTAACCCCCTATTATATGTACCAATGTATCTTTGTTAGTTATAAAAAATGTATGTTTTATATGTATTCTGTATCTTTTTACAGGAAGTACTTCCCTAATTGTAAACTTAGTAAAATAAATGTTTATGATGTATGTATTCACAGGAGTTGCGGAAATACTGAAATTGGTATTTGAATTAGAGCATTTTTAAAAACTATGGTTTATCTTGTGATTTATAAGTACATTTTCCTAGAAACCACGATCCCGAAACAATTAATTAACAGTCTATGCCTAAAATCATAGAATGGTGCCCAATAAAATTTCTTAATGTTTTAAACATAAATTCAGTAAAATAATTAATCAATAAATCTAAATTCTTATAATTCTACGATTAAATATAAGGTTACAAATATAAATATGACACAGATACAATGAACTTACCCTTGTTCAGCCAATAAGACGGGTTATGTAAAATAATCAAGCTGAAATCAACTATTTGGTTAAAAAAATTTATTAGGTAGGAAGAAAAGGTTGCCCACATAATTAGTATTAAAAAAGCAAGTGAACAACGTTTTACAATTAATTTCAGGGGAAAATCAATGAAATTAGTACAAATTTATCTTAGAATTAGGATTCTATTTTAGAGTTATTATTATTATAATTTTTAGAAAAGATAATAAAAACGAACATGGAATGTTAGTCAAAAAGATATTTAGAATATTGCATTTACTTCTCAGTCCAGAAATTATTGAAGTAAATGTGAAATTGGAGTTGATACTGGCCAGTTATTTATGTTTCAAGTCCACAGAATTTGGAAATTAACCAAATTAAGAATACAAAACATTATCATTAGTTATAAATTACATCACTCTTATAACTTATTATAGCGTATATTTGGAAGAAATTAGTCTCAATCGTTGAATTGAAGCTCATTATTGTAATAAAAACATAATTATAATTTTAGTATTCTATATTATTTTAACAAAGATTCTTGGGTTTTATAAAATAGAAAAAGAAAGGTTTCCAGATTTAGTTTAGGGAGTTACAAATGGTGATTTGATTATATGTTGAGATTTCAATAGGCTAGTATATTAGTATTTAACTGATGTTTGAACGTTGAATGTTATCAAAAGAGAGTTTAGCATAAGTCTAGTATAGGTCCAGCATATATCTTGTATAAGTCTTGCATGACCTGCATAAGACTCATATCCAGCATTTACTACATATAAAGTAAGACAAGTATAGCATTAGCCCGGGATAATTTCCATTAAAAAAAAGTTAAATTTTACAAATATTAGTTAGCATTTATTAATTGTAAATAGTGTTAGCCTGATTAATAATATATGGTTTTCATAATAATAATTAGAAGGTTTATTTCCTTCAAGCAATTCAATTGGATAACCTTTCTACAAGATGCTATTAATTTGTGCTGGCCCCTTTGTTTTTACTTTGGTATGACCCTCAACCTGGTGGACAGCCCGGTTTTAACAAATGACCGGGTCGCGGCATTAGTAATGGCTCACTTCACCAACTAAAAACACGTATTTTGCCATTCAACGTTACGCCCACTTAAAATTGTCCCATCCCAATAAATAAAATACCGTTGGAAAGCTAATATTCCGTAAATGCATATCATGCAAAAAAAATACCACAAAACGTTATAAATAATATTCAAAAAATTGGTGAAGTTCACGTATTTTTGTAGCGTAAAATCATAAATTTCAACTCTGCACCTTTTCGTATAACGCGGCTCCATTTTTCCTGATACGATTACAACTCTATTGATCTGTCATTTAAGTCAACTAAAACACTGTTCTATAGATCACATGTTTCTGTTTCTAACCGTAGATTACAAATTATTCTGCGTCTAACAGATCCAGAGATATATGTATTTGAGCAGAGAACAAACCTGACATGAAATTCATTTGGCATTCGATGTGCTTTACGAAAAGACGAAATTCATTTCTCTCTGTTTTTAAAATTATTTTTCTTTACACTATGTTGTAGGGAAAATTCCATTCTATAAGTTGGTACCACTTGATATAGGCAATTGCTTATTAAGAATTTGTTGTTTTGAAGTCCAAACGTAGCAAATGTCTGACTTGAAAACTATAATATTTGGCGTGGCACATATTGGTTTTGGGATTAGATTTTTGTTATTTTGAAGGTTTGTGTATATAAATTGTGTATACAAGTTACAATATATGTGTTTTTATTTCTAAAGTTTGTTTTTGAGTGAATTTCGAGTGTGTATATGGAATAACCTATAAATAAAAATGGTAAGTTTAGGCTATATGCATATTTTCTTATATTTAGTGTTTTATATGATTCTACAAGTGAATATGTGTATTATTCTTTGTAAAGTATGTTGTATTAGTAAAATCTAATGCTTCTGTTTTAGGCCTAGCTTTAGAAAGTTACTAATTACGCCAAAAAGGTTGACGTGTCACCCTAACCTTCAAGCGTCAGAATACCAATTTTTGAAAAATCGTCATTTTTATTTAGAAAATGTAACATATTATTATTTTTTCCCCCTAAATATATTCACAAATATATTAGAAATCTCAAGTAATGGTTGAAAAAAATGCAAAAAATGTATTAGTACGTTTTTGATCACCATTTCTGAGAAATTTCTGCTCCGTTACTCTTAGATTTTTTGGTATTTGACCAAAAAACTCCAAATTTGATACATCTAACTTTTTTTTTCACTACACACCTACATTCTATGCACCTTTCTGGACATAATGATATATAGAAGTTCTGTATAAAATATATTTTACTATTTTTAAAGTTTTTTGGAAAAATAAAGAGAAAATTCAGTTTTTACGTAAAATATTTTTTTACATTTTTAAAATGTAACAAATTTATATATTTTTTTTCCTAAATACATTCACAAATAATACACAAAAATTGTGTATATCTTAGAAATAGGTAGTAAGCTATTGATTTTGGGTGATACAGATTTTTCTGAAAAAAAGTTAACATCATTTTTGACATCTAACATACTTACTCCAAAACCGTTTTAATTTTTTTTTTTTTCTTTTTATTACATAGATGAATTCTATGCATCTTTCTGAGAAAAATGATATCTTATAAGTTAGGTTTTGTGTAAAAATAATATATTTTATTAATTTTTAAATGAACGAAGAATTTTTAAGACAAATTAACATGCGCCAGATGGAGGGTTGAAATGTACACCTTCTCAAAAAAAAAACAACTCAAAGCTCTTGATTGAGGAGCCCAAAATGAAATGCTACAATAAATCTTTATAATCTTTCTTTCATTCAAATCATAATAGGCCACAATGTGGTATATAAAAAAATATTTGAAGGTTAAGCTAGTTGATTAATAAAGAAAAAATTGGTTACAATGATAACAATTGAAACTCTCTTTAATGACTAGGTATTTTATTAATACATAAATTAAATATCAGAAATTAAACAACTCAATGTGAATATTATATGTCCTTCAAACTATTGACTCTTAATCTCGGGGTTATAAGGTTGTCACCCAGGCGCGGATACAAGGGGGGGGTCACGGGGGTCATGACCCCCCCCAAACGGGTCGAGCATACGTTTTTTTTTAAACATTAAAACCAACTTCTGGAATAAACTCAAAACCATAAATGATTAAAAACATTAATTTGTCAGCCGAACAAGGCTACCGTACATAATATCAATAACGGAAAGGCGGCTCCAAGACGAGACAAAACGGAATCGGCTGGTGAGCTGAGCTGTCATTGTCCACACAATAATAATAAGTCGTCGGGAGTAGGGCGATGTGCACACTCGCACCGGCCACCGATACTGACCTTGGGGAATATCCATCCCTTGACGTTGGAGAATGTAGTTGTAGAAGATTATATGAGTAGTAAATTGGCTATACTTGAAAAAGGACTAAAAAGAGTAGCGGAGTACAAATCGCGATCGGACGATGAAATTAGTTCAGACGAAGCTAAACCGTCAGAAAGCAAAATTGTCAAGAGATGTACTGTAACCGTAAAGAAAATAATGTAAAAGTGAATCTTTTTTAAAATAACCGTAAAGAAAATAATGTAAAAGTGAATCTTTTTTAAAAATGAATAAATTTAAATTTTTTAAATAATTGAAATTAAACACCTTAAAAGACATATTTATGCCTGTGGATGTTTCACGAATCGTGAAAGGCTGGGTTAATTTTTTGTTTGATATAGATATTTCCCAATAACTAAAGTTAAAACTAGGTATTTACTAACTTAATAAATGTATTTATATTGTTATTTCATGCATATCAGTGATTAAAGAAAACCAAAAGTGATGGAACGAAACGCTTACCAGGCATAGGTCCAAGTCCAGGCAGCGGATTATGTTGATTCATATACTAACGCTTATACTGAATAAACCAAACACTGTAGTTAGAAACTCTTCAAACAAAATATTTTTGGAATTTCCTTCTCTACAAAATGGCTAGTTCAGATTAGTTGCGTTTTTAAAAAAACATGAGGTCATAGAGCCTCCTTTAGTTAGATGTATAGTAAAAAGAATGGGTTACTAGAAAGCTAAGCAGAAGCTTTTTAATTGGGCTTTCAAAATTCAAAGACATAGTGTTTTAAAGGAAATTTTATACTGAACACGAATATATACAGAACGTTGTAAACTGCACAAAGTGCAGAGTGTGATATGGCAGTTGGAGCGAAAGGCTGCATATTTAGTTGCGGCGTCCGTCAGCGCGTCAGCTTGGCGGGATGCGCACAACGGCTCTACACTCGTCACTCGTCCTCCCGAATGTCAACTGCGTCATAGATTTATCACGTTACTCTAACTTGCCGATGTTTGTTTTTATTATGTACGATTTTAATCACTGTGTTAAAGTTGACTACTAACGATTTCTAGATTTATTTACTATTGTTTACATAATAAGCCGATATCAAATATTACTAATTAATTTGGAGGTAGTGGAGAGGGCATTCTCCATATCTCTCGCACTATAGTTCTCCTACATACCACAAGCTGTGTATGATCTGTAATTCTATGATATATGATCTATGATACTATAATGTTTGACAATGCTTGTACTCTGGCACTATCTCAAATGTATGCATTTCTTACTATATTATGTACACGAAAAAATAATTTTAAATAGGCAAAAAAATGAACATTAAAAAATTAAAAATCCATATAACACTAACATTTTCCTATTTCACATTGATTCAGCACACAAAAATTATCGTTTACCTTAAGATAAATAGCGTTTTTATAGAAAAACAATACTGTTTAATTTTTAATTTTTTTTGTGATAAAATAGTGTAAAATGTGATTTCCAGACGTAAAAATACCAAAAATTTTCCGGGGGAGGGCACCCCGGACCCCCGGTAGTTCGATGTAAGAAAATAGTCATAGTGAAGTATGACCCCCCCCCCCCAAAACTTTAGTCTAGATCCGCCCCTGTTGTCACCGGCACAATCCAGATACTTCACACTTTGAACGAAACACACATATATATACATTATCTACAATTATTTACATACATTTATATACATCCTAAAATTATGGTACATGGACATGAAATATCAATTATTATTGGTTCAATACTCAAGTTTATACTATTTAATTATTAATTGGAATTAGTTCTCAGAAATTATTATTAAACAAATGTTCACTTTATGTTTATAAAAAAATTAAAATTACAACAAGTTCAGGTCTAATTTCATATTAACCCTATGGTTAATTTCAAATTCAAGATCTAGGCTAAGTCCTTTATTGTTAAAATATTTACATCTTCGAATATTGTTTATAATTAATTGGCAATGTTTTTTTTTATTTACGTAATTGTTTATTAAAAACTATATATGTTCAATTGATATTAATAACATTCACATCAAGCTAATTACATGGAATTGTCTCACCCATATATCGTCTGATTATAATAGGCCTGTCTTTATTTATACTAACATCCTTTTCTTTTACGATAATACTTGGTTGACTGGCCCTCCTGGTTTATAATTTATTTCTAGAGCTCTTCTTAAAATTTAGATCTGATGAAAATATGTTTGCTGCGTTTGGAGTCTGAATCACAACTAACTCACAATTAAATTAGTTTGTAACAATTTTTGATCTACAATTGCAATTCATAGGACCCCTCTAGGAATATACCGTGGTGTCTAAATCGTTGCACTTTACACTTAATGGCACTGCACTTCTCAAGTATTTATAATATCTCAATTAGTGATTTTATTGCTAAACAATTTTTATCTAACTAATAACTATATAAATTTACATTGTTTTCACAGTTTACATTTTATATTTATCTAACTGGTATTGGGTTTCCCTTACCATATTCATTTATTAACTGGGATTAATTTAATTGCATATTCTTTTATTCGTGTCGGTCAAGGTTTGAAATTGCGACTGAGAGGTATGATGTCAAAGGGGTGTGGCTTATCTATTATGTCGTATGATACCTATACCGGTCACTGGATTGTTCACTTGAAAACTTTACGAAGCGATTATTAAATTAATAAGATTCTATGTATTAAAACGAATGATGAATTTGAAAGGAGGTATATGGTAGAATCTATTGGTATTGATTAAATTTGGATAATAGGTCTTGTTAATTTATAACCTTGTCGTAGTAAGGTTATGTTAAACTATTTAGCTTTATGAATGGGATCGTATTTAGTTGGTCTTAAAATGCTGATAACTTTCGTTATATTTTGAGTTTTTCCTCGGGGTTTTGAAAATAAATTATGGGATGTAATTTAGAATGGTTTTGTTCATGTTTTACATTTTACAGTACTTTAACCCTCCAGGCGGTAATGTTAAATTTCTTCGTTTGTTTAAAAATTAATTAAATATATTATTTGTATACAAAACCTAACTTATAAGATATCATTTTTCTCAGAAAGATGCATAGAATCCATCTATGTATAAAAAAAAAATTTTTTGAAACGGTTTTGGAGTAAGTATGTTACATGTCAAAAACGAAGTTACCAATTTTCAGGAAAAACCTGTATATTCCAAAATCAATAGCTTACTACCTTTTTCTAAGATATACAAAAGTTTTGTGTAATATTTTTGAATATATTTAGGGGGAAAAAATAATAAATTTGTTATATTATCAAAAAAACAAAAAATAGTTTACGAAAAAAGGTAAAATGATCATTTTTTTTTCAAAAAATCACTAAAAATAGTAATATATATCTTATACAAAAGTTCTATATCTCATTATGTTCAGAAAGGTGCATAGAATGTAGGTGTGTAGTGAAAAAAAATGTTAGATGTATCACATTTGGTGTTTTTTGGTCAAATACCAAAAAATCGAAGAGTAATGGAGCAGAAATTTCACAGAAATGGTAATGAATAACATACTAATAGATTTTTAGGATTTTTTTCAACCATTTCTTGAGATTTGTCATATATTTGTGAATATATTTAGGGGAAAAAAATAATAATATGTTACATTTTCTAAATAAAAATACCGATTTTCCCTAAAAAGGTAACTTTTACAAGTGAGGTTAGGTTTGTAACCTCCACAATTTAGCTTCACTAGTACCAATTTGAAGATAGGTCAAAGACAAAACTTTTAGATTTAACTAAGAAAATATATACTTTACAAAGAATAACACACATATTCACTTTTATAATCATATAAAACACTATATATAAGACAATTTGCATATAGCCTAAACTTACCTTTTCGGTCTAGGTTATCGCAAATAAGAACGTTCAAAAACTAAACTATCACTCAAAAACATAAGCTTTAGATATAAAAACACATATATTGTAACTTTTATACACAATTTATATACAATTTGTATACACAAACCTTTAAAATAACAAAATATATAACCCCAAAGCAATTTGCGCTACTTCATTTGCTACAGTTTTTTACGTTGCACATTTGCCTACGTTCCGAGATGAAAACAAAGACCTGTAAGACTTCTAAGAAAATATCAAGTGGTACCAACTTATAGAATGGAATTTCCCCTACAACTTAGTGTAAAGAAAAATAATTTTAAAACCAAAGAGAAACGAATACGTGTATTCCTAAAACTGCCAACTGTATTTCGTGTCGTCAGGTTTGTTCTCTGCTCAACTAGGAATATCTCTGTTAGACACAGAATAATTTGGAATCTATGGTTAGAAAGAGAAACATGTGATCTATAGAACAGTGTTTTAGTTGACTTGAATGGCAGAAAAATAGAGTTGTAATTATATCGGGAAAAATGGCGTCGCGCTAACGAAAAAGCGCAGAGTTCAAATCTACGATTTTACGCATCAAAAATATGCGAACTTCACCAATTTTTGGAATATTATTTATAACGTTTTGTGGTATTTTTTTTTTTGCATGATTATGCATCTATGGAACATTAGCTTTCCAACGGTATTTTATTTATTGCGATCGGACAATTTTAAGTGGGCGTAACGTTGAATGGCAAAATACGTGTTTTATAGACATGTGACTAGTTATGGACCGAGCGCTGGGTCGATTCTGGGTCCGGTATCACTTCTCGGGTTAATTTAGTTGCATTCTTCTGAAATCGTAGTTCTGACTAGGCCTAGGTAAGTTGACATTTTTGACGCTTGGAGTCATTAGCTGTCGGTTGTCTATAATGAATCGCATTTCATGCTGCACTGATTTATTTAAATAATTTGAATCAATTGTGAGTTGTCTCAGAGTTAATAGCATGCTAGTGAACGCATATGTAATTTATGTGCATAACATGGTGGCACAACGGAGGAAACCAGTTTCACGACGAGAGTTCGCAAAACAAATAAGTGAAGCACTAATGTTTCCATGGTTACAACAGACTTCAAATGCCAACTTTACAGCGTCATCTAAAGGTGAAAATTGAAGACATACTTGGTGAAAAAGCTCCAGGTGTTGAGGATGAACCACAAGGGACACCACAAAGGAAGATTTGTGCCTACTGCCCCTCAAAGAAGCGGAGGATGACACGTTATAAATGCTTCAAGTGACAGTGATTCATGTATGTTGAGCACCAGGTAAAAGTATGTGTGTATATAAAGTGACTTGTTGAGGAAAGAAAAACATGGACAAATGATTACCTTTATAGTTTTTTACTTTACTGTGTATTAATAAAGATAAATTTCAATTAAATTTTTTTTTTGACCTGGAGTAGTCTGGTAGACTAATGCTTATGAATAATGTGTGGAAAAAATAAACTTATGAATCTAGGGTTAAAAAAGATATTGAACTTAATTGGTCATATGAACAAGTGTGTTTAATATCATTAAAAAAGTATTAACAAATAAACCTGTATTACAAAATTTTGATGATAAAGGTACTATTGTTTTATCTTTAGATGCCTCTAAAGATGAGTTAGGAACAGTAATAATCTTCTTGTGAGATATGCCTCTTATAAGCCTACACTTAATCAAACTCAACAGTCGTATGCACAGATAGAAAAATTACTACTCACTGTTTTGTATGGATGTGAGCTTCAATCAATATAAAAGTTTAAAATAGAGACAAATCATAAACTGTTAGCATCAATAATTAAAAATAATATAGAGTTCACTTTACCATGCCTTAAACAAATTTTAATAAAGTTACAAAAATATGATTTTTATTTAATTTAGAAGAAAAAGAATTGTGTGTCTGGAATTTGTTAAATGTTAGAGTTTCATATATATATATATATATATATATATATATATATATATATATATACATATATATTTATATATGTATATATATATTTATTGAAAGTCATTGTTTATTAATTAATTTCTATTTGTGAACATAGGCTATCAAGTGGTTAGCTCGGGCTAAAGTTAAATAAAGTATCTTAGTAATATTCAGAGGAGATGCAAAGATTGTAAATTTAAAGAAAGTCAGATAAATTAAAATAATAAATAGTAGAGCCATTAAATTAAATTTCAAGCCATAAAACCAAAACCTAAATAAATCTAGATTGCAAAGTAGAACACTTTCACTGTAAAAGAAATAACATTTACACAAAATCTCACTTCACACAAAAACACATTTATTACAACACATAAATAACACAAGTAATCTAAATTCATTCTTTAAAAACATCAAATTAGAGTCAAAACAAATTTGGAGAGTAAAATTGTACACTAGAGATCAAATGCAAAGGTTAATGAACTAGAATAAACACAGCTAAGAAAGTGGCGGTCATCTTGTAACACCATAACATTGACATGCAAACGAGAATTATAAAAACATATTTGAATTCATTGGAGAGAAGAAATGTATCAGAGACTCTAATATAATTAATAGAATTTTTAAAATTAAAATAAATATAAATAAATAAATACAAAGACGTAAAATTGAGTAAGATGTAATATAATTTAGATATAATCTGTAATAAATTTAGGAATAGCATTAGAAAGTGATTAAATTATGAAACATAATGTAAATGTGATTTCTACTTTTGAGTAATTCAAATAGATCTAAAGAAAAAACTTAAAATTCTATCTCTTATTGCTCTTCCAAGGCTCTTTTACAGCCTTGCAATATATATATTTTTTTAATTTTTATTAATTTTAATTTATCATAGTTTGTAATAATTGTTAACTTATTTCAGGGCCATTTTACAGCCTTGTAATATATTAATTATGTTGTTTATTTTCGTTTGTTATCTAGTTTTTGTCTTGTTGTTGTTTTTAATGTGTTATTTCTAACTTTAAAGGTGGATCATCTTCTTGCCCATTTTTTTGAAGGCAATAATGACCAAAATATTTTTTCATCTTAAAACTTCACAAAAATATAAAACTATTTTAAAGATGCTGTTAATTATATAATTTATAAAGATTGTTTTAAACAAAGAAGATCTCATGTTATAAGGTACAAATTAGGCCAAACTCCTATTGACCTTTTTACGGGATGCCGACTTCCAATAAAGTAGTTAAACGAAATGGTTCTTATTTAGTCAGGTAACATTACAGACTAAAGCTTGAACAGTTAATATACATACATAAGAAAACCACTGATCAGCAGTTCTCATGTTATAAGCTGACAAAGAACACTGGTATTACTTATTCTAACTACTTACTTCATACAATATTCAAGGCATTTGTTTTCTACATGTTCTCTGTCATTAAGGTGACACATTTTAGTACATATGTGGCCACAGTTCATCTTGAAACCACAGTCTAGAGAACAACACCCTTGACGAACTTGAGAAAAGTCTAAATCACGGGAGACTCTAGTGATATGGTGTTTGTGATATTCACATCTAAGAGGCAATGCTGGTCCTAAAAGTAACAAATAAGTAGTGTCCGCTTAATAAAATATTAATATTAAAATATTATCTTTTAGTTTATTCTTTCTTTTTTATTCTTCCAAAGAGTCTCAAATCGCTTTTTTAGATTTTTTACCTTTTATTAATTCTCTGGAATTTTGATACAAATAAATTGTTAACACAACTCAAGACCACTTATGTGGTAGATGTATATTTTACAAAAAAAGTAAAATGTAAACACAACTCAGAGAACTGATCTGGGTAGATGTACCAATTAGATTCACCAATATCCATGGTGTGCCATGAAGAGGAAAACATTGAGCATACCCTTTTAAATTCTACTGGACAATGTGAAGAGAGACATCACCTTCAAAAGTTAATAAAGTAAGAGGAGAGTTAGCACTGGTAATAATAAGCATCCATTCACTTCTCTGGGATTTGATACATAGAGTTTACAAGAGACATCGAGAGATCGGTACTTAGGATTTGGGAACTCGCTGACCAAGAAGAAGAAATATTGTAAGTTTAATAAAATATTGAATTTAAATGTAAACACAACTTACATAGAACTGATATGGTTAAATATATATTTTACAAAATTAAATCCTGTGAGTTTAATAAAATATTGAAGTAAATTGTAAACACAACTCAGAGCACTGATCTGGTTAGATGTATATATTACAAAATATACACTATAAGTTTAATAAAATAGTAAAGTAAAATGTAAATACCAATCAGAGCACTGATTGGACCTATATTTTACAAAATTAAGTACAGTACAACCTCGTTTATCCGGACTAATTGGGACCGGAAGTGATCCGGTTAATCAAAAATCCGGATAATCCGAAATTATAGAAAGATAAATAAAACAAAATATAAAATGATAACTTACCATTTATAAGTCATGAAAAAACACAATATTTACACAGTCATTCAATTTACACAATACACGAAATTACACAATGTACTGTAAATGATGAAAAACATTTTATTTACACACCTGAAATATTTACACATGCTTTTAATTTACACAGGGTTTAGTTGTTATTTACAAAAAAGTCATTTATCTTCCTCTGTTTTAATTTGGTGTTACGTTTCAATGCGGCCCTGTCTATACGATTCAATGCGTCTAACTTTTGAGCCATTGTAAGCACATTACGTTTTCGTTTCGTCGCCATTTCCACGCACAAACGCTAACACACGAATATAAATAAATAGCAGTAACAACGCCCACCTCTAAATACTATGCCGATTCTCATTCACGTCCTCGATACTCTCGACTGGGGATGTGATGTGCCAACTGCCAAAAAAAAGAACGGGGGTTCCGAAAGCTCGCGGCACCGCTTTAAGGTGTGACAAAATGTTCACATTTACTGATTTACACCCTTGAGTCTTAGCAACCCGACAACAATAAAGTTGTAAAAATGACATGATGGTTTATGATGCGTTGTAAACATGCACCTGGTTTGTATTTATTTCACACTGTCATGCCGCATCGGGGTAGGGGGATGGTGACGCAGAGGTCATTGTTCCTCCACTTTCTCTTCCCAGTGCATCAACAACCCGCCCTAATACCTCGAGGCGACACTGTAGTGTTGAGGAAATCACGTTTTTTTCAACATTAATGTAATAGCAGATATTTCTTGTTGAAACTCCATATTCAAGGATAAAATAAAGCAAAAGCTTAAAGTTTCAAAATAGGCCTATTATAAATATTATTAAAAATATTATTCAAAATACAGTAATTATTAAAATATTTTGAAACTTTAAGCTTTGCTTTATTTTATCCTTGATTAAATTTTTTATTTTTTGTTCCGGATCGATCCGGATAATCCAGACATCCGGTTGAATGAGGTCCGGATAAACGAGGTAGTACTGTATTGTGAGTTTAATAAAATAATCAAGTAAAATGTAAACACAACTTACCACACACTGATATGGTTAGATATATATTTTACAAAATTGGTTGCCAAATATGGATTTACGAGAAAACTGATTCTTATAATACAGTAGAACCCCTTAAACTCGACACAATGTGGACTTTAAGGTTGTCGAGTTTGGGGGTTGATATTTAATGGTTAGGCTTGCAACAAATACTTTAAACTGTACATTTATTGATTATCAATGATTACACGTTTATTGCAAAAAAGTCCCTGCCTGACAACAACAAAAATAGTGTGTTCAATCACACATTAAAATGAAATTTATCGCTGGGTCAAATGTTATTTTAAAAGTATTGGCCTTGTACAATAGGCTCAGTAAACTAAAAAGGCTTCTGTAATAAAATTTACAGTAAAGTCTAGAGTAAAAAAAACACGGAAATAACACTATTCTTGGAAATAACACGGTCCAATATAAATGCTATAAATTGAACTGCTGATCGCATATAATTAAGAGTCGGGTCATTTTTTTCACCTGGTTAAGACCTTTATTACAAAACTTGAATCATAGTTCTACGACGCTCCGTTGAATTGTTATGACAAAAGACTTGCCTCTTACTTTTAATGGAATCGGTGCTAATGACCGGTAGCATCCGGGTGGTAGGCGCTTGGGTTCACAACAATATGAATATTTTGACAACACATGATTGGGGCTGTCCCGGTCTATACCTGGACCCTTTATCTTTAACTTTGGCCTCTACTATACAGTAGGATTAGAAAGTGGCTAGACAAAAGAGCAACTCTCACAGCCATATAAACAAAAGTGACAAGCCTCAACCTCCCGGCATCTGGCAGGCGCACATGGCGTAAAACAATGCAGTGAATGACCTTGGAAATCCCATGCTCCTGGTCACTGGCCCTGTCGAGTTTGACGGAATGTCGAGTTTGAGGGGGTCGAGTTTGAGGGGTTCTACTGTAATATGATTATTGTATAGAATACCCAGCTAATACTGACTCAGCTGGTTAGTTGATATGATAAGGCAGTAATTTTTTTTTAATTTTCACCATCATGTAACATTTTAATTACTACTATAGTCATGCATAAATGTAGATTTACAGTGGTCATATGGATTTATGAAAAATAAAAAAATAACAGATGCCATTGTTTGTCTTATTGTATATACACCATCTCGAGACTTCACTCTGAGAGCTAGGAACCATTCAGGTTCCTTCACTTCTTGAATGAGTGGCTATAAAATCAGGTAGTCACAAACACTGATCTAACTGCAATCAGCTGATCGGAAAAACATGCAGTATATGATCTCCCAACAAACAGGTGGCATCTTGTGTTTGACCTGTCCCTTATATTTTAGTGTTTTGATTTTATTTTGAAATTTATTATTGCTAGCAAATTAAGTATTGCTGGGGCTACTGATACTTTGGTGGGCCGTTGGAGGTTAATTTCAACCCGAAAATTTCCTAGTAAGGCCGAATCTGATTCATCATTTGGTGATTAACTCTACAGTAATCTATTAAGGTAATATTAACATATAGTAATAATTTACTTAATTGTTAATTAAAAATAACCTCATCAAGGTTGGCTTGGGATCCGGTGAGAATCTAGTGGCCAGAATTGCCCAGAAATTATTAGTTTCCAATCCAAATCCATGTGCCAAATTTATGCTTCATGATGCTCTCATGTTATAATTGTTAGTTTTTATAATAAAGAACAAAAATTCAGTCTTTTGTTTTTACTAATTTGTCATTTTAATAATGGATTTATAGTATTAACTATAATTTAAATCCTATTCAATAACTTTTGGTATAGGGGGTTCACCAATAAAGTAGACTTATTTATTCATGATTATGTTGTCTCCTGAACTGTTATATTATTACAAACCACGTTACATACCTTAAACCTTCACAGTTCTAAATTGAGATAGATGACTACCAGTTTTAGAGATTCTCACCTTCCATTGTCGTCATATAAACGTAATAAAAGTAAAAAAGTCACATATAACACTCACGACACAATCAACAAAATGTTGTACGTCCAACAAGTCAAATTTTTAATAATTAAAATACACCACGGACACATGACAAAATTTTGATCTGGCCAGTGGACGGACTTCAACTAACCTTGTATGACAGATATTTTAGCTTACCCCCACTTGATTAACCTGGAGATTAATAGTCTATTTTATTAGATCGTTCTGGCTTTATCCATTTAATGAAGTTAAACAATATGTTAGAATTATATATTTCATTTTTCATTCATTTTGTACAATGAAATAAAAGTGTATTATTTCCTGTAATAATAAAAGCCTTGCGCAGAGCGTTGAACTAGCTTAGCACTGAGGACTAAAATAATCAGCACTTGGAGGGTTAAGAATTCAACTTGTTGGATGTCCAACATTTCGTTGATTGTGTCGTGAGTATTATATGTGACTTTTTACTTTTATGATGTTTATATGACTTGATAATGGAATATGAGAACCTCCAAAACCAGTAGTTACCTACCCTAATTTGGACAACTTAAGGTTTGTAACCTAGTTAGTTTTGAAGGGGTCCGAGGCTGCTCAACCTCCTATCACTGCGATGGATCTTTGTGACTGACAAGTATATAACTTAGTTTATAATGGATTTATTTATCTATTTATTTCCTTCCTTGACCCCACAAGTAAGGTTGAAACATCTTATATACAATAATAAACTTATGAAATACAACAACCAGGACATTCACATAAGTTATAATAGTCTTATAATAATATAATAGTGATAATATTACTATTATAGTGATAATAGGATTACATCTCATATAAATGAAAGATTACAAGTAAAAATTGGTCGTGTGTTATCTCTCAATTAGAGCGGAACTATGGAATCTTTCAAGGTTATCCCAGTTATATGTTTTCATTATATCTTTCCCCATTGACTTTTCAACTACTGTCAATATTGAGAATATGGTTCAATATGTAGATTACACAACCCTTACATTCCATGCTAAAATATTTAATGAATTTATAAACATTTTGGCTTGGGTTTCTAACACAAGTTTAACATATTCACTGCTATTCCTAAATATAAAATGACATACTCAAAAGCTAAAATCATAGCAATACACAGCGATATGATTTTGTACAGGGCGCTTGGGGTATAGAAAGCACCTGGTACGATTTCATACCAGCCACACCGAACGTGTTAATATTGCTTTTGTTAAAGAACAAAAACTAGATTTTCTAGCGCTTGCAGTGCTTAAAAACATGTAGGTGAATAAGTTAAACAAAAATTGAATTTCCCAAATGAATTTGATATGTATGTAAAAGAAAATCATAAAATCCATCAACTTACCTACAACATTCAGTTTCTCCAGTTGCATGTTTATATCATTCCACATGCCACTACTTTGAGTTAAATTTTCCATATTACCTATAATATATAATCCTTCTTTAGCTCTTGATAGAGATACACAAACCCTATTGGAAGTACCCAGGAACCCAATCCTAGCTTCAGCATTACTTCGTACTAAACATAACAATATAATCTTGTTTTCTTCTCCTTGGAAGTTATCGACCACAGTAATTCTCACATCTTTCATTATAGGTTTCTCTTTTCGTTTCTGTTAAAGAAATCATACAAATTTAAGGTTTATTTTGAAAATGTAAGGAATAGAATGTTCAATGGTGGCTCATCAGGTGAAGGATGTGAAGGAATTTTTCACTTATATTTATATTATTTTAAGAATGCATTGTTAATTTGCAGATATCAGCAAAATGTTTGAACTTAAAAATCTTAAAAAATTTAATTAAAATAGTATTGACAAAATATTTTTTAACTAGTAAATTCAAAGTTTAAAATGAGTAATGAAAATATGATGAAGTCAATGTAAGTAGAATTACTACACCATAATTAAGTCACAAAGACGGAAATACACTTTAGTTATTTTAATCGTGACTTGGGCACATTTGCAATGAATATAAAAAAAGATGAAGTTAAGTTGAAGTAAGTTGCAGTACATACAATTTGTTTTCCACCGTCATAAAACATGGCCTGAAATAGGATATTCTCATGGTATAGTGGGTGTAGAATAAGAAAAATATTTTGTTTGCTGATTTTAATTTTAAGTTCCACTGTTGCATATAATAATGTTAAAATATCAGACAGCTATTGTGATTTTTATATTGTTTAGATATTGTAACCAATGTTGTGTATGTTTTAAACACAATAGTATAATAAAAAAGTTATATAATTGTAAACTTATTCAAAATTCCATTTCCATTTCCAGCAACAAACACAAACTTACCTTAGGCCAATAGACAATTGCACAATTAAAATTACTTGTCCATAAAAAAATTCATAAAAATTAAGAAATTGAATAAGATTTTGTTTTTCCTCCAACTAAATTATTATTTAATTTAGACCTGGCTAAATAAATGGAACATAATATCATAATGGACCTGGCTTTCTATGTGAACTACTGTTTTGCCTTTCACATTAATATTAGAAATCCATTTAAATAGTTAGATAATATTGGAACTTTTGGAAACATGTTGATAAACTGATCATAAGACATTAATGATGTATCTAATTATATAATATAATTAATTATGTATCTATCATAAATTTACACATTTTCCATTTAACCAAAGATTAATAAATATTAGTTTATCTGCTTTTACTTTTGAATGTTAACAGAATTATCTGAATCACTATCACTTTCATATTCCGATTTGGAATAAAGTACAAGATTGTGAATATTTTATTTTTATTTTTATTTTATTTTTGTATTGTTACTTTTTGTGCTTATCACTTGAAATATCAAACTTTCCTTCAGAGTTTTGTCTTTATACAAAATTTGTATCAACTCTTAAAGCAGGCCAATATTTCAGACTGTTGGAAAATAATGTTATATTTCACATATAACCTATATTGTGCAGCTTCGTCCCTTTAGAAATCGGAATAATTGCATTTCACACATATAAAGAAATATCATTAAGCACATCATCTAATTACTCTCTACCTTTTTAAACCAACATACAAAATAGAATGGTTCCCTACAAACAAAGATAAAAGACCTATAATTTAGAAAACATTCCTAAACAAACGCATGAATGATAGTGGTAAACATGTTCATCAGTTAAAGCAGTTAACATTAAAATGACTACGCAATATTTTTGCTTCCATTTCATTTAAAGGTGCAACAAAACCTTTCAATTTCATGTTTATAGACAATTGGAAGCCTTATGTCGATCGCGTTATTTATAGCTATACTATTCCAATAGTCATTAATAATTTATTAAATTATTTCTATACTTCTTTAAATTTTAAATAACTTTTTAACTATGTACCAAATTTAAAATTGATAAAATGTATGATGTTTGAACGAAATTTATAAAAAATAGACTATAACCTAACCAGATAATGTGTAGGAAAGAAAACTGTATAAATATTGGATCAGCAGTTCTTGAAGTTATAAGCTATCAAACAGATAAACAGTAAGGCATGAGGGGAAGAGTCTGGTTTAGGGAAGGGAGAAACATGGCAGGCAAGGAAGTAAAATAAATTCTACTTCTGCCAAATGCAGATTCTACTGACACAGATATAAACATTGTGCAATGTCTTGATTAAACAAATCAGTCAATTTAAATGTAGTAACATAACAATAATAAACCTTTCAATTCTAAATATCGTTTCGTAAGTTGTCACTGAAAATTAAAGAAAAGTCAAAAAGTATCAAAGATTGTATATTTCCTACCTTTCAACAGCAAGTTTGTGAGTTATGGTTATAACTCACAAACTCTATTTCACTGATTTCAAAACAAGTTTTTTTCAATTACAATTAACATTCACATGGCGTGAGGCGTTAGGACGAGCCAGGCTATACTCTCTAGGCCCTCCGGGGAAAGAGATGGAAACCATCCTAGACAACCCTATCGGTAGTATCTGTTCCTCCATAAGGATGATGGGTATTACTGGGGGGGTGTAGGAAGGAAATTGGGGCGGCAAAAGATCTATAGATCGACGCCGGTGAGGCCTCTGATGGAGGTTCTCACAGCCCAGTTATTAAAAAAAAAAAAAAAAAAAAAAAAAATTAAAAAACATTCACATCATATACTGTGTTTGTCACTAAAAAAATATATGTTGTCACTAAAGATTTTAAGAAAAAGAATGTAATATATCAAGTTTTATTCTAAGCCGTGCATGAATAATAAAGGAGGTCCTCAAAGTAGTATACATGAACCTCTTTTATTATTTTTTATAATATAATATTAATAATTTGGCAAAAAATATGGTGAAAGATTTTGTTACCATGAACAGGGAATTTTATACACAATACTTTTTGTTGAAGAGTTGTAGTTTTCTCTTGATTTCAGGGGGTGTTACATTTCTTCTAAACATATTGTCAGATTTTAAAACAGTTTGACGAACTTGCTGTTGATTCTACATAGTGTTTCAGAAAACCTTTTTATATAAGGGGTTTATTGATGGCTATTTCAGGAAAACCGTTGTTTCTTAACTTATGTTTTATTGTAGTTTATCACCTATTTAATACATATTTACTTTTTGCTCTATTTAGTAATCCATACACAAGGTCTGTTTTAATATTATCCGAGTGATTTTATTCATATTGTAAATAATGTCTTGTTTTAGAAATTTTCTTATAAACAGATGTAATTAAACTATTATTAATGTTTTCCGCCAAAACAGATGTCCATTCACTTTCATCCTAATGTAAATTTTACAGTAAGCTCCAAGTCGTTTAATATGTATTCCAAAAATGATTTTAGATTGTTCAACCCCCGAACCAATATACAGACAATGTTGTCAACATAACATAGGCATAATTTGGGTATATAACTGTTTTTTCCACAATATTATTTTCAAATGATTACTCCTCTGATTGCTATGCCAAATGTTTGTTTACAAAATACTTCTCCGACATTAAAATTAGTGTACACACATACTGTTAATAATAATTTAATTATGTTTGATACTGGAATTTTGCACTGATTTGGTAAGGATGTTTTTTTCTTTTTATTTTTGCTGATTTAAACTTACAATTAGAACTGGTACGTTGGTGAATAAATTAACTACATCAAAGCTCTGCATAATATCATTTGAAATCATCGTAAAATTTTTTTAATGTTGCGAAATGAAAGAGGACAAGTTCTTAACATAAATTTCTGAATTAAAACAAAGGTGATAGGATAGGTATCAAATATTTGAAATAATAGATAAGAAGTTGAATTTATGGAACTGACAATAAATTGGACCTATACATGTGGTGGGTTAGATTGTTGTGAAGATAATGTAAAACATAGAGGGGTGATCATTTTTGTTATATTTTTGAGAGCTTATATTACTTAATTTTAAGAACCTCATTTAATTTAGCTTCATAATCAATTTTATTTAAAACCACTGCTGCCTTTCTTTTATCAGCTAGGACTATCACAAAATAATAGACTTATCCTGCTTTAAATAAGCCAAACCCCCTTTTCTCAGTGTGCATAAAATTAGCTTTAACTTTCTAGGTTTACCCAAAATATACTTTATTTTTTATCTATACATATTTTTACAATGATCTGGAAGAAATATAGTTGCTGGTCCTATCCAGTGATAAGATCTAAATTATTTACTTTCCTATTACTTAAACTAAAATTAAATCCTCTCTGTAAAAGTTTTCTTATCTGATTTATTAATATGTCTCTTGGATAAATTATTGGCTGTTGAGCGAGAATCATTTGTCTAACACTATTCACTCTTTGATTTTTGTTTTTCTTGCTTAATTTGTTTCTCCTTGAAGATTTCTAAATTTATTTGTAGACCAAAATGATCCAGTGATGCCAATAAAATCTGAATATACTACGATTGATTATAAATTTGCTTGATATAAATGTTATAGGTTCATAAATTATCTATTCCTATCTCTTATATTACAAATTTGTTATTTCAATAATTTAAAACCCGTTTCAAGGGTATTATGTGACTTTAGAAACCAATTTATTCCTATCAGATCTAAACACGATTGACAGTTGACTTATAAAAGATACAATATTAAAAATACATTTTCTATGTCTCTAATCACTTCTTTGATTCCGAACCTCAAACAGGATCATTGGCCATACATGATTAAGGACCTGAAGAAGTGAAGACTTTCATACTTCACAAAACTTAGCCCCTGAGGAGATATATGATGCTTGTATGTAAATTGGATGGAGTGAAAATATTTGATTACCCATTTAATGATTTATGACTAACCTAGTTAGAAATTAAACATTGTCAGTATATTGGATAAACTTGCTTTGTTTGAAAAGAGCTATAAATATAGTAGTGCTGTCTACTCTAGTTCAATAACCTACCCACAAGTATTACAATAATATGGTCATATAAATAAATACAAATTATACCAAAGACATTCTTTAAACATAAAATAGCATGCAATAGTGAATCGGTGCTAAGGAAATAAGTTAATAATTCCCTACAGATTATTTGAGTGATTTGTTTGATAATTTTCATTTCAGAAGCAATTTGTATTATATAACTATATTCCAAATCATATGAAATATAACAAATATAGAAATGCAAACTCCACCAACCAGATTCAAACATGTATAACCTATGATGATTTATAAGTCCAAACTGCGGCAAGATAAGGCCACACTGTGCCAGCCAACTAAGCTACTTCGCTCTTCTTTTCCTCTGGAAAAACTTCCCAGGACTCAAAAAGAAAATAAATTTACCTTAAACATGTAGTACATCTGGCCAGTGTATGGTGCAAGTATGGTTATTTCTTCAGGTTTATAACCCTGGTATATCAGATAACAACACAACGAAATTAAGAAATCTGCTTCATATTTATTACAGCGACTTGATGAATCTTCAACCTTAAACACAAATAAATAATAAAACTTTATTATATCACTTTCAATACAATCTACTCCACAGTATTTACAAACTGATGCATTTTTTTTATCTTGAAATAGTCTGTTGGGGCAAATATTTTGTTTGAAGCATTTCAGTGTAAAAACCAATTTGAAGATATAGGTTATTTAAATAGTTTGGGAACTAGGAATGGGGTAAAAAAGACAAAAACTGTTCAAGTATGGTATTACTGAACCCTAGAAGTAAATTCTTATAAATATTCTGTGAATGTTGTTATACTGGATGCAGTATTTAAATTGGGAATCCTAAATATTTTTAAAAAATGTGTAAGAAAATCTTTTTAGATAAAAGCTCTTTCATTTCTAGAGTTAGAAAGAATGGCATCTATTTTTCTTGGTCAATATTTTCAAACTAATTTCAAAGTCAACTTAAAATTTAATTTTTTTATTCTCCTATATCTTTTTTAATAAGGTATTTTAATGAATAATAGATATTGAACATTAATTTTAAACTTTTTTTTTTTATCCTGTCAAGATATTTTTTTAAATAAGTAGAAATTGTTAGACTTTCAAGAATATTTTACTTGGAAAACGTCACTTATAAAGAAAATAGTAAAAAAGAAAAAAATTATTTTTAACTAATGAAACATGAATACTTATGTCAGATTGCTTTTATATATATATATATATATATATATATATATATATATATATTGTTTTTTTTTTTGTTTCATCAAAAAAAAAAATGTAATCCAAAAAAGTTGTTGAACAAATCCTAAAATAAATTTCCTAACCAATTTATTTATTAGATCAAAATAAATATTTTGTAGACTATATTTCTTTCACTTTGCTCCAAAGTTTATAATGTCCGAGTTAAAATTTTTTAAGACTCTAAAACTCTGTAATAATTATGTTAAATATCTTAAAAATTAAATTAAGATTTTTTTTTTTTAATGCTTGTTCTTGTTGTTGAATAAGATATGAGATGTGGCAATTAAATAACCAGACTGGTGCTACAAAACATTTTATTGATCACCAATTACATTACAAAGTTTATCCCCTTCAAATTACTCTCCATACCAATCCCTTCAACGCTCCATACGAATTTTCCACTGTCCAAAGTAGTACTGGAAGTCCGCTTCTGTCAGCTTGTTGAGAACCTCAGTCACTTTTCCTTTTACCACTTCCATACTGTCAAATTTTGTCCTCTTAAGCTCCAATTTGACCCTATTACATAAAAAAAGTTAGAGATCCAGATCAGGTGAGTAGGGTGGGTGGTCCAATACAGTGATACTGTATTTCGCAAAAAATACCTTCACAGACAAGGTGGAATGGAGAAGTGGATTGTCTTGGAGAATACATCCAGGAATTTCTCTTCCACAAATAGGGTCTTCGTCTTCAGAACCTCAATGTAATAATGTTGATTGACCGTCTGACCTTCAAGGACCTAATAAACATAAACAATTCCACTCTTGTCAAAAAAAAATCATCATGACCTTGAATTTTGATTTATTCATTATCACTTTTTTGCTGTAGTGAACTTGACCTCTTCCAATGCATAGATTGGCACTTTGTTTTAGGATCATAGGAAAAACAATAATTCATTACACTCTGTCTAACAATTCTGGATCATTGTCAATGTTGTTTAAAATCAGCACAAATATTCGTTCCCGATTTTTCTTGCTCTGGAGTGAAAAATTTTGGCACCATTTTTGTGCAAACTTTCTGCATGTTCAATGATTTATGCAAAATCTGACAAACACTTTCTTTGCTAATTCCTGAAATTTCAGCAAGAGCTTGGAGTCTCTAACCAATTTTCTGGATGTTGTTGTCCGGTTTTGTTATTGAGGATCGCCCTGGGCGCAAATCGTTTTCAGTAATTTCATGTCTCTCCTTAAACCTTTTTTTTAAAAGGTGCTAAGGGTATTCTTTAGTTATTTCTTTATACTGACTTAAATGACTCACCCTTAAGTAATAGTATTTGAATAAAGTTAACAATAATAATATAAAACTGAATAAATTAAACAATTTTTTTTTTTTTTTACATCTTTTTTAACTGTTTATATGAACTTCTAGTTTTAATCATTTACTCTAATTATACATTATATGAAGACTATCTGAAATTTTTCATATGGTGCATGTATGGTAGATGAAATGGTAAATTTGTTGTGCAACTCAGTAAAGCATCCATCAATCAGTAAAGAGAATTTTATGTTCACTTACTCGCTAAATAATTGCCAAAATATGTGCTATAACTAAAATTCCAGACAGCTATGATATAGTCTCAGTTTAAAGATTTATTTTAGTCATTCAAACTTAAAGCTATTACGATTCAGCATCAACGTTCTAATGATTATGATTAGACTATAAAGAGTAAGATGTTGTAAGACAATGGTGTCATTTATTTAAAAAAAACTGAATGAACCAAAGTGCACAATGAGAAAAAAATTGTTGGCGACTGTGGTAAATAATGAACTGATTCAAAAGATTAACGGTACTACGAGACAGTTACAAAATTTCTTTAAATTCATTAATTCTGTTCATAAACGTATTCAATTCACTATGGAAATTGGGGAAGGAAATAACATCAATTTTCTTGATCTAAATATCAACATTGAAAATAATGTTCACTCTTTCATTATTTTTAGTAAACCTACATATTCAGATGCTGTTATTCCAGCATATTCTAACCACCCCATTAACCATAAGCATGCCTCCTTCCATAGCATGATTCATAGACTTATAAGCATTCCCTTATCTCCTACAGATTTCCAGAATGAATTGAATACTATCAAACAAATTGCAGTCAATAACATGTACAGTACCAAATTAGTTGATAATATTTTAAATAAAAAATTAAAACGTAAAATATGTGATTCTCTGTATAATTCTAAGTACAATGAAAAAGAAAACATCAAATATTGTAAGGTTAACTTCATTGGAAACACTAGTTATAAAGTTGGAAATTTAATATCTAATAGATATCATTATAAACCTGCATTTTATTGCTCTAGAAATATGGGAAAATTAATTATTAACAATAAGGATAAGAGAGATAGTTTAGATAATAGTGGTGTATATAAAATGTCTTGTAATGATTGCAATTGTGAATACATAGGTCAATCCGGAAGGTCAGTTAAGAATAGAGTTAAAGAACATGTACACAGTTGGAAGTATGGCAAATCTAATTCAAATTTTGCAAATCATTTATTAGACACAGGACATAATTTTGATCCTAAGCGTTAAACTTCTGCATATGGAACAAAAAAGTAGAAAACTCAATAACTTGGAATGTTTAGAAATCAATAGATCAATTTAAAAAAACCATACTTCCAACTTAAATGAACAAATACATCTTAACTAATCACCACATTTGAGACCTATTGTGTAACCTTTGTTTTCTAAAACACCCCCACTTCCATCCCACAGGTTAGATCATTGACCTTTCTTTTGTCATTTCTCAACCCCTTTACTCTAACCTTTCCTTTTGTCCCACATTTTTAGTTTAGACTTGTTTTGTTTTCAATTTAGTCGCTTGAAAATGCCTAACGGCAAAACATGTGTCGCAATTAAAGCTGTTTTGTATATATCATATATACTTTTGCCACAATGTGAGGCAATAATTTTAAAAAAAAGGAAAATTAAAAAAGAATGTAAAGAACATATACAAATGTATGTATATATATATATATATATATATATATATATATATATATCATGTCTATATATTTTGGAGGCTGTATTTGATACTAAATATATCAGACCTGTATTAGTATCAAGTTGTAACAATTACAGAAGTTGTACAAATCCCAATGTTCAATGGCCTTGGTGTCTCAAACATTTACAATGTTGACCCATCATTATCACGAAAATTATGAAACTATAATTGGTAGTGACTCTTGGTTGAGAATATTAGAACAATGTTAATGGGAAGTTCAAAACCACATGTTACCTCATTGAAAAGCATAATTTAAAATTACCTGATCTTCAGGAATAGTGTGCTTTATAAAATACATATTTGAAGCAACACCTTTGATGTCTGGTCTTCCTTCAACAGATGGATGGTTTTGGAGTTCGGGATAAATTGTTGGCACTATTAATGAAGCAAACTCAGGACGCATTCTATGTTGCACAGCCAAAGTGTGACAAGACATTCCATTATTTACCATTCTCTCAAACAAGGAAATGTCCAAGTTATAATCTTTTGCTAGTTTGAACATATTTGGACTTGGACGTAGTTGCTTATGATCACCTAAACAAAACAAAAATTTTACCAATAAGCTATATTAAAAACATGTAGAGTATTGTAAAAATGTATTTTCTTCTCCTTCAATGTTCTAAATTGTACAAATATTCTCAGTCCTGTAACTACATCTGTTTCTTTATAACCAGCATAGCTCATATAAATCCTTCTAATATACTTTCCCCCTTACAAATTTACTATTTATTTATTTTTAATATTAGGAGATTCCGCACAATATGCACCACAGTTGCATGAAAACCTCTCACCCGTGGAAATTATCAACATGCAGAGTCTGAATCCTTGTCGTGCAGATGATGACAACTTTAACCTAATAAATGGTGCAATAATATTGCACAAACTTTTTCATACACCCATTAACAATCAAAATGTTGCCCAAACAAAACTATACATAGCCAAAAAGATCAATTTAGATAGTTCTCAGAAAAAAAAGAGTTAAAATCAACCATGGACAGTGTTTTAAACAATATTTACATTTAAATAAGGTTTGTTTACTTCACTTGTTTTATAAACATCTTAATTAAGTATAAATATTAGAAGTGAAATAACGTTCGAATGATGGCAATCAAGGTTTGTTTCTATTTTGCCGATTTTTTTCTGAACAATTATTTTATTTGTACTTTTGCACACTAGTTTGAGTCATTAATTCTTTCATTTTAACAACATTTGAATTTAAATGGTAGATCTAATTTTGAGAAATTAGGTCTTATAATGGTACAAATCACTAAGATAGTACATAACCGTTAAACCTAATGTTGTTATTAATCTAGAATTTAATACTCAGCCCCAAACATGTATTATTCCAACACATAGTTATGGGCCTAGCATAAGTTAGCCTAATACCTAAAGTCACTTCATTAAATTCAATAATAACAATAACATATAAAATATTTTAAAACTTAGCCAAAAAAGCATAGAACAGAGAGGTTAGTTGAAAGTAAACAAATGGAATTATAACCAATAACAAAACTAGATATTAATGTTCAGTTAGTTATTAATCAGATAATAACTTAGTAATCAGTTGCAAAAGTAAAATAGAATTATTAAAAACATCACATTTCACTTGTATTAAACACAGTGCACAAGAGAGTTAGAATATGAACAGTAAGAGCAAATTAATTTATTACTCTGTCAAAACACATGATCATTTAAGTATAATCTCAAAACCAAAACCCAATGTATGCCTACAGTGTGTAAAGTTTTAATAAAATATTTAATAAATGAAAATAAAGACACTAATCGTTCCCAAATGAAACAATAAAATTCCTAAACAAAATTCGAATATATAATAATTTTTTTTAATTGATATAATAAATAAATGGTAAAGTCAATTGTGATCAAAATATCTACACACCAAAAGCTAGAGAAGCGACCAACCAGAGAATGGATGGCGGAGTGATACATTCGAAGAAAGGACCACATTGGAATGTAAATCAACCTATATAAAATGAGACATGGCTGCGGTTTGAAAATTCAGAGAAGAATGGCCCAGGAAGTTGGCGTCGACCGTGAGATTCAGTGATGCTCAGAAGTTTGAAAAAGCAAGACGTGTTGAAGTGTTCGCGTCCCTTTTCATTTTCTTGTAAATTTATTAAAACAGTTTATTTAAAATTCCTATCAATATACCGATCGACGAGTGTGTCTACAAATTGGTAATAAGTATAATGATAATAATTAAACTCAGATATTTAAATTGTATAAACTAAAAGAAGAAAGATATATTTGAATTTTAAATTCTTGAAAGAACTTTAAATGAATTTAAACCTAAACAATTACCAAAATTACCTAAAACATTTTTTTAGGACTTTTGATTTTAAATAATTTTAGACCATAAATTCATGATTGCGTATTTAGAGAGCAATACATAAGCATCACGAGTGCTCCTCTCCAAGAGTTAAATTTTGAATTTTTATACAAAATTATAAATGCAAAGTCATTGTGCTAACCCTGAGCTACAGTCGAGCCAAATCCTAACTTTTTATCATCCAATTTTGAATTTTCAAGTTAATGAATAAAGACTAATTCAAATGAACAATCTATATTTGTATGATGTATATTATAACATTCACCTCTTGCATGTTTTTTGTTATATAAAAAACCTTTTACTTTACTTTTTACTCCTTTACTTACTAACTTATTTATGATTTAATTTTGATTTATTTGTTACTGGAATTATTTGGTCAATACACAATACTTTAAAATTTAAAAAACTCAATTTATTTTAGCGCAGAACAAACAAGGAACAATTTGTTGTACGTAAGGATAGTTACACATTTAGCAACTTATTCTAAAATGTATTAGACATTCATACAACTTTCATTCCTTATTTCTAACAATCTAATATTTAAACAAACACAAATTTCAATACGGGCAAATATATTTCTTCTACTGATTTTTCTCAATTACTTTTATACTCTCCAAAAAAAAAAATTTCAAATTTATCAATCTCTCCAATTTACTCCTCGGCTAGCTCTTGATATACAAAACAAATGAAATGATTAAATTTACTGACTCTTGGTTCAATTTAATTTCCTATATTAACAAAACTTAAATCTACAATCTCGGTGGGAATCCTTTGGAAGCTCAAGCAAAATGAAATTTAAATAGTATTAAAAAGATATTAATAGAAAACATATGGTACTTATCAATCCTTGTCTTGTTCTCTCTTTCGACAAAAACACACTTTCACAAAACCCCAACTAGCACTTTCCCCTTTATTTAACCCTAAAAAAAACACTTTCGATGCACACACTTGCTCCTTGATGATGGATCCTGGCGATGACGAGATAATCTCCTTCTTCCAGGGTGACGATGAACAACTTTTTCTTCGCGTTGAAGACAACGAATCAAACTCATATCTGCTGAAGGCGAATATCAATCTTTTACTTTGCTGAAGGCTACTAATTTAATCTCTCGCTGAAGCTAATACTCAATACTTGTAGCTGAAGGCTAGAAGTTATACTTTACTAAATTCTATTAAAAAGCTATGTTGGTGACTCGGAGACAACCAGTCTCTAGAGTTGCACCTTACTCCCTCACTGCTAGTAGAAGACTCCTTTTTTTTCTTTCTCTCCTCAGTTCCGCGGCAACGCCACACTAACTTTCACAAATTCAAAAAAAATAGGATTTCGTCCTTCCTATTGGTTGTTTTTGAATTTGTCGTTATATTTTGGAAAGTTTCGGTTTCTCCTAGTCTGATGAACCCTTCTAAAAAGAGAAATCGTAGCGTAGCTTTCCTTTTTCAACCCTAATAATTTTACCATTCGTTCTGGACATCTGCAGCGCTTGTGCCTCCACTCCTTTCTTAACAATCCTTTGTACACCTTTTTTTAAATTTTTATTTTCTATCTCTAATTTAATTTTACACGTGAAGATTTATTTCTTATTCCTAATTTATTTAATTTAATTTGTTTTTCTGATATCACTTTAATCATGTTATCTGGTTTGATTGTGGTGATATCGTTACAATATTGTATGTATTGATTTCCATGAATGATGTTGTGGTTTGAATAAATTTAAAAGTTTGTAAACCTAAAACGTTTTTAAAAGTATTTTATTGTATAACCACAAATTGTAATTTGTTTAAAGTCCTTAGCAACAGTTCCATGGTTGATTGTTTTAGGACTTTACCAATAACTCACATATTTTGAGAGATGGTGACTGACCAATATGTTATGTCTGGGTATTTAGAGGCTACATCTTAACAAAATTTATCAAATCAATAGAGCTGTTTTTATAAAGTAAATATATTGTTTCTTTTTTTTTTTTTTTTTTTTTATGGTAGATACCCCAAATTTTTGGGTTACTGAAAAAACTATAAAAAGTCTTGAGAGATGATAAAAATATGCATAAGTACCAAATGTAATTAAAACAGTCCTCTCGTTTGGGCTGTAGAGCACTGCAGACTATAGACACAGAAAGACAGATATCCTTCCCAAAACCATTTTTTAGGACTCCAAAAACATAAAAAGAGATATTTCCAAGAAAAACTGATATATATTTTTTGAACTATAATAAAAATTTTCCTGTATAAGTATTTGAGAATTTAAAAAGTGGAATTTAAAATAAGTAAACTTAAAAAGTATTCACTCACCTATCAAAATTACATGTTCACAATCTTTGGCAAGAGCAGTAACAATATGAGCTTCAAACACTTCTGCTGCTTCTTCTACTATAACTGTAAAGAAACACAATAAACATGAAATACTATAAGTACCGGTACTGTATATTATATTTCAAAATGTTATTAACTGTATAGAAAAATTAATAAAGGTGGTGTAATAAGTATTTACATCTCAAAACACGTACATTTTCAGAATACAAAAACGAGAGGTCATTTTTAAGTATGAACCGTTTGCGCATAGCAACGTGATGCCCGCTCAAGGTTAGCCATTCTTGCCCAGTCCCCAACTATGAAGTTAGTTGATTTCATGTCTCTACCTCTGTTGGTGTAACAGTGTGAAAAGTCAGATCTTAATATTAACTTATTTAAAAGACGCGGTTAATCCATAGAGATAAAAGATTCAAATAATAATTTAAAACTAGTAAACTCATTTATAAAAGAAAAATAGATTTTCAAGAAAACAGAATAAATAATTATGTTAATTTTAGTATAATTTGTTTTTAATTGTTATGATATGTAAATTATTTGTGTTTTACGGGAGTGTGTCATAATGTGCGAACAGCACCGGAAGGAACGCTTTCGGAAGTGAGATTTGCCTCATGGCAACAAGTCAGTTGGAGTCCACCGCTTGAATGGACAAGTTGTGTTTTTAAAAAGTCTTAGTTGGGGAGCTGAGTTTGTCGAGAATGTAATGTGTTTCATTTTGAGTCTAGTTTGGAGTGTTATGAAAAATATTTGTTGAGTTGAATTTCGTTCAAAGACTTTTAGCGTAAAGAATGGACACAGTGTGTTAAAATCGCTGTTTGAACAATAAAACTGACTAGGTGTTTTCATGTGAACAGACAATTAATATTTAGCGTGTGATAAGACAATGCGATTAAACAACGAACAGTTACAAATCGTGAAATCGTATAGAGTATTAATGGACTCTCTTTTACAGACCTTTGTAAGGTGCACAGACAATCACATCAGGGACAGGACGACCTCATCGCTAAGGGCGACAAGGAACACGTTAAGTAATATGCTATGTGAAAATGTTCTGGTAACTTGTGTTAAATAACACACACATTTATTCTGTTGTAATATAAGAATTTAATATGTTTAGTTTTTTAATTCTATAATATAATTTTGATTTGTAGAAAATAGTAAATTCTTTTATAACTATGACTAATGGCTGTCTAATGACACTTTTATCCTTATTTAAGAAAAGTAAAATTTATATAAAAAGAAAAGTAAATGCTTTCATTTGATTTTATATTCATAAAATCGTTTAACTAAAATTTTGTTGCAACATAAAGTAAATCTTAAATTCATGAAACAATAAATCAGTTCTCCTTCAGAGACAAATAAATAAAAAGATAAATTCAATTAACTAAAAATAATATTCATGTTTGTTTTCAGGATATGTCTATATAAAAATGTCACTGTATAAAAATAATTGTGTTTTTATTTAATAAATGTTTTTTGTTAACATTTCAGTCAAAGTGTTCTCATTTGAAACCAAAATCCACTGTAAGTACACTGATAAAATAATTTGCGACCCCAGAGATTTTTTAAATATTTAAATTCATTTTTTTTTCTAAATTGATGTTAACACATCTGGCGCCCTTAAGTCGAGCAAATTAATAAATTAATATAATAATAACAATAAATAATTAACTTCAACTCATTTTTAAATAGTTACAATTGGCTCCCAACAATGAGGCGTTTTTGGTCGAAAGTACAGTGATTTTGATGAAATGCGAACACTTAATCAAGGTAAGGACTCTCTAAATAATATAAGAAAGATTCTTTTTTAAAAAATGTTTTGTGTTAAATATAGTAAGGTAAAAATGGAGTCAGAAATTGTAAATGTTAATAATAATGATGAACAGGTAGGGTTAGGAAATCAAAATTCTATAAATAACATAGAACCATTGGAATATCAAGATGATACTTTTAAAAATTTAGAGCAGAAATTGCAAAGTAATGAGCAGACAATACAAAGTAATAGTAGTAATGAATTGTTTTATCAACAGGGACAAGATTTTTTAGATCAAGAAATAAGTAGTAATAGTAATAGTAGACGTTCAAGTATGAGTAAAAGTAGTGGTTCAGGTTCGGATTTTAAGGGATATAGCAATGATGGGATTCAAAATAGTAAACAACAGTGTGAAGATATGAATAAAAAATTAGTAGAAACACCAGGGGTAGAAATTGTAGAAGAAAATTCAGATAGGGAATTAAGAGCTGAAGAGGTTAGGGTAATTGAACAGGTTAGGATAGATAAGAGTGGGGAAAATAATGATCAGAATAAGAAAATGGAGAGTATGTTTGAGCAATTGATGAGAAATTTTGAAAAAATAGATAATAAATTTGACCAGAAATTTAATCAGAGTAGGTTAGAAACAAAACAAGATAATCTAGAATTTAGGCAAGATAATGATAAGAAATTTGAATGTATAAGTAATGATATTAAACAAAGTAGATTAGAAACAAATAATAAGCTTGAACAGAATAATGCTAAACTTGATAAGATAGATAATGACTTGAAACAGAGTAAATTAGTGCTAAGACAAGATAATTTAGACTTAAAAGAAGCAATGTGTAAAAAATTTGAAGAAATGAGGGTTGAATTAAAACCAAATTGTGTAAAATTAGAACAGAATCTTAAATTGGAAATTAAACAAATGGAAATCAATGTAATGGAGACTAATAATAAAGTAGAAATTGAAGTAAGCTATTGTGAGAAAAAAGTAGAATTTGAATGGATAAATAATGTAGAAGGTGCTTTGATAGAAAATATTAATAATTTGGATAACAATTTAGATCAAGCAGTAGCTGAAGTAGAAATTAACAGTTTTAATGAAACAAAAGAGATGTCAGATGATTTAATAATAATAGAGGACAATTGTGTGAATGATTGTGTTCAAGAAATTTCTAAAATAATGAATAATGGGTTAGGTAACAAGGTAAATCTAGAAACAACAAATAATGTTGAAGTGAATAAGTCTGGTGGGGTGAAGTGTGGTATAATTAATTCAAAAAACAAAGTAAAACTAAATAATGTAATAACAAAAGAATTAATTGTATTTGTAAGGAAACAAAGCTATTGTAGGACAATAGGTTTTGAAAGTAACATAATGTTAAAATTTAGAAATGTTTTTAGAATCCAAGAGCAAGAAATTAAAAGTTTTTGTGAAAAGAGTAGCTTTGAAAATAAATATGAAAACGTATGTATTAAAGAAGTATTTGTGATGATGTATGGAAATGGTGGGGTAAGGATTCCCAAGCTGACAGCTGACAAATGTAGGTCATTAAATTCTGAGATGTTTGAGAGAAGGAGGGGTGATGGTATGCCTGAGAAAGAGAAAGAGAAAAGGTTTTCGTCAACACAAAAGTGTAATGTCAACAAAGGGGAATCTTTTGTTGAGGAAGGGTCATTTGTAAGATCTAGCCTAGAACACATCTCTAAGTTAGAAGTAGTATTTAACATTAAAAATGTGTTAAAAAATTTAATCATGTACTTTAAAATCTTTCACCAATCGGGAAATCATCGCAAAACATAGATAATTCATAATTGTTGTAATAAATTGAAATTTGGAACGACTGATATAAATGTGAAGACATTTTTATAAACAAACGGACTTGGTTTTGAAAAATAATTAATAGAATAAGAATTTTGTTAATAAATAGGTTTAAGTTTGATAATAAATAATTAAGAGTTATGAATATTAATAATTTGTGTGTACTAATAAATTTTGTAAGCTAAGACAGAAATATAGAAAATAATAATAAGCCAAGTTAAAATATTAAGAGTTTAGTGTTAGAAAACGTTTAGGTATTTGCTAAGTGAAAGACGCTAAGGTTTATATCAGTAAATAACCGAGTGTTGTTTATTCCAACATAAATAATTATGAAACGTGACATAGATAAGATAGTTAGTTCGAAGCAAGGATTCAGAGTAGTGTTGAAGAAATAATATTCAATATTAAGTAGGTGGATTCAATGTTGAATATTCAACAAAGTGACGAGAGTTGAGATTCATCTGCAGACCGTATTGGAGCTAAAAGGATTTCATAGTCGATTCCTTATCAGTAGACAGAAGATATTGCATCATACCGAGAGGAGTTGTTTGCTTCAAATAAGCAAGCCTAAAATTCCTTTGCATGACATTGAGACGAGATACAGGGTGTTATAAAAGTACTGTTCTGAAAATAAAAAAACTTTTGACTTATAATCGGAAATTAACTTGCGTTTTCAAATAAAAATTACTTAAATAAAGGATAATTGGTTTTAAATAAAGTAAATAAAAATAAAAGTTGATTACTTGAATAACTTTTATAGAATTAAATGTAAATTTTCTAAGTAAAGAACTTAGAATAAATTTTAAAAATAAAAATTTTCTTTTTGAATTTGAATAATAACATCTAGAAAGGATTACATAAACAGAAAATCGACGATGCTAGTAATAAGATTGAAAAAAATAAACATTATTTCAACTTCGGAGGATACGATTTGAATGAAATTTTTTATGAATTTTAAAATTTTCTTCGTGTAAATGCATTTAAGGAGTACATGAACATTTTGGGAGGAGGTAGGAGTTTATGTAGTAAAAAAGGAATTGTTTTATTTGAAAAAATGAGGCAATTTCGGGACTGCGCGAAAGGCGTGTTATGAATTTGGAGTGTGTGGTGGGCGGTATTTCGAATCGAGTAGGGATATCGCATTTCAACCACTGCATATTTTAGGGTCATAACATGTTGGTTTCGTGTAAGAGTCCAGGGTGTAACTAGAATTGTACATGTAAAATATTAGACCATCAGAAGGATAGGAAGGTGAGAAAGGAGTCGGAAATGCATAAAATAAACAAAAAATTCATAAAAAATAAATAAAAAAGGTATAATAATAAAAATAAAATAGAAAATGGAACGAGGGTGGTTTTATTAATCGACGTTCGGCAGGGCTTCATAATTGGCATGGAGGAGTATAATTCAATTGCTGTGACAATTATGAACCCCGGTCGAGTTTTGAAAAATAAAATAAGATAAAACAAAAAACAAAAACAAAAAATTGTCATATGACTCATGTAAATGAAATATAGTTAAAAATTTGGCAATTTGAGAAGTTTAAGAACAAAGAGTTCTTGTTTGTATTAAGAAATACAACAGTATTGTAGAAGAAGTTCAAGAGAGAACTAGGAGTTCTTGATTATATTGTAAAATATAAAGTTTGGTAGGCGAACTGTCTTTCGAGGCAGGATGTAGCTATGTTCGAGAAGTGATATGATCAGGGCCTAAGATATCATTTCTAGAAGGTAGTGATTTAGGGTTAATTGGAAAACCTACCAAAAAATCCAACGTAGTTGTTTAAAGTTCTGTCACATGTAATTTTGGGCAAAAAACATAAACAATGACTTATGTTTGTAAGTGTCATAAACTTTCATAGATATAGGAAAAGTTTTTTTTTTGGGTCTATTCTAACAAGTAGAAACAGATGTTGAGGGAAGTAGTCAAGGGACAATAGGACAATCCTTTCATGATGAAAGGAGGGGATTTTGTTGAAAACAAAACTTAGGAATAACACCGGACGTGACGAGAATAAGGAGTACTTAGGAAACAAGGTGGAAAATTTCGTAAAACTGTAAATATTATAGTTGATTAAGATAAATAGCTGGATGTTAGTTTGTAAAGTAATAATTTGAATGTTAGATGTTAGTAAATAATAAGGATTAGTTAGTAATTTGATATCATAAGATTGTTAGTTTTAAGTGACTAATGGTTTGAGAAAATTAATTGGTGAAAAAGTTTGAGAAATGTATGAGAAAATTTGCCAAGACAAATATAATAGAATTTTTATGTTTTTTGATTTTAAATAATGAATAAAAGAGATTAAGTTTTTGTTTTTAAAGGAAAAAAGTATAGTAAAATAATAATAATTAGAGAGATTTTAATGAATTTTATAGAAAAGATAAATAAGTAATGTTTTTTAAATAAATAATAATGGAATTTGAAATAATAGATGATGTTAAGCAGTTATTTGATAAAGGTGTTTGATGATTTTGATGAAATCAGGTGTTAGCTGGGAAAGCAATGATAATTTTTTATTTTTTTTTATTTTTTGAAGTTTTTTGTATACAAGTAATAGATGACTAAGGAGATTTTAATGAAGTAATTTAAATGAAAGAATTTTTGAGTTTTTATAAGAAGATGATGGCTTTACAGAAGTATTGAGTAAGGTGGTATTTAAAATGAAGTTGTTCTGTTAAGAAACTTTTATAAAAAGAGTAGTTAAGTTGCATTGATGGTTAAATTTTAGTTTTTAAGAGGTTTTTTGAGTGCTGCGATGAAATAAAGGAAATATGCGACGATTTTAATGAAATAAAGGGAGATTTGAGGAATTCTACGAATAAACGACGACTATTATGATTTTTAAAGGAAGCTACGTTGAGATAAAGAGATTATTTATATAAATGATGTAGGTAACCTGCGTGGGCTACATAAATATGAATGATAAAGAGGTTTTTTGAGGATTAGTGCAACTTTAATTATTAAAACATGAAAGATTTAAGATGGAAGTAATTTTGAGAGATAGTACTAAAAGGATAATACAATTGTAAAGAGGTAATTTTGAAATAAATAGATGAGTTTTGTAAGTAATTTTATTTTTTTTTGATAATAATGATGTTATATTTTGAATTTTAGTTGAAGAAAAGAGTTTTTTGTAATTGTAAAATCAGTAGTTAACATTTTATCCCAGCGAGACAAAGAGTAATTAAGAATTTGATAAAGAATAAATAATTATTAGATTTAAACTAAAATAAATAATAATGTAAGATGATAATTGAAAAGTTTTAAAGTAAATTGAAGTAATTTTGAGTAATAAGTAAATAATTTTGTAATGGTGTTAAATGATAATGAGAAGTTTTAAATTTTAATTGTATTAAGTTGAAGGAATTATTCAGATGAATATTTAGAGTCAAAGGTAGATTTTCAAAGGATGTAGAAATGTCGTCTTGGCAAAGAGGATGAGACGAGAAAAAGTATATAGACGGCTGTCTGGGAGATAAGCTTTGAGTGACGGGATCCGGTCAACAAAAAATGTTGATGGGAAAGTTTCAGTCAACGGATGTTGGAAATAAAGCGGACGTAGGGTTTTCTTTATGTAAATAGAGATAAGATTTAGTGCAAATGGAAATTATTATTTTAATATGGATGAGTTAAGATAAATAGTTAAGATATGAAATAGGATTTTTAGCAAATAGATTTTTGTTTTCATGTAAAAAGAGAATCTTTCTTAAATTAAGTATACTAGTGATACTTATTTTTCATGAAGTCCTTAGCTTCTGAAATGAAAAGTTTTGAAAATCTATTGAAAAATTATAATTTTTTTTTCGATTTGAAATTTATATATATAGAAAGATTTGTGTTACAATACTTGTATTATAATACAAATCTTTGTGGGGTTTTTGTAACAGTGTGAAAAGTCAGATCTTAATATTAACTTATTTAAAAGACGCGGTTAATCCATAGAGATAAAAGATTCAAATAATAATTTAAAACTAGTAAACTCATTTATAAAAGAAAAATAGATTTTCAAGAAAACAGAATAAATAATTATGTTAATTTTAGTATAATTTGTTTTTAATTGTTATGATATGTAAATTATTTGTGTTTTACGGGAGTGTGTCATAATGTGCGAACAGCACCGGAAGGAACGCTTTCGGAAGTGAGATTTGCCTCATGGCAACAAGTCAGTTGGAGTCCACCGCTTGAATGGACAAGTTGTGTTTTTAAAAAGTCTTAGTTGGGGAGCTGAGTTTGTCGAGAATGTAATGTGTTTCATTTTGAGTCTAGTTTGGAGTGTTATGAAAAATATTTGTTGAGTTGAATTTCGTTCAAAGACTTTTAGCGTAAAGAATGGACACAGTGTGTTAAAATCGCTGTTTGAACAATAAAACTGACTAGGTGTTTTCATGTGAACAGACAATTAATATTTAGCGTGTGATAAGACAATGCGATTAAACAACGAACAGTTACAAATCGTGAAATCGTATAGAGTATTAATGGACTCTCTTTTACAGACCTTTGTAAGGTGCACAGACAATCACATCAGGGACAGGACGACCTCATCGCTAAGGGCGACAAGGAACACGTTAAGTAATATGCTATGTGAAAATGTTCTGGTAACTTGTGTTAAATAACACACACATTTATTCTGTTGTAATATAAGAATTTAATATGTTTAGTTTTTTAATTCTATAATATAATTTTGATTTGTAGAAAATAGTAAATTCTTTTATAACTATGACTAATGGCTGTCTAATGACACTTTTATCCTTATTTAAGAAAAGTAAAATTTATATAAAAAGAAAAGTAAATGCTTTCATTTGATTTTATATTCATAAAATCGTTTAACTAAAATTTTGTTGCAACATAAAGTAAATCTTAAATTCATGAAACAATAAATCAGTTCTCCTTCAGAGACAAATAAATAAAAAGATAAATTCAATTAACTAAAAATAATATTCATGTTTGTTTTCAGGATATGTCTATATAAAAATGTCACTGTATAAAAATAATTGTGTTTTTATTTAATAAATGTTTTTTGTTAACATTTCAGTCAAAGTGTTCTCATTTGAAACCAAAATCCACTGTAAGTACACTGATAAAAGAATTTGCGACCCCAGAGATTTTTTAAATATTTAAATTCATTTTTTTTTCTAAATTGATGTTAACACATCTGGCGCCCTTAAGTCGAGCAAATTAATAAATTAATATAATAATAACAATAAATAATTAACTTCAACTCATTTTTAAATAGTTACATTGGTTCTATCATAACACTGCTTTGTTTGTCGCCATGTTATTCAATAAACCCGCCGATTGTAAAGTGTGTTCGGTTATTCGGACCATAAATGCTGAGAGATATTGCGAAACACTAACCAAGCTTAGGCACGCTATTCAAAACTGCCGGCGGGGACTACTGTCTAGCGGCGTCGTGCTGCTTCACGATAACGCTCTGCAGGGCTGCAGCAATGACCAAAACGCAACTGGCCAACTTTTGATGGGAATTACTGGACCATCCCCCCTACAGCCCTGACCTGGCACCATCAGACTTTCATGTGTTTCCTAAACTCAAAGAATATCTTGGTGGAAAGCGATTTGAAAATGATGATGTATGAAAGAAACTGTTACTAACTGGTTAAATGCTCAGGCGGCAGAGTTCTATGATGAGGGGATCCAAAAGCTAGTGCCACGACTTAACAAATGCTTAGATATTCTTGGCAACTATGTAGAAAAGTAAAAATACGGTCATACTTAAGTTTTTGATACAATTTATGTTCATAAATAAAATTGCTGTTACTCAACTTAAAAATGGTTCTTACTTAAAAAATGACCCACATACATTATTTAATTAAACAAAAATTAAGGAATTAATTAATTTGTGACATTTACAAATAAATAAGACAAACTAATAGGCTAGCTTTATACATAATAATCTGGGATATTGTTTTAGATTTTACCCTTGATTCTAAAAGTAGGTACCGAAGTTAATACCTCAAATTTGTAATTGATAAGGCATGGTTTTGACTTTTATTAAACATAAAAGGTTATTTTGGTTAAAATAACATGGTAATTCGTTATATAGTTTTGGAGCTTTATATAAATAGGATTTAATAAAACCTGATAAATCCGGTCTAGAGTTGGAAATCTATATCCACAATGGAGTGACAAGTTATATGGACTTAATACTGTCAAATACTCACTTCTCTTATAAAAAATACTCAGCACCTTATGGTAGTAGGGTAAATATATATAACTAGAGTAAGATAGCAACCTCTAGTTTGCGAGGTTATTTACTATTTTCACACCAAAAAAACATTACTAAAATTAAAGCTTTCTATCTTTTAAATTTTTTAAGTTAGTTAACCGCCCTAGGACCTTTTTATACCTGCTATATGTCTATGTGTACAACCGTTTTTTTTTTTTTTTTTTACATACAAAATAGATTTGCCATCTCCATGGCATGGTATGAAACTAGAGGCTCTAATGCTCCCCCATCTACCAGTCTACTTCTGATAACTTCAAAGTCTGCATGCATTGACTCCTCCCACATTAGCACATTTAAAACAGCTAACCCCACAAAACTAAAACTATTCGTCCCACATACTTAAGTCTCACATTATCATATGTTATGAGACTTCTTCTCTTATTTACAAATTCAGTGGTTTAGCCAAGATGGCTCATTACATATTTATTTTGAGTAAAAGAGTGTAAGATATGATATTTATACATCTATATACTATATTATATTTCAAAAAGTATAAAACTTACCAATTTTTGGTTTAAGCTTTTGCAGCATTGAATGCAATCTTGCTGAATTAGTTGTGGTCATCCCAATTACTTTAGCATTCTTTACAAAAGCTAAATCATCTATTTGTCTGCATTCTTCCAGCATAAAACAGTACTTTCTGTATTTCTTTTCAAGAATTTTAATATTATTCATAAGTACATTCCCATATTTTGTTTTCCAATAATTATAAAGAGCCCATCTTTTGTTAATATCCAGAGCCCAGATATTTTTAATTTTCTTAAACTCTTTTAAAATATTTGGATCAAAATCTGCTTTTGATGACAGTTTCTCAACAAGATAATTGTATACTATATTAAGTCTAGCTTCCTCTTTGCATTTGTCTGATTTTAATTGTTGAATACTACGACTCAAAAAGTATAATTTTCTGTTCTTTACTTCTGTAGACAAGGTAGTATTTTCCTCTGTACGTGTACATATAAAATTTAAACGCTCTAACTCATTATCTATGTGTTGTATCTGTCTGTCAAAGGCAATAAATTGACTTTTCCAAGTGGTATTAAGATTAATCCGAAAATTAACATTTAAAGGATCTACTTCAGCTTCTTGTTGACGTAAAGCATTTTCCTCATCTATGTCTAGTTCATCAATTGTGAGTAATTCTTCTCTTTTTTCAACTTCTTTTTCATTTTTTTTCATTTTACCTTGATAAATGTATACCGTATCATCATTGTCATCATTTCTACATATATAATGAATAGATTCTCCCATCAAAACATCCTCCAATAACCATTCAGCTAAGACACCACCTCCTAATTTTGTCTGTTCTTCTAAACTCATAAACTTTTGTAATATATTCATTTTTAAAATTCCATAATAATTTAAAGACTTGTATTTTCTTTCTAACATTGAGATATTTATTGCTATGTCTTCTAGGATTTCTCTTAAATTACGTGAAAGATATCTAGTTTGTCTTTCTGGTTTGTCTTTCTCCTTGGTTCGTCTTAAATTCTTTAAATTATATTTCTCTAATTTTTCATTTTTCGACTGGCCTCCAATTCTAATCAAATTATCAGTAAAAGACAGTATACCTTCTAAGAACTGGTCTAGTGCATGATTGGTATAACAAATAATCATAATAGGATTTGATTTAAATTTAACATTTTTTAGCAAAGCTTCAACTATTTTCAAACCAATAAATGTTTTTCCAGTGCCTGGAGGACCTTGAATTACACAAAATTCACTTGTAAGAGCAGCTTTAAAAGCAGAGTATTGTGATGGATCCAATTTTAAATTATCTTGACTAGGCCAACATTCCTCATCCAAAATATTGTCTACTTTAAACTTATTAATAATCCATTGATGTACAGGATATTTCTTATTCATTACTTTAGTTTGACATATGGTGTGTTCAACACTTTCTTCATGATCTTCAGCCTTAGAGTCAGAATTATAAAAAAGTAAATCCTTAAGTGTGCATATATCTTCTTCCATTCCATTATCTTCAGAAGAATCCCTTAGATACTTTGGAATATCTATTTCAGATTCAACACTGATAATATATTTTTCCATTGGAAAGTTATCTTCCTTAACAGCTTGTAGAGCAGTCAATACTCTGAAGTATGGCTCAAAATATACAACAGATTCTAACATTACATAACTGTTGTCAAATATATTGTCAGGTATTTCGGCACCGTATGGAAATGCAACAGTAACTATTCCTTTTTTCAAAGATTCAATTTCTCTTTCTAAAACTGTAACTGTATTAAAAGTCTTGAAATCATCATTAGAAATGAGTAGCAAAGAACCAAACATAAAACGTTTAGAATGTTCCCATTTAATATTTTTCAAATACTCAGCATTAAAATCTACATCAAAACCAAATCCATTTTTGTTTGAAGCACATGATTTAAAATGAACATTGTAATAAGTTTTAATACTCTTCATTCTATTTTTTTTGCCAGGATTCATTAGAACTGTTATGTATTCACGAATTCCATCTCTTAAAGGAGCAATAAAATCTTCTCTAAATAATCTAAACTGGATGTCTAAGTAACTTTGTATATCACTATAAGATCCTTTAACAATATTTCTCCTTAGAAATGGGTTTTCGGAAAACATATCATCATATGTTGGTAATATGTTAATACACCGAAAATCATCAGGTGGACATTCCTGGGATTTTTCAATATTTACTTCTTGCTCTTTTAAGTTTGGTGTTCTTGAGTTTAACTGAGAAAATGATGAAATTAAATTTACTAAAATATGTTCCTCTAAAATTTTACATTCGTTTTCTCTGATATAATTTAAGACAATACACACTGTATAAAGAAGCTTTTTTAATCTTTCTTTAGCAGTATTTGGTATAACTTCGTAAAGGGTATTACAAAATACAAAAGTGTTGTTAAAGAAAGACTCTATTTGTGTTTTCCTTGTTTTATCAGTTTCTGTTGATATGGTTGCAATATATTTCTGAAGTTCATCTAAAAATACATGATTGCATGCTTCAGACAAAATTGATAATCTTAGGTGAATCAAATCTGATGAACAAACTTTACTTAATATCGCCATGACCAAAATCAACCAATCTGGTCTTAATTTACTGTCAAATAGAGTTAAAAAACCAGATTTTGCATTTGCTAAAACTATAATAGAGTCTGATATTTCTTCTTTAAACAAATCTTGTAAATATTTAAAATTCATTTGCTTAAATGTACTAGTTTTAGAAACATTTTGATTTCCTTGCTCATTTTTTGATGGGCTATTTGCGTTTATCTGTTTTTTGTTATTTTTTTTTCCTTGCTCAACATTTCTTCCTGCCTCAGGTAAGTTTCTTTGTTTTTGATCATATATGTTTTCATGGTTAACATTTCTTGATGGCCTAGATAAATTTCTCTGTTTATGACCATATATTTTTTCATGATCAATATTTTTTGATGGTCCAGGTGAGTGTTTCATTTTTGGGACATATGTTTTTTCATGATCAACATTTCCTCTAGATTGTTTTATTGAGTTATTTGACTTTTCATTGAAACTTCTTGATTTGTTTCCTGTAAACTTTTTTTTCAAACTTTTACTTTGAGTAAAATTTTCTCCATGCCTTGCTTGTGCCGTTTCATTTTTGGTATGTACTATAATTTCTTTGTTATTCAAAAGACTGGTACAAACTCTGAATTCAACAGGATTGTCTAATTCAGATTTATCTGCATTTAAAATGTTTGATTCACAATTCCCATTGTTGAATCTATTTCCCAATTTTACATCTATTTCGGACGATTCCATTATGTTACAAAGGAAGTTACTCACATAGTGACCTGCAACAATATAGATTAAAATTGTTAATAAATAGTAATATGACTGATAATTTTGATAATGTTGACATTAACCCTTGTGATGTGATTTATAATAGAGTGGTCGCTAACAAAGTATTAAAAAAATGTTTTATTGTTTTACAACACTCTGTATAAAAAACTTTAATCACATAATAAATATATTAAGTAAAAATTTAAAATGTTTAATTAAATTGCCATGTTGTATATTCTTCTATCTAAAAGAAACATTAATAGATATCAAACAAGAATAAACCTACAAGAGCATAAATCGGACGGTAATATTTTAAGCATTAAAAATGGCATCTTGTCAGAAGGAGTTTTAATTTATATTTCATACCATAATATATTTCTGATTTCAAATGTCAAAGAAATGTTTGAACCAAAGTAAAATAGTGTTTTGGCAGTTTATTTTTAAACTTGTAAACAAAATGTGTCAAACATAACAGAATGAGGACTCGAGAAAATTAGATTGAAGATGGAAGTAAATTGCAAAACATATAATTTTCCTTCCATTAATGTTGTAAAACATAATTTGGAATGGTATAGTTGTCATGGCAATGGAGAGCATGGTTGGCTGAGGGAGAAGAGGGTATAAGGAAAATAATTTGTCCATCATCTATTTATAATTCCACTGTTATGTACAATACTGTTAATTTATTCTAAGCATATTTGTTGATTCTAATTAATTTTGTGTATGTTTTAAATTTAATAACAGTAATGGCTCACAGTATCTAATTAAAAACACCAATTAATCACTGGCAAAAATAAGATAAAAGTAATTTATTAAATTCTATATGTAACCTTTGGACAATTACAACATTACATAATACAAAATTTTCCACAAACAAATCACTTTATTTGTGCAGCACAAATACAAGACGACATATGAAACAAACCCTAATGACAGTGGACACAGTCCACTGGGATTTATGATCATGTAACAGCTGAGGATGGCGAATTAGTCACTAAAATGTCGTCTTGTATTTGTGCTGCACAAATAAAGTGATTTGTTTGTGGAAAATTGTGTTTTCATTCATTTGTTTTGTCAAAGTTTCCTCAAGTGTAGCTCATTATAGTTCATTCAATCCAATGTACATACATATTTCAACATTATGCTCTATTATTTCAACAAATACTATTTAATATTGAACTAAATATAACTCGATAATATATCATAATTATTTGTTCCCAAAACAATATAATTCAGAGTTGTATAAATCGTACAATATATATTTCTACAATATATGGAAACTGAACCATTGAGCAGTTCAGCTCATACGGACCCTAGTAAACACATTGTATTCTTATGGACTCTAGTCTCCTGTGCGATAGATGATAATGAACGAGTCAATGAGATAACAAATAAGCTGCATAATTCAGACCTACCTTCTCAACACAATTTACAAAATACCAAATAGCAGAAGAAGTGCAAAATAGCAGCATCCAACAGGCTACCAACAGAATGGTTTGAACAATGGAGAACTGGAGAGATGGATAAATAGTTGTTGTTCTTACTCGCCAAATCCCTCTGGCTATATTCAAGAATTATTCTCCCAAGAAGCTCTTACTTGCCAAGTTCGTCTGGCTATCTTCAAAAATTCCTACAACATCTTCCCTTGATCAATCTTGGTCCACTGACCAAGTGTTCTCCCACCCAAGGGTTTATATATCATTGTAGCATCAATGACATTTACCTTGCTTGCAAGGTAAGCAATTTCATCATTTTTCCAAGTCTGTCACAATAATTGTTGTCATACTGGCTTCTTAAAAAGAACTTAGACTATATTCCTAACTAAAATAATCCTAATTCCTAACAGTTTGTATCTGTAAATGTGCTTAAACATGTGTAATTTTATATAGGTACCTCCTTAGTTTTATTGTATGTTGTTTTTGATGACATGTAATCTTAATTTCTTTTGATAATGTAAATTTTTGTTAAAAGCTGTCAATTATTATTAAGGTTTTTTGATTGAACACTAGTTTGATATAGCCCCCTTTAATATTAACTTTTTTATTTGTATGTATTGGAAGGGCAAGTCAGTAGTGATATTTTCCTCATCTTTTTCTTAAATATAAAAATGATGGTAAATCCTAATCAGGATCGCGCATCATACGGATTACCTAATTTTCCAAAAATTGTAAAAGAAGAAACATTGTTTAATGTAAATATGTTTTAAATTATGTATTTTGTTTTAATTTTGTGAAATAGAAAATAAATACTTTATTATTATTTTTTATAGTATTGTAATGATATCATTGGATGCAAAGTTTAATTTTTCATTGAGTAAAAAATATGGGTTATTTTTTAATTAATTGTAAATATTATATTCTTCTAATGTCTTTAAAATTCGACCCTTTTTAGCAATGTGTATTATTGATATCTGGCTTTGATTGGTTTTGATATCTGTATAGGTGTAGTTTTCTTTTATATGTTCTCGGGATAGTTGGATTTGTGTTTATTAAGTGAACCCAATTAGAGTTAGGAAAATGTTCCTTAAATCATTTTTTGTTGGGTCTGTCCAATATATTGCTTGTTGCAGTCATTGTATAATCATTTATATACTCCACTATTGTTAAATTTGTTTGTCACCTTTGGATGATTTTTTAATAAATTATTGAAATTGTTAGATACTCGATAACTGATGTGGTATACTTGTTGCTGGAAAATATTCTTGGTTGAATGCTCCAAATGCTTATTATAATTAATTCATTCCTATCTATTTTTTTGTTGGGTAGTTCACCTGCTTTGTTTCTGTGTTTTTAATATTTTTTCAATGATCTAAGGGAGCCATTGGAGTTTAAACTATCAATGTTTTAAGCCATTGGAGTTGTGTTTGATGGTTTCTATTTCCTCTTTAAAGTTATCATTCTTAATTGGTATGTTGAGTGCTGTGTATAAAACTATTGAATGCAGCAAATATATGTGACATAGGGTGGTTTGAAGTAGTATGGATAATATGGTTGCTTTGTGTTGATTTTAAATTTATGTATACCATTTTCCTTAATGGTGATGAGGTTTAATAATTTATATTATTGTTGGATTCTATTACATTTGTGAATGTCAACGATTAATGAAGGTTGTTCAAGAAGTCAATTTGCCTTCTAGTCCCATTGAACAAGCAGGAAACGAATTTGGGACTCGGTTTGATGTTGTTTTTTTTTTTTTTTTATTAGGTCATAACTATTTTATATATTATACATGTTGTCAAATTTTATTTCAATACATCATCCGAGTTGTGATAATGTAAAAATTAAGGTTTGATTAAAATATTTAAAATCCCGGGTAAAGTGGTGAGGGTATAACTCGAGTCAAATGTATAATAGGGATTTTCAAAGCGGGACGGAATAAAATAAAGGTAAAAATAGATTTCCAAAATAAAAACAATTAATAATGTATAATTTTAAGATGATGTTCAATAATAAAAATGTGTGTTATGTAAAAAGGCAATTGGACACTCTTTTAGGAAGTGAGGTAGACATTTTTTGAATCTAACGGTGGCTGAGAGATGTGCGTGCACATTTTTTAACCAGTTTTAACAGGTTCTCGATTTGCACAAGCATAGAACACTCTAAGATTGGATACTGTCGTTAACGGACCTATGTTAGTGTCCACCACGAGTTTTTGTTAAACAAGAAATTATGTGTTAGAAAGTATTAAAGTTGCAGGAAATATGGTGTATAAACTTTTTAGAAGTGACAATAACAATATTTACTATTTTTAAGAACGTGAGTACTTAAAAATAGTAAAAGAATCTAAATGGTGCAACGTGGTACCTGTGCTTTGTTAAAACGGACAATGAACTATTATATTTGATGTGTTGTATGAACGTTATTATCAATTACCGAGAAATGAACAATACAAGAATTACTGGTGTAGTCAACGTTAGTTCCACGCCAAAAAATACAGACAGGAGATTCATCAGCAAAGGACAATGGCTTACTACAGTTGGGTGAGATCGTGGCACAGCACGTTATGATTCAAATATATATTTTGTATATGTTCTATGTTTCTTTTTTATAATCTAATATATGTAAATTTAAATAATTTCAATTATAAAAAATATTTGATAGTCCAGCTAATCATAAAGGTAGTGGACAATATTAATTTTCTTTTATAAATTTTTTAGTACTCAGATAAATGAGTAAGAAACCATTTCAAATTTCTTATTTCATAACATAAAGTTCATACTTGCAAGTTTCCTTTTAAAATGAATTCAATTTTTAACAAAAAATCAAATTTTAAAATTACAAATTAGACCTTCCTCAAAGGCACAAATAATAAATATTAACAGGATGTTATTTATAATTATATTTTATGATGTCTTGTTGATAATTGTACATGCATAATTATTGAAATGTTTAATAAATTTTTATGTCAAAATTTCAGCCAAGTGTGTTCATTTCAACCAGAATTCACTGTAGGAGTACACATATGACAAGAATTTGCGACCCTGAGATTAAATTCTTTTTTTTTTTTTTTTTAAATTTGACGAAAGTCTGGCGCCCTTATAGCTGAGCAATATTTTTGAAAATAATAAACTCTTAAATTCTTTTTTTTTTATTAAAGTAAAATAAACATAAGAACTCTTCAAGTTAGCTTCTCATATTTTTAGAATAATTACAGAGTTCTAAATGTTTAGTCAGTTTATAATATGTTGGTACTTTAGTGAAATTAAGCAATTCAATAATTGGTTCCTAACTAATTATTGACTTTATGCAATATGTAATTTAGGAAGTGCTCCGAGTATTGGAGCTTCAGGTTTTATAATTTTTTATAGCCTAATTACAGTATTTATTATGTTTTTCAATAATATGTTTGCAATTGGTTGATCTTCTGTATTATTAAATTGCCGTAACTCTGAGTTGGGTCTTTTGTTAATTTATTGGAAAAAATATAAATTATAGGAATAATATGCTTATTGTTAGTGTTGTGTGTGTGTGTGTGATGTGTTTGTTATTCATGTATTGTAATCATTTGTGATGGTGAAACAGTTGTAAAAAAATACATTTCAACAAGAATTGGAAAACAGTAAACAGGACAAGGAATACCATTATTATAAATAGCCTACTTATTTTTTAATTTTATTTGCTAATGTAGGTAAACATTTTTAACCAAATTTATCAATTTTTTTTCTTTTTCATTTTATCACACATCGAACCTTTGTAATAATAAATTTCTACACCTTGCAATAAAAACTGAAGGCTTGAATTTATTTATTATTATTTATTTTTATTATTATTATTATTTTTTTTTTACTTTATATTTTATACTGGAAAGAATTTACTTTATAAGAAATTAATTTACTTTAAATTGTCAGAGGCCAGCTTGTGAGAGAAGCACAAACACTTATTTATTTTACTCTTTTCTTGGGTCATGAATTTCGGGAAAATGTACTCATATATTGTGATAAATGATCACCAAAAACTTCTCAAATACATTTATTCAAATAAATTTTTTACATATATATATATATATATATATATATATATATATATTAAACATTCATATTTTGGTTAGCGATTTGATTAACAATTTATAGAACATAATTCCTGTAAATGGCAAACATTTATCAGTAGCGGCGATAAGAACCCGCCCCCCGCAAGTTATTTCATCGCCCCCCCCCCTCTCCCAATAATCTTTTCCAGGATGTTTATCTTTTCGCCGGCCAGCACCGGTGAGTCACCGCGATGCGCGACGTAGCGATTGCTGCATTACTTATCGGCCAACGATAAACAACAATACACATACTTCGTATCATGACATTAAATAATAAATACTGCTCTAAAAAATTAATGGTTATTGCCGTTTTGGATGCTCGATGCACAATCTTGCGCTATCGCCGCCACTGACATTTATATTATATTCAAAGTATACATAAAGTTCAAATATCAATAGGCCTTTTGTCTATATACAGTGTTGAAACCTTGAGTTTGTTTATAGTTTCTTGAGACTCATGGCACTTAGTTTTGCACAACTCTGCAGTCCTGTATTCTTATCACTACTTAGTCACCTCTCAATTTCTGTCAACAAATTGAATATTTTTCTCTCAACCAGAACCTTATCTGTAATGTCTTTCTTCTGTCTTGGCTAGATTATAATTTGTAACACAGCAAACTGCTTTTCTTACTAAAACAAAGTACCATTTGTCTTACTACAGACCTTTTATAAATTTGTTCTATGTGTAATTATTTTTAAAAAATTTTGGTGTTTATGCTATGACGTCATGCTACTTCCTTGATTGCTTGTGAACTACCTTCTGTTTCCCTCTAACAAGTTCTAATATCTGAAATCTGAATTGCAATATTTCGACACACTACAGTTTTATGTTATAACCTACTCAGTTCAGTTATAACCTGAAATAAATCACAAATCACAACCATTTTTTAGATACAACTTATAATCTTGAAACGACATTCACTCTCAACCAGTCACTCTTAGCTTACACAATTTCCTTCAACGTGACGCTCTATACGCTCTGGATCTACACAACCCAATCATCGATAATCTATTTTTATTTTAGATCCTTTTTGTAAAAAAAAAACTTCATTATTATGTATGTATATACGTATTCTTAGCTTTTTTTTCTACATCAACAAGAAAACAGCAATACAGTATTCACCTTTTGTTTTTTATCATCAAAGACTAATTACAAATGTTGCACTCATTATTACCCACAGCTGATTCTTAACATAGTTTATTTATTTACTCAATTTTATTATGTTTCACGATTAGTTAAATTCAAGATTTCTTTCTCAAAAATATAAATTTTCAAAATTAGTTCACCTATATCAACATACATTTTTTAATCACTTATTGTTAAGTCGAGTATTATTCATCCTTCTATTAATCAAATTTAATCATTTTCAAAGATTACTTTCTTGATCATTTAAAAAAATTATTGTTTATTAATTTCACTTTAAAAATCACCTTTTCTTCTTTATATTATTACTTTAAATAAACACAAACAATAACTTCAACTTCTACTTATTTATTATGTTAAAACTTTACTTCCATTGACAAAAAACTATTCTCCTTTAACATGTCTTCAAATCTCATCATGGTACTTTTAGAATCCTTCTTTCTGGGTTATTACAAACTCCTTAAAACTCAGCTTCAAAAAACTTAAAATCATTTATCGTCGAATGCCATTGGCATATATATATAAAAAAGAAACTTCATTAAAAACGGTGCACAAATGCCCTTGGCATATTAAATTTTTCACACAAGCTTCCCCATTTGCATGAACTCATAAAAATATCATCAAAGAGGAAAAAACATGAGATCTCTTTCGATCCATTAAACATTATACCATTGATCCTTCTTTTCAAGGTACATCAACTTTGTAATAATCCAAAAATTACTTTCTTCACTATACACCATAACATTTATTTTTATTAATCTCTTACAAGTTCTCTTAAATACTTCTCTCATCATTATACTTCAGTCAACTTTATTTTAATCACCATTTTATTTATAAAACTACACAAAACTTACTTCATTTGAAACAATACTTTTCTTTACCTTTATTTGATCATTTTAGAACCTGCTGACTTAATCTTTGATAACAACAAACCGATTTTTTTTTCTTTTCAACCAAATTTATAGTTTTTTCCTTAAACTAATTAAATTCTAATCTGTAATAACAATTCATAGACTTAACAATCTCTTTATATTTACAATATAATTACAATATATATATATATATATATATATATATATATATATATATATATACATTAATCTGTTCTGAATGAAACTTTCTTAACTGTATTGCATTATAGGTACCTTTTATTTCATTATTGACTAAATTTCCAAAGACTTATTGAGCATTTTCTAACTTGACTTATAAAATTTTAAAAGGTCTCTGGTATAAGTTAACAGAAAAAACTTTTTTATTTCTCTTCTTCAATTTGATGACAACAAATGATTTTTTACTAATACTAATTCACCTATTGTGCTGGTCTTAGATTTCTGTCATGCTATTCCTTTCGTTGATTTCATCGTTGCTAGAATTATTTTCTCATCAAAAGCAATTATTTTTTCAAACGGAAACTTACACAATTCATTATAAATTCAGGGACAGTAAGGGACGTTGTTTGTAGAATCAAGTATGGAAAATTTTTACAATGTTCAATAAATTTTACATAATGTGGCCATCTAGTATGCTGATCATGCAGATATGTCGTAAACATTCCACCCAATTCATGCATACTTCTCTCATTCATGTTACATTGAGGAAGGTACACCGATGTATGTATTATTTGTATTTTTTCACAAACTAGCAATTCCTTCCATGACCTAGATTAAAATTGCCTTCCATGGTCACTCAAAATTACTTTAGACCTTCCAAACTCGCCTAAATACTCATTCACGATCTTATTTGCTATTACAAGTTCTATTGCTCCTTTACGGGATAAAGTTTCACAAATCTCGAAAACACATCTAAAACGACAAAAATATACCTAACCCCTCCACTTCCTACAGGTAATTCTCCGAATAAGTCCAGGGTCACTAAGTCTAACACGTTTTCAGGCAAAATGTTTACCATTAGGCCCTACTGTTTCTTATTTGAATTTTTACTTTTTTGGCACAAAACACAAGTTTTTAACAATTTTCTTTTAATCTTTTCCAGCTTAGGATAATAATTATTATAGATTTCGTTTAAGACTTTATAACATTTTAACGGTCCAGCAAGTCTGTATCTTTCATGACAGTCATATATGATTAGTTCTATTAACAATTTAGGTGGACAAATTTTAAAATTGTAAACAAAACTCCTTTATAGATTTTATAGTACTGTATTAGTTTTCAAATTTAATTTCATTGTTATAATTATTCATTAATTTCAAAATTTTGTTACATCTGACAACCTCCTTTTGTTCACTCATTGATCTCTTAATGCTTTCTTTAAAATTTTATTTTGTTTTAACAAATCCTTATCTATTTTTGTATGTAACAGTTTAATTTCCTGTTTTAAGAATTTCTTGATTATTTCTACGTGAAATTACATCCGCAACGACATTTTGCTTTTCTGGGGAATACTGTATTTTCAAAAAGTATTCTTGTAAGAAACAAATCCATCGTAACAGCCAACCGTCTGTTAGTTTCTAATTTCGTAAAAAAGTTAACGCAATGTGATCCGATCGTATGGTCACTTTATTTCCTAAAATATAGTTTCTAAACTTTTACAAGAAAAAACTATGCTTAATAACTTTTTTCTGTAACGTTATACCTAATTTCACTAGCATGAAAACTTCTACTAGCAAAGGCTATTTACTAAGAATCACCATTGTTATCTCATTTATATAACACAGCTCCAAGTGCAAAGTCGCCTCCATGTTTAAGTTAAAGGCTTTTCAAAATCAGGATGTTTTATTATTACAGTTTCTAAAAATGCTTCTTTTATCTCCTTAAATACTATTTTTCTTGCTCTCCCCACTTCCATAAATTTATTAGTATTATTTTTATAAAAAACTGACTTCTAAATTTTAATTGTTACATTAAATTCCTTCAATCATTCAGAAAGTTGGCATAAGTGTTTCATGTGTTCTTCAAACGATTTTGATGCAATGCATACGTCATCTACATACACAGTTGTAAATGACATTTCCTCTGATCCCAGAACCATACTTAAACCTTTTTAAACATAGAGGTACCGGTACTAACATTTAAACCAAAAGGTAACCTTTTGAACTGTAAATTTCGACCATTAAATAAAAATGCTACATATTTCCTTGATTCCTCTTCTAATTCAACGAGCCAAAACCCACTAACCTGATCTATACTAGACATACATTTTACACCCTCAAACCGTTGTAGTAAGTCATCTATCTGCTCAGGTGCTTCACTATCAGGAAATATTATCTGATTCACCTGCCTAGCATCTAAACACAACCTGATCGACGTATCTTTCATAATCTCGCACACTAACGGGTTGGAAATGACTATTTGAGTTTTCAATAATATATCATTATTGTCCATCATTTTATGGGTTTCTTTCTCTACTGCCATTTTCCTAGAGTTTGGGATATGTTTTGTTTATTAGTTTTTCTACTTCCTTAACATTTAATTTTGATCTATATCCTAACATTTTTTTCTGGTTTTTCTGAAAACACCTTTCTAAAATCGTTTAATATTTTTCCTAAGATTTCTTTTTCACATTCATTTTGTAAATTACTATCTTTTATTGTTTTATTTATTACTTGATTCCACTCATTACACACATTATTATTTTTTTATCAGTATACTCAGGATCAGGGTGACCAGACGTCGGCTTTAGGAGGACATGTCCTCCTTTTTAACGATTGTCCTCCTGTCCTCCCGTCTTTTGAAATTATGTAAAATCTCCGGCTTTTTGCGAAAACCAGCAGTAATAATAATACAAATATAAAGAATTCTGCAGTCTTGTCACTCGTCTTCATGTTTCCGTGCTCTGAAAGTATACTTCCTTTCACTCGAAAATCCTCCTATCTTTTTGAAAAACGTTTTTCAGGATGACCTATCTGAAGCGTACTTGTGGTTTTTGAACTGTTTGATGTCAGTTTTTCATTACAAAATTGAAGGACCAGTAAAAGAGATGATATTGTTAAGAACTTATATCTTACTAGCAGAGTACCCGTCCTTCGTACGGAGTTGACGTATAATTGTATTCTATAATGGAGTATAGATAATTGAGTGTTAAGCAAGTTTTCAAGGCCAACGGGGCAGTGCCCTGATAGAATTTCTAAATAAAAATAGGCCTATGTGTTAACCAGGAACCCTAGAATGTCCATGTACAATAGGGTGGGTTGAAAAAAATGTTTTTACGATTTCTAAATCCCATTACTTTATCCTGGATTTTACTTTATCCACGAAGTTAGTTTACTTTAAATATCAGGCGCCAGCTTGTGAAAAAAGCAACCACACACTTATTTATTTTACTCTTTTCTTGGGTCATGAATTTCGGGAAAATGTACTCATCTATGATAATTTTTACTGATTTTACTTTAAAGTTCAATGTTAAAAAACTATTTTTCAGTACAAAATTACACAATGGGCATTTATCATCACTCTAAAAGATCAAGCGATCAGCTTATGATGGAGTTCAAGCGTTTTTAATCCAGAACTACTCTTTTCGGAGATTCATTCGCTAGTAGTCCATATTTTTTTATATCTTTGCATGAACCCACTAAACACTTTGCTTCTATCGGTTTTCTTATTGGTTAATACCGCACAGTCTGATTTCTGATAAAACTAGCCTATTTCCAATAGTTTTACAAAAAACATAATTTTTTCTTAATTTCATTAGACATTAACAAATTACTTCATTTTATTAAAATTATTACAATTATGAAATCTTATATTAACATCTCTTATAAAACATCTCTTATAAGTTTTCAGATTATTTCTAAATCATACACATATATAATCCTGTAAGTTTAACAACTCTGAAATCTCGGCTGTCTGTCTACATTCAACTTCTGAATATAGTTTTTTATTGTCCTTGAACACAAATGATCCATGGAATAAAATATTTTTCGATTTCATTACGTTTATTGATTAATCACGTAACTCATAACTATTCCATTACTCCCAATCAAATATATTTTGTTATAAATATCTCAGAATTGTGAACGTTACACCTTTAAGATAACCTTGACATTTAATTAGAAAAAATAAATTGTTATAACGTTTATGTAAATGATTGAAAATTTTTGAAAATCAGGTTAATAGCGTTCATAGTTGAACTTTAATCAAATATAAAAATATGTGTAGGTATAAAAGTAAGTGGAAATATATAAAGTTCTATTTTAAAAAATTGTAAGAACTTCAGCCTACAATTTACTTTGTGAATTTTTGGAACATTCTGTATTTATTACCTAGACTGACACTATAGGAATAGAGAAAGCATTGAGTTTTTAAATATTATTTGTTTCATACAGTATATTTATCTAAAGTAGAAGATTCAAAACAACATTAATCTACTATAAGGTTTATTTCATTAAGCTTTCTAAGCAATTAACACATAATTTTTTTTAATTTCCTTTCAAATATACTTATGTGTCATTAGTTTTTACTTCTTCAATGAAATCCCATTGAAAATTGAATGTTTTTGTTTTTTTTTTATTGGTATACAGGTTAGTTCAAATTTGAACCAGAATACTATAAATTTAAAACAAGTTAATTTATGAGTCTATCCATCAAAGAAGTAATAATTTTGATTTTTTCATTATTGTTTAAAAAACATTTCAGTCAATATCTCCTTTGAAAAGTAATAATTAATTGTTACTAAAGCCCCATTGTTATGTAGCTGGGATGAGTTCATAGTTGTGGATAATTACCATGTTAGCATTGTTAGCACTATACTTACTTAAGTTCTGGATTATTTTTGATTCTGATATTTAATTATTGTACTGTGATTTTAGTGTTATGATACATTGATATTAACATTACATACATATAGGGATACGGGTGAAATAAATTGAGGCGGTAGCTAGAATAAGGGCCTATGGGTCTATAGGCCCTTCTTCTGGAGAATGCAGAAATGGATTCTCCATGTCTTTTTATACAAACCTGCCAAGTTTTATTTTAAAATTTTGTTTTTTCACGTTGGTACAGCATTTTTTTTAGGCAAAGACAGGTCAGCTGTGAATTCGATTTCCCTCCTTCATTAGCAGTACTGGGTTGTTTACAATAGCAGTAGTAAGGTTATATTGTGTTTATTTGTGTGCTATAAGTCGTTTATTGTAAAATGAACAGTCGGCAAACTATTTTGAATAATTCTTCAGTGTTAAAAGGTGCAAAGAAGAAATCAGTACAACAAAACCAGTGGAAAGAAAATGTAGCAAAATCATTAAGACAAAGTGGCCAGGAATACAAGTCCAAGTTTACAGGAAAAACTGTACCAGGTAAAACGTTTAGTAAAGTTGAAAGCTGTTGTGTTAATAAGTGTTCTAAAAATGTAAGTCAAGAAGAACAAAAAGGTTTATTCGAGTTATTTTATGACAATGGTTCCAAGAAAGTACAAGATACGTACTTAGCAAGTTGCATGACTCTATGCCAGCCAACAGAAAAGTCAAGGAAGGTAGCAAACCCCAAGCAACAAAGAAATCATGTATGGAAATGCTCTATTAAAAGTGGTGGTATTGAAATACCAGTCTGCCGCTCAATGTTTGTCAACCTTTATCAAGTTGGTACAAAACGAATTAGATTATTACAGAAAAAAATTGTCAATCACGAATCTTTAGATGAACAACGTGGAAAGCATGGGAACCAAAGAAGGTTGCCAACCGATGTTTATGCATTGGCAATGGAGCACCTAAAGTCGATTCCAAATAAGCCAAGTCACTATTCCCCAGGAAAAACAAACCGTCTTTATTTTGACAACCCTGATCTGACGATTTCAAATATATTTTGTCAATTTCAAGATTATTACAAGAGTATTACAGGAAACACACTCGCAATGAAGTACAAAACCTATTTTAAGTTTTTTAGAGAAACTGCATTCACCTTTAGAAAACCAAAAACTGATACCTGTGATTATTGCCGAGAGTGTGAACTAAAATTGGAAAAAAATTCACATGATCCATGTCATGTTGAGTTTAATCTCCATAAAAAGAGAGCTGAAGCTTATTCTGGCCTAAAGAAAAAGTATTTGGAGGAGGCCAAAAAGAACAGTGATATGTTGGTATTAGAGTTCGACTATGCACAGAACTTCCCTCTGCCAAAACTATCTATAACTAAACAATTTTACAAGAGATTGCTGTGGATGTATTTGTTTAATGTACATGTGCACAATGGTGATACATCTTTTGTTTACACCTTCATGGAATCTGAATGTAAAAAGGGGGCCAATACTGTGGCTTCTTTTATATTTGACTGTGTGCAACAGAAGATTGCAGAGTACCCGAATACTAAACATATTGTTCTACTGTCTGACGCTGCAGGTGGTCAGAATAAAAACCAAACATTATTACGGTTTTGTTCTTGGATGTCAAAGATGTATAATGTTGAAGTTACTCACCTCTTTCCTGTACGTGGACACTCTTTCGGTCAATGTGATCGCAATTTTGGAGTTATAAGGAACGCTCTAAAAAGTTTACAAAATGTTGAAGGACCGAAAACCTATTTGGAAAGGATTGTTACTTGCAGGCAAAACCCATCTCCCTTTCGTCTTTTGCATGACCCATCGATTGTATTTGATTGGGACACAGCACTCATGCCTTATTTTTTAAAGACACCTTCTAATAAAGATAATGTCTTTGGAATACAAAAATATCGTATCCTACACTACAAGCCTTGTGGGACCCTTGCAGTGTCAAAAACTTACAACCCAGTATATACACCATTCAGATATGCCAAAGCCTTTCCTCAGGAGCTTGCACTAAGTCCAATGCCAAGAGTTGCCTTAAAACAAACAAAAATAAAAGATCTTCGAGATTTGTTTATTTATCTACATGAAGAAAGCCGAAAATTTTACGAAGATTTATTTGGAAACACAGAACAAGTTGAAAATGACAATGATGAAGAGGACATTCTTAGTGACGAATCTGATCAAGATGAACTGTAAATAAGATTTTCAGAAAATTTCTTTAAATGTATTTAACTTAGTTTAGTGGTAAATAAAACTCCAATTTGTCTTTTTACTGCTTTTTTTATTTAAACCTGTTCCTTTTAAGCCATTTAAACCCATTCAAAGATATAGGCCCTTCTTCTATAGATGAATTTTTACATGTTCTATAGAATAAGGGCCTATGCATCACTTTAAAAAAAGTAATTTTTCAATTATTTATACAGGGTTTTACCCAAAACAAATGATGAAATATGCTTAATAATAAGTTTAATTTCCTTAAACAATTTTCACTAAAATCTTCGATATAATAATTAATTTTTGGCATTGAAGTAAAAAGTTTGTCAGCGTTTTTCTCAAAACGCTCATTTTGCTTATAGGCCCTTATTCTAGCTACCGCCTCAATTATCAAGAATATATTGTGTTATTTTAAATACTTTTCCTAATATTACTATTTGTTTTATTAAATCTAAATTTAAAAATATTTATTTACAATATTCATTATTTACCAACATTTAAATATCATTCAGGGTAATTGGCTGGATGATGGTGTTTAATGGTAAATAATTATTATTTCATGATACTACTGGAATATCAGTTGCTTTTCTATTGCATATATTGCCTGGTAAAGTTCGCCATATCCCCACTAGTGAGGATAAAAATTATATTCTCACTCACTAGTGAGGATAAATCAGCTGATTATAAATCAGCCTAACAATACAATACAATATTGAAATAATGCCCATCTGTTTAAAACATTGTGTTGTGTTTACTTTACTTTATGTTTAGTTGATGTACAAATGGAAGAATTACCAGAGGCTTTTAAGAAAAAATTTACTGAAATAAGTCAAGACTTATTACCGGCAAAATCTAAGTGCAAATATGAAGGAATTAATATTACAAAATAATACAAACTGCACAATTAACATCCACTTAAATAAAAACTAGGTCTTTTATTGTTCGTTTGAATATTGTTACATTATTTAAATTCGATGAATTTAAGCCTATTTGTTACTCAATGAAGTAACATTTTGATTTTGTAAAACTTTTTTTTTTGTTTGTTTGTAGTAAATAAACTTTTCAATTTGTAATAATCATATTTTTTACTGTTTTATCAAATAATTTTTTGCTGTAGTATCGGAAAAATCACACTTTTCCCACTAGTTGTGAAATATACTATTCCAAGTGTCAAATTAGTTGAATAAATTTTGTATATAGACATAAATATTGATACATACCAGCACCGAGGTCGGCAATGGTCAAAATTTGAATTCAAAACTTCCTATGCCTAAGGAAAGTTTTGGTCCAACTACAAAATGGAATGTCCAGTAGTCCAAAAAGGAGATGTAAACGTGGACTGAACCAGATATAAATTTCTCGCTAACTTCAAATATTTGTAATCTACAGTACTTGTCAGTAGGTACTACTATTTATAGTTTATTTTCTAGAAATAAAAAATCTTAACTTCAATATTTTAGGCTTAAAACTTTTCCATTGAATGTGCAATGTGAATTATATTAGGGATAGGTTATACGTGATAGGTTTATTAACGAAGAAGAAATACTTACTTGGTTTATTTGAAGATTGAAATTTGCTTAGATAAGTCGAATTTGGTCAACTTAATTAAATAACCTAATCAACCTGCTAATCGAACTAACGTGTAAACAGACAACAGAAAACATTTCCCACTGACACTGTCATGCAGGAATAGCCTATGATGTAATAAAATAAACACTTTCTAACTCAACTCCGCAGAAATCACAAGTACCACCACTACATACATAAAAATCAAGTTTTCAAACTTCCCTTCGCCGAAAAGCGAAAATTAAACTCTTCAACAGACGGAAAATATGCGTACTACGTATTAATCTACTTGACATGCGCGAAGTCAAGGTCATGCGCATGAAGCATTCTGATACCTCTAGCTCAGAAAAATTATAGATCCAAGAATAGACAAATAGACATGACTGTAAATGAAGAATTATTATTATTGGGATTGATTATAGCTATTGATAACGTTGATTTGGTTTAGGTTAGCCTAATACGGCTAGCATAGTCTATCGCTGAAAATTATACGCCACCATTTCCCAAAATATGTACCCAGCTTTTAAGCATCAAAGCAAGAAAAATGTTTAATTAATTTTCTTTCTATACAATTTGTCCTCATGTATTTGTTACAGGATATAAATAAATATAGAAAGATCCTCCGTTGCCTTTTTTTTAATATTTGTTAGGTATTTAGGCCTATATATTTGTAAATTCTAAGCTTGCCTTGCTTGTGCATAAATTCATCATAAGCGTAAAAATCATATTGAATTAAAATCCTTTTTTTATTTTCCTAATTTAAAATAATAATAATAATAATTTGTTGAATAAATTGTTGAATTTTTCTAAACATATTAAAAGTTTTGTTTTTAATATACATTTTTATTTAAGCTTTAATGAATGAAAAATGTAACTTACGGTCACCATTTTTCATTTTAAGAGTGGATTAGATTTATATGTCAGGAATCAAAAAATCGTGCAATAATAGGGACCTAAAATGCTACAAAAAATCCTATATTAGCCTACCATACAACAAAAAGTTTGTAACTTTTTTTATAATATGCAAAAAAAATTGTAGTGTAATTGTGAATAAGATTTTTTTTTTAAAGTATATTATATCATTTAGAAAAAACTTTCAGAAATTTGATTTTAGTAGGCCTAATTCCTAGCTCTTTCTTTAACGCTGAAAAGCCTGTAGGTATCGTAAGATTTTAAAGCTACATAATATTAGATATTGTGGAAATTTGTTTGACTTAAGGGTTACAAATTAACAGATATTCTGATTAACGAATTTATCTAATGGTTTGTAAAACCGAGCCTACATCCAAATTTGAGCAAAATATTATTAAAATTGCGATCCCCTATCCAGAGCGTTTACAAACTCTCTCATACACATGCAAATATAATTTAACTTAATATATTAAAATACGTACCCAGTTAGTCTGTAGCCTAGCTTTGCCTAGCATTAGAAGCCAATCATAGCACAAAATATTGCTGAGCTGCAAAGCAACGTCAAATATCAACTGTAAGCAGATATCTTCCAGGCGCGGATACAAGGGGGGGGTCACGGGGGTCATGACCCCCCCCCCCCCAAACGGGTCGAGCATACGTTTTTTTTTAAACATTAAAACCAACTTCTGGAATAAACTCAAAACCATAAATGATTAAAAACATTAATTTGTCAGCCGAACAAGGCTACCGTACATAATATCAATAACGGAACGGCGGCTCCAAGACGAGACAAAACGGAATCGGCCTGGCTGGCGAGCTGAGCTGTCATTGTCCACACAATAATAATAAGTCGTCGGGAGTAGGGCGATGTGCGCACTCGCACCGGCCACCGATACTGACCTTGGGGAATATCCATCCCTTGACGTTGGAGAATGTAGTTGTAGAAGATTATATGAGTAGGAAATTGGCTATACTTGAAAAAGGACTAAAAAGAGTAGCGGAGTACAAATCGCGATCGGACGATGGAAGTAGTTCGGACGAAGCTAAACCGTCAGAAAGCAAAATTGTCAAGAGATGTACTGTAACCGTAAAGAAAATAATGTAAAAGTGAATATTTTTTAAAATAACCGTAAAGAAAATAATGTAAAAGTGAATCTTTTTTAAAAATGAATAAATTTAAATTTTTAAAATAATTGAAATTAAACACCTTAAAATACATATTTATGCCTGTGGATGTTTCACGAATCGTGAAAGGCTGGGTTAATTTTTTGTTTGATATAGATATTTCCCAATAACTAAAGTTAAAACTAGGTATTTACTAACTTAATAAATGTATTTATATTGTTATTTCATACATATCAGTGATTAAAGAAAACCAAAAGTGATGGAACGAAACGCTTACCAGGCATAGGTCCAAGTCCAGGCAGCGGATTATGTTGATTCATATACTAACGCTTATACTGAATAAACCAAACACTGTAGTTAGAAACTCTTCAAACAAAATATTTTTGGAATTTCCTTCTCTACAAAATGGCTAGTTCAGATTAGTTGCGTTTTTAAAAAAACATGAGGTCATAGAGGCTCCTTTAGTTAGATGTATAGTAAAAAGAATGGGTTATTAGAAAGCTAAGCAGAAGCTTTATAATTGGGCTTTCAAAATTCAAAGACATAGTGTTTTAAAGGAAATTTTATACTGAACACGAATATATACAGAACGTTGTAACTGCACAAAGTGCAGAGTGTGATATGGCAGTTGGAGCGAAAGGCTGCATATTTAGTTACGGCTTCCGTAAGCGCGTCAACTTGGCGGGATGCGCACAACGGCTCTACACTCGTCACTCATCCTCCCGAATGTCAACTGCGTCATAGATTTATCACGTTACTCTAACTTGCCGATGTTTGTTTTTATTATGTACGATTTTAATCACTGTGTTAAAGTTGACTACTAACGATTTCTAGATTTATTTACTATTGTTTACATAATAAGCCGATATCAAATATTACAAATTAATTTGGAGGTAGTAGAGAGGGCATTCTCCATAACTCTCGCACTATAGTTCTCCTACATACCACAAGCTGTGTATGATCTGTAATTCTATGATATATGATCTATGATACTATAATGTTTGACAATGCTTGTACTCTGGCACTATCTCAAATGTATGCATTTCTTACTATATTATGTACACGAAAAAATAGTTTTAAATAGGCAAGAAAATGAACATTAAAAATCCATATAACACTAACATTTTCCTATTTCACATTGATTCAGCACACGAAAGTTATCGTTTACCTTAAGATAAATAGCGTTTTTATAGAAAAACAATACTGTTTATTTTTAATTTTTTTTTGTGATAAAATAGTGTAAAATGTGATTTCCAGACGTAAAAATACCAAAAATTTTCCGGGGGAGGGCACCCCGGACCCCCCGGTAGTTCGATGTAAGAAAATAGTCATAGTGAAGTATGACCCCCCCCCCCAAAACTTTAGTCTAGATCCGCCCCTGATATCTTCTCCCCTCCACTTCCCATAATCCTAACAAACTTCTTAGACAAACAATAATAAATCTCAAACATAAATATGCTTTAGACATTGACCCTTAAAACGGTATGTCTATTTCTCCAATCGTTAACAGTATTCCACGCTCTCACAGACCCACTAAGATTTTTTTTAGCAGTTTTGAAGCATTTATTAGCACTTTAGTATATATATATATATATATATATGTAATTACATGTATTATACAATATTTTGACATATTATTTGTACCGTACTTTTTTCTTCATTGAAACATGTTTTCTTTTTGTAATGTAGGCTTGTTACACAAAAAGATAATGAGTTACAAAGGAAAAAAATATTCAAAAAAGAGAAAATTTCATAAATTTTTACATACAGTACAAGAATATTACTCAAAGGGGGACATAATTCAACTTTTGTGTTGCAATGAACTTTGACAGATGTCACGATGAACAGAACAGACATCTAAACAAATGCAGATGTCTTCAGAAATGTAAATAATGTAAAATGTAGCAAAAATTAATCCAAAAATTGGTAATGAATATTTTAAAAAAATGAATGAAAACTTATATGTAAAAAATAGGATAAAAAAACTACAGTGTTTATATATATATATATATATATATATATATATATATATATATATATATTATAAACTACAAAAAATGTTGTAGTTTGTTTTTCTTCTCTTCTCCAAGGGGCAAATACTGCAAGTTTTTCTCTTTTCTAGTTTGTTATCTGGAATGATAGCTTGAAGAACATCACCTGGAAAATCACCATCTCCTTTTAGAAGTTTTGAAATCATCAACTTGATCTCTCTCTGCAGCGAGGGGATGGTTAACCTTCTTCCCAGGAGTGGTTCAATCCCCAGCTCTTTGACAAACTTGTACCACGGCAGATTTGTAGGACTGCCCAAGGAGCACATGTATAGGATAAAGGCATTTGACACTGTTGATGTTCACCATTAAAAAAAGATGGCTGAAGGCCATCGTATTTTTCTATTTAAACTGTAAATATAGTTCCTCATATCAAGGGTGTCCACCCCACCTTTTGTTTTGTTGTAGTATGCTATGATTTCTGGTTTCTTTATTTCAATATCATTTACAATGGTGTGGTGCATGGTAGATAAAAGAAAGGCAACCTTATTTTCTCGGTACATATAAAAGCAATGTTTTGTTGTCGTTGAAACCATACAAGATACTACTAGATATTCTTGTTTTATTAGCAAGAAATTCCTTCGGTATTGGTTTTTCCTAATGGTACCTACATAGGTAAAAGCCTTTAGACTTTAAATAATCAACCTATTCTATTGAGGTGAACCAGTTGTCAAGTGTCACATTTTTGTTTGTGTTTTCAATGTGTTTTGTCAGTCTACGCTTTGAGTACTTTTCTTCAGCCTTTTCTCATCTTCGCTAAGGTCTTGACCATCACTGTGTTTGTCTATGTATATGTATGCATAACTTAGATATGAACTACCAGAATCACATAAACACATAACCTTTCTGCCATAATTCACTGGTTTTTTCATCATATATAACTTAAATGAGCATTGCCCCCGAAACGGAGCTAGCATTGCGTCTACTGTTACACAGCTTTTAGTCCAGTACATTTTCTTACCATTTTCTATAAGAGCATTGAAAAGTTCAGATACTGTTGCTGCACGATCAGTCTTTTTATATTCTGCGTGTATTATCATAACAAAAACATGTCATAAGGATTTGGAACCTTTTGCATGAGATGGTGTCAGAGAAAACTGGCCTTCCAGTAGAGCCCTTAGAAAATAGTGATTTTAGGTCTTCGTGGCCAGATTTTAAATTTGAAGAAAGGAGTAAAATACCTATAGCTGCTTTTTTTCTACTTGGTCACAATCTCTGTATGTATGTTTTATTGTAGAATCAGGAACCTTTTGCCTGGTTACAGCTATATTTTTGTTTGTTTCCAAAACAATAACATCAATCATCTGATCTGTAAATAGTAACCACCATACCGGAGTTTTTGAGGGATTGCATCCTAACGCTCGAGCTTGGTGTGTCAACCCAAGAAGACTACCTCTAACAATGTTGTGCTGCAAGGTTCTGCAGTTGATAGGAGGCCCCTAAATACCAAATAAAATTATGCTTACCGATATAATTTACTGTGGAAACTATCATCAATTAAAACTGGCTCAGGAGTTAGCAGTCTTAAGAAGTCTTCACCTTCTCCTTATCCATCTTCTACTTCTACTCTGCTCTCATCGAAATTAGGGGCGTAATCTGGATCAGAATCCGTATCATCTACTTCGGACACAACATTACCACTGTCAGACCATCACTTACTTCCACCAATAAACGGCGAATACGACTTTCAAAATCATTATCGGTTGTTTTAAGAACTGGTGCCTTACTAGTGGAAGGCATATCCATAACACTATAAAGTCAATAAATAAATAATAAAATAAAACAAAATGTTCACCATAGATATGGCAACAAAACTTTTAGTCGTGTTACGGTATCCACGTTCGCACTGACCGGGGGGGGGGCAAATTACATTCCCAGTATGCCCTGTCTCTCAGACCAACTAGCTTTTAACTATACATTAACATGAGTGGAGGAGAAGGTACTGTGGAAGGGAGGATGTCTGCACCACCACTGTTGCCACACCACAAAATCAAAAATTTCAAATGTAAACATAGATCATGATAAATTTATTTATTTTAAAGGTCTTATAAAGTAAAAATTTTTAGGAAAAAGTTTTGACTAATTTTGCCCCATTTCCAGATGGCGACTATAAACGTTCAAATTTTTGGCTTTTGCAATTTTATTTATTTATGAGTAAACGATGTTATTCTCAAACACCAAACTTTGCTAATGGGATACCCGTTCAAATAATAGGAAATTTGGACACATTTTACAAGTTATCCACCATTTAAAACTATTCAAATTTTGAATAATTGAAAAGCCCATATCTAAAAAAATCAAATAGCAATGAAGGTCGTCTGTTATATCAAATTTAATAGTACTCAAAGCTAATATATAAATATATATATATATATATATATATATATTATTTAGCCGGATTTACAGCTTTCTCCATTTGATCTTGGGTTAAATCCCCCCCCCCTTATATTTCCCAACAGGTTGTAGTGTTCATCTTTTGGACACTAAATTTTACTAAAAAAATAAAGTCATCGGTTAGAGGTTATACAATTTTAAGAAGGAAGGCAATAACGCAGTTCAGATGATTAATACTGAAGATGTTTGCGACAATAACTCATAGATAGACAACTGACTTGCATGTTGTCGTAGTAATTTCAAAAGGCTTTCCATTGACTGGAACCCAAACCGGCAGTAGACTGTAGTAACCATCCATTAAAATGATAAAATTTAATTATCTGTCTAGATTAAAAGAAAATAATGTTAAGAAACTTGTATGAAAGTATTATGCATTTGTTTAAATCGGTTTCTTTCATATTTAAAATCAATATTTGCTTTAATTCCGATTTAATTTCAACTTGTACTGTAACTCAGAATCCATGTTTTTTGGTTTAACAACAACCAAAGCCGTGTGAATTTTTATTTTTAGAAGTATTTTTTGCATAACAGAGTGATAGTAACACATAAATAAAATAATATTGTCCAGATTAATTAAAAATCAAAACCTTGTGACTATAACAGTAAAATATGTTTCCCACATGCCATGGAAAAAGTATTGTACACAGACAGTCTGTCTAGTTATGCCATGAAGTGACTAAGGTAAATTCCATCCGCAAATATTTAAAATTTTCAAACGGAATATAGAAAAATAAATTGTATACAAAACTGTTTAAAACTGGAAGTTTTTTGTATAAGTTCGATCATTTGAGTTTGTTTGTCCATTTCAAGTGCAGTGATCGAAAACTTGTCTTTTTTGATTATTTAGCCTGTAACATGGCAGACATTTTTCTAAATACAAAACTAATTTAAAACTAAATTCTAAGTTGCAAATTGATATTTGAAATCAATAACTGTTGGCTTGTTTAAACAAAATAAGTGATTTTTTTCTCTCTCCATACAGTGTTAAACTGGTAAAAGTATCAGCCTTTCCAGTCTCTTTATGCAAAATTTTAAAAAACTAATAAATAACAAGTAAGAGAAAATGTGAAATTCCCTTTTAATAGTGTATTGTAAAAGGGTGTTGTTTACATTAGTTTATTTATTTTATCTTTATTATTTTTTACTGTAATATTTTTTAAATTTTCTTTGAATATTTGTATCTTGTACACTTTCTTAAAGATTTATCTAAACACACACATACGCACAAAAGGAATCGTCCCATGAATTATCCTTTTACTATACTCCTATACATTTTTTTTAGCAATGTATTTTTTAATTTAGTGTCCTTTCAAAGAAAAGCTCTTTTTGGTAACTGTTGGTCTTTTGTTTGTTTTCAAATTTATAAGTGAACAGTCTTATTCATTTATGTCTGACTGCAGTGTTTGCTTTCATAAGTTATTTTGGTTGGATGTTGCTAAAACCTGTTCTTGTCTTAGATGCTACTCATCAATGTGGATTTGTTGGAAATGGATGGATTGTCTGAAGAAGAACAAGCTCGGTTTCAAATTGACAGTTGGGGAGGGGGAGGGGGTCAGTCGACACGGTGGAGAATGTGATAGTGGAGTCGTGTACATGATAAAATAGAATCAGACTTCAGTGGTTTTGTTTCAGAAACCATATCCAGCAGATAAAATCTCTCTATGCTCTAAGCAATGATATCGAATCCTTAAATGGACAAGTTCAATAAAGTGTGTGTGAAAGGTTAGAGTGGTAGAGACAAGTGTTGCCCTCTCTTGTAAAAGGTGAGGATTCACCCTTCATTTCTCAATTAAAAAATTGCAAGTAAAAAGGTTTTAACTAATATCCATAGAGCTTTTCCTCTGTTCTCAGCCTTTTGCCGGATAAATCTCCATCGGCTGTTTCTCTCACTGGCTCGAACTTGGAAGAGAGTTTGGTGATTTCGGGGGAAAGGTTTAGGTGAGATCCAGCTTCCAATCTATGTAGTAGGCTACGCAGATATACATCAAACCATCCTTAATGTCCTAATGCCTTTTCCTCAGAAAACATTGAATTCCTGTTTACTTAGGTATGAAACTATTTGTGCTTTTCATAGGGAGGTACCCTAGGCCCAGCATAGCTGTGCATGTGACACCCACTCCTTCTTACAACATTATCTCTACCTATATTTAATGAGCGTGACACCACATGTAAAACATACCATATGATTGTTAAGCCTCGTATCGGAGTGATTCTTGAGTTTATATTTTTAGAAGCATCAGTAGATTCAAACAATACAGAGTTAATGTGTAATAATTAGTTACATAATTTATTTACACGTGAAAAATGAAGACTAAATTATTAGAAACATATGTTTAGTCTACTATGGAATGTCGTATCTTTTGGTCAGGTGATTTTCGTCTATGGGAAAGTTTTAGATAATCATTTGATTAAATATTTCACATTTGGCATAGAACTCTTGGTTTAATGATAGGTGCAGGTTGAAGTGAACTAAGATTTACGTAATATATACCGCATGGAGAACAATATTTACTTCAATAACTGTGGATTAAGATGTCTCACTGTCTTTTTTTGTTTAACATAATGTTGTTTAGGATGTATAAATATAAAATCTGTACAAAACCTAAATGAAATTATTCTGTACATAAAAAAGGGTAATTCTCTTAAAAATAATGAATACATAGAAATCAAATAAAACCTTTGTAAGAACTTAGTTAAGTAGTTGTAAATTAATGTTCCTATAGGAGTGTTTAAATATGAAATATTACCTTAATTAAAATCTTCCAACTTCTCGATCCCACTCATGTTTTCTCCCAAACTATCAGGACTCCAACGAAATAGATTCCTATTATAGTTCCTATAATTTCTATTATATTGTCTATAGCAGGTTCTTTAGAGACGTACTCGTATGTTGCTTCGATTTTTTTTTCTTTGGCAATGTTCAGGGCCCATGCTTTAAATCTTTTCTTCGCAAATGTTTTCAACATCAGCGAACCGGCACGAAGTGTTTCTACTGGCCATATAACCTTTAATATCAGCCCAAATAAGCTCAATAGGGTTCAAGTCCAGGTGATAAGGTGGTAAACGTAAAATTTTGTGACCTTGTTCTTGAACAGTTCTGTCTATAAGGTATATACAAAATGTACCAGCAGTCACAAAGTTCTGATGCATACATTTCGTCACTAAAAGGTATGTTTTTATTATTCAGCTAGTCTTTCATCTCCTAATTCTTGCTCTTTGATGTTTGAGCCTTATCAACTTGGACATTATGATACAGCGTGTTATTAACTACTATCACACTTCACACTATTTGGTTTCAGGTTTGTCAATAGCCTTTCTGTCAACCATTTCATAAACATACCAGTATTCACATTGTCTGCTTGCCTTCCACATCGCAAAGGCGTTGGGAATAAATCCTTTTTCACTTTCCACGTGAATGATTATTAATCGTTCTCCTTTAGAGATTGGAACATGTGTTTTAGCTATCGACTTACTCAATAGATGGCTTAAAATTATGTAAGATTCTTCAAAGTAAATAATAGGCCAATTTTCCTCACTATATCGCCTCAACAACTTTAAATATGTAATTCGCTTTTCATAGCTTCATTTTCAATCAATACTTTTCTGTTAATTTGTAAGTCTTTCTCCACCTCAATCCTAAATCTTTAAAAACTAATCGATTTGTCCATTTGATCATATAAATACTCAAACTAAATTTCAGTGACATAGTTTAAGTTTCAAACCCTCAAGGGCTCACTATGAGTAAGGTTGTGGCAATTACGAGGAACCTCTCTACCTTTTTCAAATAGTCTTGAGTATATCCTTCTCTTTCTTTTTTTTCAGGACTCTCTTTACCAACACTTATTCTTTTCTGATCCTGACTGCTACTAAGAGTATTTGAGGGCTAGGAATCAGTTTTTACCTTTTAAACAACAACAAAAAAATATATAGGTCAAATCAAACAGACTGATAGAATGAGGAAACTATTGACTTGTTAAGAAATCTATAATTAACATTTTAGAACTTAAACAATTTCTAAAAATTCTTATTTTATTTACATAACACTTCAAATTAATATGCTATAAATATACATTAATAAAAATATAATATAATAAATTTTTTTTTAGGGTGATAAAATAATTTCATTGTAGTTTACTACAGAATAATAATATATGCATATACATCATTTACACAACCAGTTTACACAAATATTAAATACAGAATATACATATTTATTAAATATTATACTATCTTTAAATTAAATTAAGTTTTACTACCAAAAAATATTAGAATAAATTTATATACTGTTTGACAGTAACTTATATAATTATATTATGTTAATTTAAATAAGTTTTAAAATTAGCTATAAGCCTTTTTTTTTAATAGTTCTAACATTTATGTTTTTGCAAGTGGACTTAGATTCAAATTTCACAATTTGATAGCTTTCATTTTAGATCCAACCGAAACAATCCTCCGGCTATTTAGAGGTATTATCTCTAACACTATAATCACTGGAGCATTATTCATGTCATTTTCATTATTTTCTTCCTTTACTAGTCTATATTTATACTATGAAGCCCAATTTATTATTGTTAAACTCTCTCCAAAATTTAAAAATCCTTAAAATCTTTGCAAAACATTCTTAACAATAGAGGACTCTAAACACCTAATACCTAATCACCAGCAGGTTCATTTTATACATAATCCAATCTATCCTATAATATAATTTTATTCTTTTTAAACTATAACTAATAAACTGTGCTAAAATATTGCACAAACTTTCTCACTCACTTGTCCCCAAAACCCATGGCGGCTGGTGCTTGAAATGTGCAAGTATTTATGACAGACCTCTAACATAATTTGCAAAAGTTCATTTTGGATGGTTTTAGATGTCCCCTTGAACACTGTAGCACTGTCTAGATTTCTCTTTAGAACTACATCTAAGTCAGCACTGAAATTAATCAACCCTTTAAACACACCAGGATTACTCGACTCATTTCTCTCATAATGACCTCTTAATGCCAATTCAAATGCACCATAAAATCGAACACAATTTATAATAATATTTCATATATATCTATTTTGTTTTAGCTGTTCATTATGTGCTGCAATGTTCATCCTATACACACTATTTAATTGTTCTACTGTTTAATTTTTGTTGTCTCGAAAAAGGCTAATTGTAAGCTATTTTTTATGTGTTAGCTGATGCTTCGTTTTTTTATTTTTTATTATTCTATCAGCAATATGAATTAGATTTTTAAATCCTGTTTTCTCCACCAAACAATAAACAAGGGAAACAAAATAATGCCAATTTTAATTTACAGCCACACAACCAATTGCACTTTTTGTATAAATCCGAATTAAATTTTCTGTAAAAACCTTTTTCCAGTTTGGATAAATTGGCTAAAACCAGGAAGGTCAGGTATAGGCCTACCCAATCGTTTAATTTCACATTTTTCTTCACTTAACAACAAACTGAAAGGTCTTTGTAATCAATTTTCAACAGAATACATTGTCCTAACAGAATTGTCATTAACTAACAGTTTAACATCTTAATCTTAAAATGAACAGTACTTGGTACAATAATCAAACCACTCAAAGAATGCATATAACTTCATATAAGAACAAATAAGGTTACTGAGTTTTATTTATTATGGAACAAACAAGGTGAAAATTATTCCAACACCATTTAAAACAAATACCTAATACTAAATTCAAAATGTCCCTGATATTTTTGTTATCGGATGAACAATAAGAGGTTGAAAGTGATCGAATCACTCAAAAACACATGTAACCTCGAAAACAAATACAAACAGGCGACTCGAGTTAATAACCGGATGAACAAAAGAGTGCTGCTGTAGTTCCACTCCATAGTTAAGTGTAAACTATGCAGTGCACATGTCTGCTGTCAGGTTGCAAACTTACTAGAGAAATAGGCTGTTGCTAGGCAACAAGTTAAGTTTTCAAGACACAAAGTGTTCCATGTTATTTTACCATTAGAGAGGGGCAAGCCTGTTGCACTTGAGCTCTGCAACCTAAGTGATGACATCACATCACATAATTCTTTCTTAGTTTGTTATCACCAGCTTTACGCTGTACTTTTTTTATCTCTTTTTTGTTTAAAAGGATGTAGATAAAACTTGAAATCGTATTAATATTTTCAAAAAGTGTTTAGATTTAAAACATTATTTTTATTGTTTAGTTATTATATGGGATGGGGGTTGTGTAACCTTATCACGAGCTGCCACTGCCCAAAACCAAATAAAAAAACTTCCAAAACTATTTGTCACCAAAATCATCAATCAAAGAATGAAATGAACTGCGGGCACGATCTTTGAAAAAATATGTATCTTTAAATAGGACATAAGCTTGCTTTGCTTGTACTATAAAAAAATCTTCAACCTAAAATTGATTAATAATTTCTGAACCGTAATATTTTTTAACTAATGATTTTGGGTCATTAACCCATGATGTAGACTTACTAGACCGTCTCGTGTAGCTGGGACCTGGGCTATGGATCGATATACTGATGGTCTTATACTCACTCTTTGAACTACATTAACGGCCAAATAATCTACTTTTGTCATATGGTAGCGCCATGTAATGGACTGGATCAATGCCCAGTACGTTTAATATAAATGAGTGGAAAATATATTAAAATTAATCTGAGTAAGGCAAAGTTGTGATTTATCCACGGTATGAAAGTTTAACAGTAATTTTCTTAGCTTACTAAATATGGAATAATACTCTCCTAATTTCTGTTAACGTCTGTCCCTCCACTTTGTTAATATTAAACTAATTATTTAAAACATGGGCAATTTATAATTATTTTAGTCAATAAGTAAAGTTTAAATAGTTTACAAACAACACACACACATACAAACAAATTACGGTGAGGATAAAACACTATGGATGACATTTCATTAAATATTAACTATTCTCTTCTTCAGGTCTATAATCATATAAGGCTACAAAGATAGTGAGTTGGACTGAAGTATTTCCATCCATTGCTGAAGGTTCTTTACATGTATTGTTTACATTGCTCCTCTCTATGCCTGTAACTCTCATATTTGTATAGGATTGTTGTAAATCACTTTATTTTTCTTGACTAAAATAGGTCTTACATTTTTAATGTTATCCTTTATAAATATATTGGTTTAAATTCAATACTAAGATCTGAAATGGGTTTTTCATCAACAGCTATAAAAGTAGACTCTATTAAATATCTTTTTCTCCAAACTTGTAATAATACCCAAATAATCTCAATCCATAATATGGCAATTTTTACATGCTCCAACAGTTTTGCAATTAAAGTGTGTTCTGTTATCACATTCTTCTTATGTTGTGAAATATGTTTATTAATGGGCCTGGATGTTTGTCCATAGTAATTCTGTTCACTTGAATAGGGAATTTTGTACACAATATTTTTTGTTGAAGAGGTGTCATTTTCTCTTGGTTTCAGGTGTGTTAACCCTTCCCGGACGGCGCTATTTTGCCGATATGGACAGAAATATTTCGGGTCAAGGTAAAAAACTAAAAAATTGATTTTTCATCATAATATTACTTGAATACATAAAAAAGTTAGCGGAAACTAGTCATTTCGTTCTAAATAATTTTTTTTGTGATTTTATAGCAAAAAACATCGCGGATATATCCGCCGGTCGTTCGTGGCACAACAACACTTTAGCAGATATACCCGCTACCGTCCTCAGCGCACAGAATCTTATCATAGATGTGCCACAATAATGAAATAAACAAAGCATTATTTATTGTTTTTGGGTATTCCTTTCAAATAAATAATAACAGCGAAAGTTTAGTTATATTTATTTTAGTAAACAGTTTCAATATATGGACAGAAAACTTTAAAATAAACACGCAAATAATAAGAATCTTTTTTTGAAATTTAAAAAATTACCTTATTTTATACCTTATAGTCCACTTGAATAAAAAAAAGTCATGTGACAGTATTATAAATATTCCTGAAAAATAGCAAATACATTTTACATGAAACAGTATTGAAACAATATACAAGTTATAACTCCTTTGGCTTATACAAGTCCTGTCCATCACACTTAGTCATTCTATCTAACACATTAGTAATAGTCTTTCTCCGTGTGATAAACTTCAAAGCAAACATCAGGTGCAAGTACGGCTTTGATATGTATGTTTTGCAGAAGTACACTGTCTCTTTGCGAAGTTTTTTCTTGGAGCAGACATGGCATCTGAACGATCCTTTTGGTGCTTTCCCCATCAGGTGAAGTTTACCATTCAGTCTATGGTTTACGTCTTCGAGTGTTCGTCCTGGACATCTAGCTGGGGACTCAGTTCTTCTTATTCTTTCTGTCATGTGTTCCCTGACTAAATCTTCAACGAGACTCAGTCTGAATTGTTTGTGGGACATGGGTGATCAGTGGTTCTGTTCTTGAACAAATTTGTAAAGGATAAACGTGTCAATAGTAGAGACTTCTAGAAGCCAGAATAAAAGTTTTCTGTACCATTTTTTCGCTCTCCTCATAAACTGGTAGTTAGAAATAACGTGATCACTGCGATCGACCCCACCCATATGTTTGGTGTAGTCTATAACGAGATCTGGCTTCATAACCGGGGTATTGCCTGGATATTTTGCTGGGAACCTCTGTCATGTCATGTACACTTACTTTATGCTTAGTTGAGAGGGCCGTCACCAACCTTTGGTCCTTCCAAAAAACCACGGCCATTTCCCCATTTCTTCGCCCCTCAACTTCTTCACTCTGCAAGGCCTTACTCAAAGTTGGCATTTCCTTTCTATTTCCCATCACAGTCCCAGTAACATACATGTTTCTCTTCAACAACTCTTTTGCAAGTTGTGGGTTGTTATAATAACGATCAACATATACATGATGTCCGGAGGGTGGTTCAAACTCATTCTTTACCAAGGTTTCACATAGTTTTACTACAGTATTGGTTGTCTTCAACAACTCATCATCGGCATTTGGTTCTTTCTGCTTTCTATAGTACGGATTGAAGCTATAAATTGTACCCATCAAGTGTGTCAGACAATACGAATACTTTCAGACCAAACTTTGTTAGTTTCATAGGGTTGTACACTCTAAAACAACATTTCCCTTAAAGGAAATCGTGCTTTCATCAACCGAAACATACAAGCTTAGTGTATAAAAAAGCTTGCACTTATCTTCTATATGATCTACGATTGCTCTGATTTTCAAGTCACGGTCAACCCCTTCTTCATGGCTGAAGTGTAGTTTCCAGAAAATGGCAAGAAACCTGTCTCAATTGAAAACGTCAGAAAAAAATGGCATTTTTTTAACCCACTTTACAGAGAAATAATCTTTCATGTCGGGCAAAGGGTGTAAACCCATATTCAAAATTACTCCTAGAACAGCTTTTATCTCAGTTACAGTTGCATTATTCCAAACCTTATTTTTCTGTGGATTGGGATTGGGATTGGCATTTTTTGGCCATACATGTTGGTTTCTTCACATATCTTTTAAACCAAGTCTTCATTAAAAAACAATGAAAAATATTCAATGGGCTTAGAATCAATATTTGACGCAAGGTTGGGACCAAAATCAGGGTTACTTACCCTTATTGTGCTCATAGGGCCTGCATCAAATTCAACGTCAGTCCATTGTTTGTTCCATTCTGCACAGAGATTTTGTTTTTTACTCAAACGTTTTTTGCTGGTATTTGTTTCTTTACTTGCAGGAGTTTTTACTTTCTGTTTTTTCTTACTAACAGGTTTGGATTTTCTAGCTGGACGAGTTTCAGAAACGCTTTCTTGTTCAGTGTCCAAAAAACTTGAAGCATTACCTTCTTCCCCGTTATAACTAGAGCCAACATCACTATTTGTAACGCTAACTTCATGACTGTCCGTATTAGGGTTCGATATATATCACTACCCGCACCTTCATCAATAGCCTCGGCAACCACGTCGTCTTCATCATTTTCGAAAAAAAATTTCATATAATCGCCACCCGCACCTACATCTATTATCTCGGCATCAGCATCGTCTTCAACATTTTCCAAACAATTGTTATAATCACCATTCGCCCCTTCATCACTCATACCGCCGTAAACATCGTCCAATAGGCCTACATTATCTTCATTACCAGTATCATCCGCACTACGATCGGATAAGTTACCCGTATCATCAATGTCCATAGGTTCAGCGTTCAAAAAATCACCTTTGGAAACACTGCGATTCAGTAAGTCAATAATGTCGTCATCACGTATCGAATTATTTACGTTCGACGACATCTTCACACTGCGAAGGCATAACAAACCACTTGGATAACCTAACACAAACAGTATAACAACAACACTGCTTAGTTCCGTGCGAAATTTCAGCTGACTTAGTCTGGTATTCAGGGTTGCCAACCAGTCAAACATAAATTTACTATATTGTCAATAAAAATTTAATTATGTATTTCAATTACGCAGAATAGTAATTAGTGCGTTATTTTGTTTAGAAACCTTAATTTTATAATATTTTTACGTGTATAAGTTGTTTAAATAAATTGACGGATATATCCCCCAACCGTCCGTGAGCTCCAATATGACATGCGGCTAAATCTGCTTCCCATCCGCTGGCTCCAAAAATTTAGCAGATATATCCGTCATTAGTCCGGGAAGGGTTAAGTTTCTTTCAAGTATATTATCAGATTTAAAAACAGTTCTAACTCCAAACTTGCTGATAATTCTACATAGCTTCTCAAAAAAGCTATTTATATAAGGCACAGTAACAGTATTAATGGTTTTTCCTCTGGTCTTTCCTTTTTCTTATAAACAAAAGCCTTGTTTTGGAAAAACCACTGTTGCTTAACTCTTGTTTTATTGTCCTCAACTTACTTTCTAAATTCACCTGTTAAACATATACATTTTGGTCTATTCAATAGTCCACACACAAGGTTTGTTTTAATATTTTCAGAGTGGTTTGATTTATAATGTAAATAATGTCCTGTAATAAATATTCCTATAAATAGATGTACCATAACATAGAGTTTATTCTGATCCAGGGGAGATTTCACACAATACAAGGATATTTTACTTCTTAATTTTGTAGTGCTGATTGGGAGTGAACTTGTAATTTGTGCCACTGTTAATGTTGTCAGCTAAGCTTGGGTGGTCACATTGTTAGTTACTTGGAGTTGCTCGTGTAGTGAAGTCAGACAATTTTTCAATGCATGTTTTTAGTGTTACATATTGTTATTTTATAAAAATTATAAACTTATTAATATTTTAGCAAACTAACAGTTGACAGTTAGTTGTTGATTTTAATTTAAATCATTGTGATTGTAATATACTTGTAAATACTTATATATAGTTTTTCAATTTTAATTATAATTTTAGACATTGATAATTTTATATTCCTATTCTGTTAAAACATCAGAAACTAATAATTTTATTGTTGAAGAAAACGAGCTTTAACCAAATATAGAGATTGGTTCCTTCGTAGTTTGTTCGTATGAATATGAAAATGGAGGGAAGATTTTAAGGAATTAAGATGTGTTTTAATATAGTTGGAAGTCGGCGTCTGAAATAGACAGATGTATTTTTGAGTGTCTAGAGATGGTGTTCGGGGTAAACGAACATGATTTTCAGTAGAAATCGGACAATGTGCTTGTGTTGAAAGAGATGCGCTAAAAAAGGTGAAAACGAGTATTTTGACAAAGAACCGTTGGTGGGAATGTGGTTGAATGGTGATTTTGAGAGACAGACAAAGTTTCATTTTGAACATTATGCAAACTGTTACGGAGTTATCATCAGGAAGTTAACACAATCAGCAAACTGCAATGAACAATCTTTTCTACAATATCAAATTGGTAACGGGTGTTACAAAGCGCTCAAAATTAAATGTTGTATAAACATTTTAGATTAATTATTGTTTGATGTATTAGTTCAATGATTTTGATATTTTCTTCTTATAACTACTTTGATATTTAAAAATTTATAGATGCCTACAAATAGGAATAATTTTTGTTGAGATAAATTAATTCAAAACAAATTTTAAAAGAAAATAAGTCTAATTAACTCATATTGATGAGTAATTTTCCAGAAGTTGCAACTCAATATTTAAACTAAAGTTTTAAGGTTTTGAAATTAATAAAAAGTAAAATATAAATATAAAAAATAAAGGTAGGATGTTTAATATAATAAATTGATAATAAATTTATGTATTTGTTTAAAAATGAGTTAAATAAAGAATGTTTAGTTTCAGGAAGACAAATAAGGATTTCTTATTTACTGTAAACCACTGACAAGTACGCTTAAAAAAGAAACACGACGCTGAGAGTATTTTAATTTAGAGTAAATTTTTATTTTTCAAAATTGGTAAGCTATAAGCTTCCTGGCGCCCTTAGCTGAGAAAATTTTTCTTAAGTTCTTAGTGTTTCAAAATCAATTTTTATATCAAAACATCAATTATACTATATTTACAAGATGCAATTGAGGCATTTTTTGGGAATAGTGATTCTGATTAATGACACAACTGTTGATGTTTACTTTTTATGACACGTGTTAGGGAGAAAATGAGTATTTAGTTACCCTGCTGTCCCAAATGAGGACATAGTTTATAAAAAAAGTATTATATTTCTCCTATCTAAGTTGAAGAAAAGAGGGTGAAGTATTCATTTGATGAGGGATGTATTGTAAAGATTATAAATATATCATTGTATTTTAGCAAAAAATAATTATTATTTGTGTTTTTTATCAAATATAATGATTTCTTTTTTAAAATCTTGTTTTTGTGTCTGAAGTTAACCACCCAATTGACTATTCAGACTTTAATACAATTTACATTAATGTCCAAATTTACCCCATTATATACGGTGACAAAACCACATTCAAATATTTCTTTGGGGGTTTGGAATTATCTATTTTACTGATTTTTACTTTTTCAAAAATGATTTTTTTAATTATTAAAACTGAAAAAGTATATATATATTTATTATTAAAATATATGTTTTTTTGGTGAAAATAAAAATTATAAACATTGTTTATATAGAAGAACATAATTAGTACAGTTTAAACTAATGAATAAATGTTAAACATTGATAAGAATGTACAATATTTTAAAACTAAAAAAAGAGAGATTATACAAAATATTAATGATATATTGATGTTACCTTTGCACATTCTCTATTGGTTATATATAAATAAAATAAACACATAAATCTTTAATACTAGACCCAAAATAAGTAAAAACAGTGTTTTCTGTGAAGAGTTTACTAAGCGGCAGAAGAATCTAGATCAAGCAAGATGGGTACAGATCCGCCGTACCCAGGCGAAAATCATAAAATGAACAATCCATCATTATCCAATAATATTAAAACCAGAATTTATGTTATATTCTGATATTTTACTGTTAATAATAGAAGAACATAACTACCAGCAATACAAATTTAACAATGTAATAAATATTAAATAAACGAAAGACTCAAATTTCTATAATACAAACACTTTATTTCAAACAAGCCAACATTTCAATGGCCAGTTATTATATTCAGTTATTTACAGATAAAACAGATTATTTCAACACCCTGTAAACATCGAGGATGATAACTTAGTCATAGTTCTATTTTAAAATAAAATTTGTGTTATGAAAATTTGAGTCTTTAATTCATTTGGGGATTGTATAAGTGAATATATAAATAATATTATTGTATTGAGAATAAAATTAAATAAATAACATAAATGAACATCAATTCATATTACTTAATCTATATAAGTAGTCATATTACACTGACCTAACCCAAAACATTTCATAACTCGAACACTAACTTTAACGATATGACATACTTCGAAATGGAAAAATCCAGCCTAGCAAATTCTTAAATATAACATACTTATTCTAAAACTAAAAAGTGGTTGTTAAAATACTAAATACTCTATAATTAGTCGTACTGTTCTTTAAATTTAAACTGTCTCACCCCTACGTTTTCGAGTAAAAATTTCAACAATTCTAATCAAAATAATACAAAAATACAATAAAAAAAAGAAAAGAACCAAACGTTAAATTGATTGATAATGTTGCTGACGTAGTGGCGGTGTTGGTGGAATTCTTAAAAGATTCATTCCATTTTCCACACCAGAGAAATGAAACGTTTGAATTGTTGGCATCTCAGAAATTTCTGTTACATACGACGTCATTTTCGTACATGAACGAACATCTAAATAACGAAGGTATTTACAGTTGGTAGCAATGGCTTTTTTAGTAGCGTCTGTTAACTGGTTACAACCCTGAAACACAATACCGGAAATGTATTTCATATGTTTAAGCCTTAAACCTTTGTATTGCTAAATAATTGACATATGTAAGATCCTTCTCCTTTTGCAATATTGCTGCCATTACAACCACAAAATTAACAACTTCTTAAACGCTAGTTTCATCACGGAAATATTTATAGTTGAAAAGAAATTTTTTATTTCAGAAAGTACTATAATACTGTTTCCAAATATAACCACTACTGTGTTTCATATGTCTTAGCTCCCTGCTGATTTTCTTCATACACTAGCTTGTATATACATATCTATATAGAGAGTAAATATCATGGTGGCTTTTATAAGATTTAAATGTTTTAAGACAAATGAAAGACATACTGAATGTGGACTATGTACATTTATTCGTTTTGTAAATGTAAAGCAGAGACTTAATGCCAGATTAGTGAAATTGCAAATAGTAAGTAATCCTGAGAAAATGGGCGAAAGGTTAGGGAAGTGCATAAAAACATGCATGATGAGAATGGAATGGAGAGCCATTTGTCATTAATGATGGTTTGGCTCATAAAGAAAAAACGGTTTACAACTTCATAATTTTCTTGTAAATTTAAACAAATTTCAAGAACTTTTTTGTCTAAAATTGTGTTGCATCCTATAAATTATTAGAAGTTATGCTTCCGTTGGGTAACATAATTGCGGAACAGAAAAACAAGTGACTTGGTAGTGCTCAGACGATACAGAGATGAAGATAATGGCATTTTTAAGCTACATTGCTACTGATGATGAAAGGTGGGTATCTCACAATGTAATCAACATAGCAATTGATAAAGTGGAGGAAGATCATGGTGGACTGTTGGGTTGGTAAGGAATTTTTTACTTGCTGGTGTTTTACTACAGGGTACAACAATAAATACTGTATCTTATTGTGAGACTTTAGTTGCTGTGTTACATTGCTTCATGATAATGCTCGGCCTCACACTGCTGCTCAAACCAAAGAGTTATCACATCATTCAGCTTGGAACAAATGTATCATCAACCCTACAACCCAGATGTGACTTTCAATTCTTTCTGCATTTAAAATAATGGTTTCCTTTTAGTCATCGCTATTATATTATCAAAAGAGGTGTGCAATATTGGATATCTTCAAAAGTAGCATCACTTTATGAATTTGATATTCAGAAATTGGTTCCACACTATGACAAATTTTTATGAAAATTAAGAATAAAAGTCATTTAAGGTTTAATCTTCCGTTTAATAATAAAACTTCTTAAAAATAGACTGTCCTTATCTTTCAATAAACTAACGATACATACTTTCCAAAACACCTTGTATTTTCTAGAATCAAAAAATGTGAATAAATAAATTATAATGGGAAAAGTGTTAAACAACAAATGAGGAAAATATAATAGTAATACCTTACATGTAATAGCTTATAAGAGACCATATTCATGGAAGTAGTCAACAAATCTTATAAAATATATCAAAATACGATCCAATAATATTAAAAATATATCAAGGACTTGTACTAAATTAACCTGTACCAATTTAACCATGAATACTGTATTAGGCATTAAAATATCTAAATATTAGTTTAAGTTATTTCCATTCATGTTTTATGAAATATAGAGGTTTAATCCAAAACAATAAGGAAACCACGTCTATACAAAATTGTATTTTTCTGAGATAATTGCAAAGAACCATCAACAGTAGGTGGGGTTGGTTCGTTTTTCCCCAATTTATTTGTGAACCATATTTTTTTATGCATGGAAATTGGCACATTTATATATCCTTTCAGACAAAGAGTACATTTAAGACAGGTCAACAATACAAAATATTAAAAACAAATACATTACACTTAAGACAATACATGTAATATATTTCATGTAATGTAGTGTTTCATAGTATACACACTAAATAATAACAATTAATAGAACATAATACCTGTTCCTACCCTATAACCTCTATACATTTCTAATAAATACAAATTTTAGTCTACTAATAACACAAATAATTTTACATATATAATAATGTTAAACAGCTTTGTATATTTTTTTTACAGCTCTTGATATGTCATGACTGGAATATATAATCATTTACTGAATAAAACATTTTCAAAAGCAGCAAAGCATTTACTCTTTTTCTGAACATTTTAATGCAAATTTCTTTTTTAATTGGATCTTTTTTAATTATTAGCTTTATACTTTGTGTGAAATGTCATACCATAAGTTTTTTTGCAAAATAAAAGTCAATAGGTTTTGAGTAAGACAATCATTTAACTCATGACATATTGTATCTAATTTTTGTTATAATGAGACTGAACATGATAACGTCAATTCATCAGGGAACTAGTTCACCAGACTAGTTTCCCTACAAAGTTCGGCAAACACTGCCAACACTTACCCACTAGCCCCCCACATCAGTTCCCCGGCCTTAAACGGCTTCGCTTTGGCCAATACTACCTTAAAACCCCATAGTCGTGACTTGCTTCTGTTTGCCCAATAGCTTCACGATAGGTGGCAGAGATGCGAAAAAGTATGAATATAATACAATGGCACTCTGTCAACAACCTACAAACCATCACTGCCCAGCTCGGCTCCACAATAACGGATATCTGCACATATGGATCTCCAGGGAGATTCCATATAGTTCCCTCAAGCTAGTCTATACACCTATTTGGCCCATCGCCCTTACCAATCTCTACCCCGGTGACCCTAGAGCTCCCATGTACGTTGTTCTCTAGGTTACCTACCTTTTTTTGGTTGAATGGTCCTTTTCAGGGCCAACAAGTGTGCCTTACATAACCCCACCATTCCTCGCACCTAACCTCCTCGACCCTGCCGCGTCAATCCCCATGTAACCCACCCATACCTTTCACTATCCCCAACCCCAAACATCCTTCTAAGACGACCGACCTACATCAAACTTAAACTCTTTATCAGTACATTAGTGTTGTCTACAAAAACTAATAGATTAGCTCTAATTACCACTTCCTGAATATCATTAAAATATATCAAAACAACAATGGTCCCAATACTGTACATTGAGGTACATCAAAATTCTAAATTTCTGTGACCATAGAATACTTAATTCGTCAATCATTACACACATCATGAGTTTCTACTACCTAAAACTGGCCAATTAGTTAATATTTTAGCCATGTCAAGGTACGCCTCTCACACCATAATTAGATAACTTATCTACTAACATTTGATGATGTCAAATGCCTTTTCTAAATCACAATATATCCTAAATACTTTAAATTTAGCAACAAGTCCCTCCAAAATACCTTGTGTAAAATCATAAATTCCTTCGGGTAACTTTCAAATTTGATTAATACCGATAAGACCAATTTAGAGAATATTTAACTTTTCAATGGTTACAGGTAACTTTTTAAGAGATAACTCTATAAATGTCACTTTTAGGGATATAGTGACAATGCTTTTGCTTGAGTGTTTGGAGATTAGATTTAAAGAGTTTTATTAAAATCTCTAGAACTAATTTTGAGAAAATTTAAATTTATGTTCTGATCTTATGGTAAATACTTTCAAATAGTAGTAATTTTTGTAGCGTTTCATAGTACACGTTACAGACACCCAATGACTTTTTTTAAGTCTTTCAATTCAAAAATTAAAATTAAAGTAATCACATGGTCTGTTTTAAACAGCATCAAGGCTTCACTAGTACATCACGTAACCCCTCTCATGATGCGCAAGAAGCAGGTTAAGATTAAATATTGCCTCATCTTTCCCTGAAGTGAACATGAACATGCCATGCTTGTAAATTTTAAAGTTTTAAAACTAAATTAAATATCTGACAGAAAATAATGTTAAAGGTGGGCAAAAGTCTGCCGTTAAAAAAAAAAAAAAAAAAAAAAAAAAAAAATTAATAAAATTTAAAAAAATCTCTATAACAACACCCATGATGATCAGTAAAACTTGAAAGAAAAGGACCTTGAGTTTTGCTGACAATAACTGTCTACTTGTTAACAGGTAAAATACATTTTACTCTTGTAGTATTTTATATTATCAAACCAAGCAACAGTTTGAAATGAGTTTTCTAAGAAGAAAAAAAAGAAATTGTTTAGTGTAATTTTCTGACTAATGTAATTTAGCTTCAAACTTTTAAGTGCAAAACTTGCTTGATGTTGAAACATGTCTAGAACTAACGTTTCGCAACAAAAATCTTTCTTAAAAGAACATAGAATTTATTGTTATGAATTTATAAATGTCAAATATCTTTTAAAATAATTGTAAGTAAAACATCTAAATTTAATAGTTTCATGAAAATCTGTACTGATCAATTTAACCCTGGAACTGGCATTAACTTGTGCCGTAACATGGTGCCCCCTTTCGCGAAACTGCCGAACTACGAGAAATATTTCTGTCTTTTCTGTTCTCTCTACGAAATTCAGGTTACACAGCTTTGAAAGATGAGCTTTTCAATGGTGTATAATTCATTTCTCTACAACTCCGTTTACTACGATAAAGGTTGAGTTGAAGAAAACAACTTTTTTTTTGTTGAATACATCTGTAAAATGAGTTTTTGTCATAACTAATTTATAGATTGAATACTATATTTGAAATAAATTACAGTTTCTGACATTTACACAAAGTAGGACGCTATATTGTAATGCGAGTTGGCGAGTCGCCATTTTTAAGACAAAAACACACCAAACTTTATCAATTTATTAAATATTTTTATAGCGTTTTATGAACTTTTGATTACATGTATATGCATCTACGAAATGTCAGCTTTACAATGGTATAACATTTATTTCGGTAGGATGATTTTAAGTAACCCTAATGTCGAGTTGCAATATCAGAGTTTTTTACAGTTGTCTGTCAACGGTCAATGGCATCCACGGCTCATTTGAGTCCGTATGCCAAAACCAGGGTTAAGCTGTCTAAAATTTTGAAAATCTATTTAAAAAAGAAAGAACTTCAATATTCAACTTGGTTTAAAACCATTCAATTCATCTTTAAATTTTCTAATAACATTTGTATTCTTTTGACTGTAACATTCGTCTTTAGAAAATTTGTTTCTATCAAATTCTCCCTTATTATTTTTCATAATTGTTGTGGAATCAACTGATGTTTGGAATAAGAACGAATCTGTCTCCATATAGCAGAGAAATAATAATATGTTTGGATTGAATTCTCTCAATTTATTATAGTTTAAATTGGACATGAATGGTTTGGATAAATCCAAAACTGAAAATCCTTCTTGGATGGATTTATTAAATTTAATTTTAGTTTTCTTAATATGACAAGGTAAAAATGAATTTGCTGAACCTAGGATTTTTTTACATATTTCACTCCCTGTTTCTTGTTACAAAGTTTCATATCTTTTCTCAGCCTTTCATTGATTTACCAAACACAGAGCTGTTCATCAGTTTGTAAAAATCTTTCTCGAACGTGCATAAAGTTTTAGCTCATTTTTTTTGTATACCATCATTATCTACAAATATAGCGGGTTTATGAACAATTCACTCAATTGACTTTTGGGTATTTACTCACTAAATTGGCTAAATCTTCCTTGCTGTATTTGGGGGGGGGGGGGGGTTGAGATGTTTCATCTTTAACAACAATATTTTTATGAAAAATAAATTTAGCACCTATTTATCGATATCTTTTCTAAACTGGAATGATATGGGGGGGGAGGAATTTCACCCTTGTCATATTTAAAATTTATTTAGGGTGTTTTCTCTGAACATGCCTAGCCCAATTTGAACAAAATACTTTAATATTGCATATTTCATAGAAACGTGATTTATTACTACTCTGCTCCTTATTAACTTAAATATCAGAATTATTTGAACTCACACTGTTAACGTTAGAAATTTCTTAGTTCAAATGCTTTTTTTATTGTCATATCTCTTAGGCAATTTAACTTTGAAATATTTTTATAACAAACATCACAAAATGTTGTTATTTTTAAAAGGGATTACGAGGATTGTCTAGTTAAACTGTTATTAAAAATGACTTTACTAACATTAGAAATATCTAGGTTTAAATGATTTTTCGTTTTCACATGTCTTAGCCAGTTTGATTTTGAAATATTTGTATTACAAACACAGCAAATTTTTTTCAATTCATTCACTATAGATAACTTTGAACTCTCTATCATACTCCTATATAGCTTAGAATTTTCTATGTGTAGAGCAATGTGAGATGTTGTTTATTCGTTTAAAAACCCAGTTTACAGATTACATGTTTTTAAACTCTCCGTCCTCCTCCTATACAACTTTAAATTTTCAATGTGTAGAGGAAACGTGTGATGTTGTTTATTCATTAAAAAAAACTGGTTTACAGATTAGATGTCTTTAAACTCACCAACCTCCTTCTATATAGCTTTGAATTTTCTCTGTGTAGAGGAAATGTGCGATATTGTTTATTAGTTAAAAAAAAAAAAAAAAGTTTGCGGATTAGATATCTTTGAACTCGCGATCATCCTTGTTAGAGCTGGGCTCTTTTCTTGAAGTAGGAGGTTAAACATAAATGTTTGAACTCTACGATTGTCCTATATAGGGTTAGACACCTCTTTTGTGATGGATTTTCATCTACAGGAGAAAGGGGTGCATGATAAAATAATTTAAAACTTGTCTTTGAACTCTCTATCATCCTATATAGGGTTGGGTTCTCTTCCAGAAGAGAGAACAACGAGTAATGACCCATATCATAGAAGATGTCTAAACAAGAATCGGTTATTGTGCAAGAGAGTGATGTCGCAATGCTCTGTAAATTCCATACAGGCAACAACTTCACAGGAGATTCTACTAAATCAAGTTTGACCGTATATGACTGCATAAAGTTGACTAAGGTTTAATGAAGAGTTCAGTGGCCTAGAATCAACATTTACTATGCTAATTATATGTATATATAAGAATGCAAACATGTGTTTTTCTTTTGGATTCAACACCTTGTGTAAACAGATAACTTAAACACAGCACTGCTAGTATTTAATTTTGGTAAGTTTATTTTAAATATTTCTTGTTTGTGGTTTCATGTAAATGAAATGTACATTCCTCTCACTTGTCTCATCGTAATTGTAGCCCAGTACTCATTTAAATCCAAAACTTTCCATTAAAGGACACGAGAGATGGTTTTGTAGACAAATTTTTTATAAAGCCTGACGATATGGCCAAAATATAAAAATGCTTTTAAGCCACTAGAATGATTATAGACACACGACTATAACAAGTAGATTGTGTGTGAAAATAGCTTTTTTCGTTTCTTTAGATTATAACATGTTATGATCCTTTAAAAAATAAAATAAAGATAAAAATTTGTGTGTGTGTCTTATAGTCCAGGTAAGCAAAATTAAATAAACTAAAAAAGTGGTATCTGCGATAATTTATATTGAAAATATACCTGTACATCAAGATATTTTAGCCTATGTAAAGACTTTGTTAGAGCAATGATTCCTTCATCAGTGACATTGTAGCATTGGCTCAGATTAAGAGTATCTATGCCAGGATTGTTAACACCAATGTGTTCTAGGCCCACATGTGATATCTGAAAATAATAATTAAAAATAATAAATAAATATTTTTTAAAAAAAGTTTGATATCTAAAATAATAAAAACATCATTCATCATCCACATCATACAATAATATCAAATATTTATTTACATAAATAAGAGAAAATAATTTTTTTTTAAATAATTAATTAATTAACAAAAATCCACATAGATGTAACTATTTCAAATAATCATTATCAAAAAATGTAGCATTTCATTTTTATAATACAGTAGTCTGGCAAACTCAGCCTAATGTGGCTGAGTTTCCGAAATGCCGAGTTATACCTAGAATAAGTGATTTAAAATGAGAACTGTTGTTTGGATAGGTTGCAAATTTATTTATTTATATTAAATATAAAAACAAATGTTTATTTCATTACAAGAAGAAGGTTTAATAGCATAGATATCAAAAAACAAGTTCCGTAAAACTGTATTTACAATAATTGAAATACTAAACAGTATTACTATTTAATAAAAAAAAAGTTCCAAGAAAAAAAAATTATTTCGAAGAAAAAATGTAATACTCATTTGCTTCTCACGCTGTTTCATCTCATAGAGGGTGCAGGAATAATATATACCCATAACTGAAACATCCTACTGCTGAAAATATTGTAGGGCAATCTCAGCAACAGCATTTAGTCCTTCACTATGACTCGTTTTACTTTCTTCTTCGTCTTCAGTTCGTCCTCATCTTTTTCTTTCACTATTTCAACAATTTCCTCATCTGAAAGAAGGTTCAGCTGTTTCATTCTCCATCCATTCAATTATGTCACCAACACATGCATTTACAACATAAGCATTCACAACCAGGAACCATTTTCAATAAGTCCACTAGGCCAGAATCTCACTTCTCTGGGGTTTCTGTAAACTCGTTTGCTAAATAGTCCAGCAATTTTCTCCAAGATCACACTAGTATTATCGTTTCTAACTCAGTCCACGACTACAACCTATCCAACAACATTCAGTAAGTCGATTTTTTAAACTTCTGCATCATATCTTGGCCCTCATAAATTGCTATCACAAGAGAAGAAAGAAGTTTCCATCGATATCTGTTCTTATTGCAGCTAGGACATCTTAGTCCATTGGCTGGCAGAATGTAGTCACATTAGGTGGCAAGGACATTGTTTTTATATTGCCCTTTCGTAATTAATCAGCTTATGGATGTGATGAGTTCTTGTCTAAAATTAAACGGCTTTTCAAGAATTTTGATTTTTAAAAAAATTTTAACACATGGAAAAACTAATTAAAAATCAAGTCTTTAAAAATTGTCCTGTCCATACATGCACATGACTGGTTTCTTTCACAGGGGAAGATCATTTACATTTACATGTTTGAAAGCATGTGGATTTTTAAGGACGTGATCTTAGTGACTGAGCTGGTGTAAAAAATGACTATTGTTCAGTCAAACTTTCCTAAACAGTGCTGTCTATTTTAATATTTTTTCCCACTAAGGTTGCCGAGTTATCCGGACTGCCAAGTTATCGAGTGCCGAGTTTGTGGGACAAGAATCTTAAATATGTAACAATTTAATTAAATATCAAAATAAGATCAAGGATAAGATTAACACCCAATATAATTTTAATCTAATACTTTTGGAGTATCTCAGTATCAAAATAAAATCAAAACATGATATGCTGGAAGAATAATTTTAAGATGAAGGAAGATTTAACAACTTTTGAAATATAGAGGCTACAGACAGCATGTAATTGTGTCTCTAGTGTACGGAATTTTTTAATTTTTTTCTAAGAAAATCTGACAACGAGCAAAAGACCAACAAATGAGTAAAATAAATTATCAAGTCTCTTGGTTTTGTGCTCCGCTGTAAGCAACATGAGCATAACTTATGATAATTTAAAGAATTTGACACACATACATAACTATTCTTGAAATTTGTGGAAATATACAACAAAATTAATGACAGATGACTGCCTTCGTCTGTTCCTCTTCATTCACTTCATTAAACTGGTAAACCCATTTTCTCACTCATATTCGTCATAAATGTCTCTAATCTGGCGATGAATTTCTGTTGGTTTCAAATTTTTTACATTACAAAACGGATAACATAATAAGTGTGTCTTACAACTGTCTTAATATTTTAATCATATAAAACAAAATATAATTTAACAAAGTTGTTTCAAGAATTTTCGCGGATCACTCTTGAGGAATGTTTTTTACTCAGTGGAAGAATACCTCACCTCATAACCTCTGGGCGCCTGGGATGCATTTTGTATCTCAGGATTAATATGAGATAACATGTATACACTGTGTCTTAATTCGTTTGTATTTTATAAAATTTCTATCTTGTATATTTGTTGTATTGTGCATTGTGTATTTGTATTGTGTGTTGTGAGTAATTTTTGTATAGTATGACAGGTCAAATGTATACCGCAGCACTTGTAATATGTGGAATATTTGAATATTGCATAGTTGAAAGGAAGACATGGAATTGGACCAAGCACAAGTAGGTCAAAGATTTTGATTGGTTGTTGGAGCATGGGGGAAGTGTTGTAAATTAATTTAAAAGCTGTAAATTTTTAACTAAAAACATCCAAGAAGATAATATTGTAAAATAAATAGGTTTAGAATGAATTTATAATTAATGTTTTGGTATATTATAATATAAGTGTGTGTATGAATGTAATTAACAAAATTTTGCTGTGTTAGTAGATCTTAAATAGACGCTTAGTTTTGAAGTGAGGGAGAGAGGGGAGTTGCAAAGGAACATCTGAGATGGAAGAACGTGTTTTATAAAAAGTTGGTTAGGAACGTCTGAAGTTATAAGATGTGTTTAAACACAGTTGGTCTGGAACGTTCAGGAGAATAAGACGTAATTTGTTAGAGGATATTTGTGAACAATGTAGTGTTAATGCGAGACGTATTTTTGATGGGAAATTTGATAGAACGATGGAAGTGAGAATTTGAACATGTGTTTGGTGATAGAACTACGTGTATAAACATATTAAAATAAATATTCTTGCTTTTGAACATTAATCCTAGTGGACAAAGAACTTTAGAAATAAATAAGACTATCGTGTGAGTCAATAAAAAATATTTTCTTTAGAACAATTTAGAGAAGTGTCATGTCCCAGTTTTTTAAGACTTTCTAGATAAATAATGCAGAACTATTTTAAAATATAATGAACATTTTGTTAAATCCTTATAAAGGATATTCATATCATAGTGTATCAGAAATTGGAGACTGCACAAGCATTGAGCACTGGGAGAACTGCGGTTTGGAGACATCCTTGGAATCACAGGACATCAGGGTTCATCACTACGGATTTTTTTTTTTTGTTTGGATGTCGTGGTATAGACATTGTTACGTAATAGTGTTTAAGGTTAAATCGACAATTCTCATTTTCTAAATTGGGTTAAATGCCACAGCAACTTTCACTTTGTACCTGTACACATTTTTGGTCATTCTCATTCTATCTCTGCTAGGAGTCAGGTGCATTGTCTGCTCCCTCAGCCTTTTCTCGTGGACTTAAGTTCCGGCTACGTCATATTAATTTACTTTACATCAAATACCTCTATATTTCTTTTTTAAACATTTTATATCTTGTAAAGTGTCAAGTGCGGTCGGTGTGAAGTGATTGCAAGAAGAAGTACTGGCCAGTTACTACACATCAAGTGGAACCGTTCGTTGGCACAATATAACGACAACCTCAAGGAAGGTAAACTCAATGACTCTGGTCTTCCGGTACTCAAACTTAGTAAGTAATAAACTCATACATTAACACTCAAAAAATTACTGAACATTTTTTGGTCCTCCGGGCCGGATCTAGTTATTCATTAACTAGACGTAAGATAAAAAACCAGTCTATCAGTTCGTTTAATACCATTATATTTTATTTTACTTTTGGTTTAAACTCTGTTCAAATTGCTTACTATCAACTTTCACTTTAGATTTGTATTCTCTAACTTTCACCACGCTACAGTACAAACAGTTAAAGTTCACTTTCATTTTCTATTTTGAGAATTGTCGATTGGTCTTATTTTAGTTTAATATTGATCTCCAATAAAATTAAACTTGTAATAGAAATAATATTGTAAATTTAATACTTTCACTTGGTGTGTACACAAAATCTAGCTTATAAATATTTTGACCTTTGTATTGTTTCTACCTGCTCATATGTTATCTCAATAGACTTATTTTAGTTACTCAGAAACTAGGTCACAAAAAGAGAAAGTTTAAAAGGTATTCAAATTTATTAATATTATTGACATACCTCTTGTGTTTATCAAAAAAAGGGCCTATTCAGCTTTTCATTTTTAACTTTCTATTGTACTTTATAGACTTCACCATATTTCTTAAGTTGAGGGCCTATGTTTTAAAATAAACCTCTTATTGTGTTTTAAAAAGATAAGTTCATTTTTTTTTAAAGGTGGTTAACGTGTTTTCAAGATAAATAAATAAATTTAGTGTCTTTCTGTGAATTAACTTTGTAAAATGGCTAAATCACTTGCAGTTGTCCAAGCAAGAATGGAGAACGCATTCTCACAGATTCAAATGATTTTTGATCTTACAAAAAAAACTTCTGATAAGGATATTCTTCAAAAATTCCTTGTGTACGCAAAATCTGTCAGTAAGCTTCGCCAAGAATTTTCTGATGCTTTAGACAATTACCTGGAGCTTAAATTGGCTAGTGATCCTGAATTTAAACCTAATTACGCTTCTCTAAATAGTGCTGATGAGTTAGTGAATTATATTAATTCTACCCTAACCTCAATTCAAAGCAAAATGCAATCCAAGAGTAATAGTGAACCTGCCCCTGTACAAAAGTCAGTGGTTCGCTTACCTAAGCTCGAATTAAAACGTTTTAGTGGTGACTCCCTAGAATGGGTATCTTTCATCAATCTATTTGAATCGAGTATAAATAAAGACTCTTCTTTGTCACCCAGTATGAAGTTTCAATACTTATTAAGTGTTCTCTCGGGTGATGCTTTAAATTTGATCAAATCTCTACCTATTTCCGACTCTAATTACACAGTGGCTTACAACCTCCTGAAAGAGCGTTACCACTCTCCAAGGAGACTCGTTACTCTTCACCTAAATAAAATTTTGGACTTACCCTCTGTAAATCATTCTCCCAAACAAATGAGAAAATTTGTCAACTCATACAATGAAAACATTCAAGCTCTCAAAGGGTTAAAACTGGACATCACCCAAAATAACCCACTATCAGCTATGGTTCTTAGAAAAATGGACAACGACCTCAGAAAAAGGTTCGAACAATTCCGTTCCTCCAATCCCACCGTTGAAGGTGAGGATGGCCCTGTCTTACCTGACATCGCAGATATAATAAAATTCCTCCATCAGGATTGTAACGGAATTGAAAACGCTAGTTTGCATTCTGCACCTTTCTTAAAACCTGCCTCTGCAGAGTCAACCCATGATTATATGTCAAAAAACCAATTTTCTAAATTCAAAAAGGGTCCTATTGGAAATCACAAGGTCTCTCTGATGACCTCCAACACTGATGGAAATAAACGCAGTAATTCAAACCCTCTCCCATGTTTTGTTTGTCACAAAACTGATCACAATGTGTATACTTGCCCCATCTTCAAGAGTAAGGATCCCAAATCCGGTTTTCAAATAGTTAAAGAAAATAAACGATGCTCTTCATGTTTGGGCAACCATAACCTCAATGACTGTAGGTCAACATCAAGTTGTTTTAATTGCCACAAAAGGCACCATTCATTACTTCATTTTGAAGAAAACCGTACGCCTATAGTTCAAACTTCATCTCATGAAACTGTTCAAACTTCACAGGAAACTACACCTGCAATTACTCTAACCTGTCAAGATAAAGGCCGTTTTACTCGCTCCACAACAGTCTTATTAGGCACTTTGCTTGTGAAACTCACCTCTGCCAGTGAAATTACACAGGTATTCCGTGCTCTCGTTGACACTGGCAGTCAGTCCTGCTTTCTTACTGAGCGAGCAGCTCAGTTGTTATGTGCTCCCCGCAAGAAAAGTTCTCAGGCCATTGCTGGAATTTCTCAAGCTGTAACCTGCTCTAAGGGCCAAACATATCTCAACATTGAAACTCTAAATGGAAAAACGATCTCTTCAAGACTTTCTCATTCTTGACTAAATCTGTGTAGACTTGCCTCGTGTTTCAATTGCGCCTGATGTCTTTAATAAAGTCCAACCATACATTTTGGCTGATCCTACATTCCACCTGCCAGGAGGCATTGACGCTCTCCTGGGTGCCTCTTTATTCCCACTAATATTTAACCAGGTAGCCCACCACCTCGGCCCTGGCCTACCAAGTGTGATAGGATCACACTTTGGATATTTAGTCATGGGTGAAGCGCCTTGCGCACCTCATACTGGTTCTACTGTCACCTCTCAAATGTCAGCAACGCTTTTATCTGTTAATGACATCGACTTACACAACTCGTTGCAAAGATTCTGGCAGCAAGAAGAGCCCCCTATGATGACAAAACAGTCTGAAGAAGAGAGGCTATGTGAAGAACATTTCGGGAACATCTCGGGACCAATCTGGCCGTTATTGTGTCCTACTACCATTCAAGAAAGAACACTCCGTTGTGGGCCACTCGAAGTTAACAGCTGAACAGAGACTTTATTCTTTAGAGAAAAGGTTCAAGGTGCAACCTGAATTCAAAGCGCTCTACTCAGATTTTATGTCTGAATATATCATTTCAGGTCATATGGAAGTCGCTAACAACACTAACCTAACTGATCCTCACTACTTTCTCCCTCACCACGGGGTCTTAAAGGAATCCAGTAGTACTACTCGTTTGCGCACTGTGTTTGATGCCAGTTCTAAAACTTCTAATGGTTTCTCCCTCAATAATATTCTTCTCACCGGAAGAAAGATGCAGACTAACATTTGCGATTTGTTGCTCGTCTTTCGGACTTATAATGTTGTGTTTTCTTGTGACATTCGTCAAATGTATCGACAGATACGAATGCACCCTGAAGACCAGTGCTATCAATTGATTCTTTGGCGTGATAGTCCTGATCAACCTCTTTCAACTTTCAAACTAACCACAGTGACTTATGGAGTAAATTGTTCTCCATACCTCGCCATTCGGACTTTACATCAGCTCGCCATAGATGAAGGTGATTCCTACCCTGCAGCTGCAGAGATTCTACATAATCAAACCTTCGTAGATGATATCATCGCAGGTGGAGACACCGAAGATGAAGCGATAAACCTCCAGCACCAGCTTATTTCACTTCTGAGTCGCGGAGGCTTTGAGTTACGTAAGTGGACTTCGAACTCCATGCAACTCCTACGTAGACTCTAAGATGATCATCTAGAAACTCCTGTATTTCTCCAAGAAATTCTCCAACCTCATTACACCATACTAGGCCTACACTGGTCTCCTTCGACAGACTATTTCACTTATAACATGAGACTACCTCGCAATTCTACTACTAAGCGTGAGGTACTTAGTGTGATAGCCCAGATCTATGACCCTTGCGGTTTCTTGTCTCCCATTGTCATGTGGGCAAAACGCTTCATGCAACTCTTATGGACCAAAGGACTAGCCTGGGACCAACCTCTTCCTTTTGAGCTACTTGAAATGTGGCAAACCTTTATAGGTACCTCAGAGAGCCTACGAGATATCACTATCCCTCGTGCTCTAAAAATCTCTCATTCACATGACATAGAACTACATGGCTTCTCAGATGCTTCTGAGAATGGATATGTAGCTGTCTTATTCTTAAGATGCCAGCTCAACGACGGATCTGTGACAGTAAGGCAGTTGTTGTCCAAAACTCGAGTTGCTCCTTTGAAGAAACTCACTATTCCGCGGTTAGAACTGAACGCAGCTCACTTACTCGCCCAATTATTGGTGTATGTCATTGAAATCTTCCCCAAGAAAATAACTACGTCTGTTACCCTCTGGTGTGATTCCACCGTCACTCTTACCTGGTTAAACACACCTCCTCATCGTCTCAAGACATATGTTGCAAACAGAGTCGCTCAGGTACAGGAGCAAGTACCCTCTAGTTGCTGGCGACATATCGCTAGTGAATACAATCCCGCTTACTGTGCCTCACGTGGAATACTTCCCTCTGAATTAATCAACCATGATTTATGGTGGTCTGGCCCTCCATGGCTGCAACAGCATAGAGAGACATGGCCTGTATCTCATTTCGTCGCAGCAGACCTCAATGGAACCGGAGAAAGCAAGCCTTTGTTGCCTAACACTTTATTGTCTGTTGCTCCTCAAGAATGGGATCTGCTCACAAAATTCTCACATTTCAGCAAACTACAACGTGTGATGGCCTACATTCTGCGATTCATCCACAACCTTCAACACAAGGAGAAGCGCATTGGAACCCTCACCACGTCAGAACTATCTATTAGCCGACTGAAGATCTTCAAGATTGTTCAGAAAGAGGTCTTCAAACATGACATTGCGTCACTCAAGAAGGACACACCTAAGCTAACTTCAACATCACTCCGCCGTCTCTCTCCCTTCCTTGATCGTGAAGACATTTTACGCGTTGGAGGGCGTCTATCTGCATCCCAGCTTCCAGTAGATATGAAACATCCCGTGATTCTGCCCTAAAGGCACTATGTAGTTAACCTTATCATCGACTTTTACCACAAGAAATATTTGCACTCGGGAGCTCAATTGACTCAGTCCCTCCTCGCTCAGAGAGTGTGGATACTTTCAGCCCGAAGTGTGATACGTTCTCGCATATTTCAGTGCGTCGTGTGCTTCAGACTGTAATAATTCAAAAAAGAGAAGGTGAAGTTACTTTTATGTTATTAATTTGTTAATTTGCTCGACTATAGGGCGCCAGGTTTGCTTTAGCATACCAATTTAGAAAAAAGAATGAATTTAATTATTTATAAGATCTCTGGGGTCGTAAGTTCTTTTTACAGTGTACTTACAGTGGATTTTGGTTTTAAATGAGAACACTTTGGCTGAAATGTTACAAAGAAAACATTTATTAAACATTCAAAGAAACATCCTACAAATTATTATTAACAACAAAAAAAATCATATTATAAGTACTAGTTATCCTTTTTAGTTTCAATAACAAATTATGAATTTATATTTCCTTTATTTCTTTCTTTCAAATTAATTAATTTTATCTTTAAAAATGCTTCTACCAATAAAATTGTTGCAACAGGAATTTAATCTATGAATTTTTTAGTAACTTTGTAGTTCTAAAAGAAAAATGAAAAGATTCTATTTTCATTATTTAAAAACTTCATTTTACTATTATCTCTTCTAGTAATAATCTACTAAATTTTCTTTAAATAGATAAACATTTACAAAACAATTAATTTAAAACATAATACAGGTTACTAATCAAACAGGTAATATATAGCGTCTATACCACAACGCCGATCTAAATAAAAAAACATTGTCTGTGTCCGAATGGAAAACTGATGTCCTACGAGTTGAAGTTCTACGGCTCGCAGTGGATTCTCCCTCGTTCAGAAATTGTTTTCTCAAGTTGTTGAGAATGTTCATAACTCGCGTATATAAATCATTGTCTTTTATGTTCCCGCGTTATTGTCATTGAAACACGCTAAATATGGATTTTTAAATACTTTCGATCACTATTTGAGATAAAAAATCAAATGTACATTGTTCTAACAGAACCTAGAAACTCTTTCGACGATCTTATCTCTCCAAACACTGGATTTTGACTTTTAAGAACACAACCTGTTCATTTTAAGCGGTAAACTCAACTCTTAGAAAACACATCTTGTCCCTTCAATCGCTGGACTTCGACTTTTTTGAACACAACCTGTCACTCCTAACGCTGGACTTAGACTGATGTTACCATGAGGCAAATTCCTACTTCCGAAAGCGTTCTTTCCGGTTACTGTTCACACATTTTACCGCACTGCCGTAAAATACAAATAATTTACATTTTATAACAAACAAACTAAATTACATTAAAATTAAACATAATAATTCATACTGTTGTCTTGAAAATCCATTTTTCTTTTATAAATGACGTGACTAAATTTAAATTATTATTTGAATCTCTTATCTCTTTGGCTTAACCGCGTCTTTTAAATGAGTCTATTTTAAAATCTGACTTTTCACATTGTCACAAAACCCCACAAGGTTTGTATTTCAATACAGGTATTGGAATACAAAGCTTTTATATATATAAATTTCAAATCGAGAAAAAAAATACTAATGGATGTTCAAGACATTTCATTTCAGAAGCTAAGGACCTCATGAAAGAAAATAAGTATCCCTAGTATACTTAATTTAAGAAAGATTCTCTTTTCTTATAAAAACTAAAAATCTATTTGCTAAAATCCTATTTCATTATTTTAATTTGTTAGCGTTATATTAACTCATTGCAAAAAAAAAAAAAATATTATACGAATCAATTAGTGCTAAGTCTTATCTCTATTTATACAATAAAACCCATCATCAGTTTCCTTTCCAACCTTGTTGGCTGAAACTTTCCATCAACATTTTTTTGTTGACAGGATCCCGTCACTCAAAGCTTATCTCCCAGACAGCCGTCTATATACTTTTTCTCGTCTCATCCTCTTTGCCAAGACGACATTTCTACATCCTTTGAAAATCTACCTTTGACTCTAGATATTCATCTGAATAATTCCTTCAACTTAATACAATTAAAATTTAAAACTTCTCATTATCATTAACACCATTACAAAATTATTTACTTATTACTCAACATTACTTCAATTTACTTTAAAACTTTTCAATTATCATCTTATATTATTATTCATTTTAGTTTAAATCCAATAATTATTTATTCTTTATCAATTCTCAATTACTCTTTGTCTTGCTGGGATAACATGTTAACTACTGATTTTACAATTACCAAAACTCCTCTCTTCAACTAAAATTCAAAATATAACATCATTATTATCAAAAAAAATATAATTACTTACAAAACTCATCTATTTATTTAAAAATTACCTCTTTACAATTGTATTGTCTCTCAGTATCCTATCTTAAAATTATTTCCATCTTATCTTTCATATTTTAATAATCAAATTGCATTAATCCCCAAACAAAAGTCTTCATAATAAAAAAAAACTCCTTATTATTTACCTATATTTTACTTCATAAATAATCTCCTTACTTCAACGTAGCTTCCTTTAAAAATCATAATAATCGTCGTTTATCCGCAGAATTCCTTAAATCTCCCTTTATTTCATTAAAAATCGTCGCATTTTTCCTTTATTTCATTAAAATCGTCGCATATTTCCTTTATTTCATCGTAGTATTCAAAAAACCTCTTAAAAACTAAAAAATTACCATTAATGCAACCTAACTACCTTCTTTATAAAAGTTTCTTAACAGAACAACTTCATTTTAAATACCACTTTACTCAACAATTCTGTAAAGTCATCATCTTCATATAAAACTCAAAAATTCTTTCATTTAAAATACTTCCTATTAAAATCTCCTTAGTCATCTATTACTTGTATATAAAAAAACTTCAAAAAAATAAAATTTACATTGTTTTCCCAGCTAACACCGTATTTCATCAAAATCTTTAGACACCTTTATCAATAACTTCTCACAATCGTCTATTGTTTTAAATTCAAACATTATTTATTAAAAATCATTAATTATTTATTTCATTTATAAATCTCATCAAAATCTCTCTTATCATTATTAATTTATTATTCCTTCCTTTAAAAAACAAAAACTTAACCTCCTTTACTCATCATTTAACATCAAAAACTTAAAAAACTTAATTATTATCTGTCTTGGCAAAACTCACATAAATTCTCAAACTTTAAACAACTATTCTTCATATTTTCAAACCACAAATCATTTAAAACTAACTATTTTTCATCTTATCATCTAATCAATAATCCTTAATATTTATAACATCAAAACATACAACTTATCATTTTACAATTTAATATCTAATTACCTATTCTAATCAGCTAATCAACTTTTTTACAATTTTATAGAACTTTTAACTTCATTTCATAAATACCCTCCTTTTGTCACGTCCGATTTATTCTTGCATATGCAGATTGATCGCGTCTGCATACCCTACAATTTGTTTTCAATCAACATCTGTCTAAAATTTATTACATGAAGTTTTTTTCATGTAATAATGTCACACTTTTTTATGCATTTTTCTTCCTAACCTCTCCTACATAGGTTCTTCTAACCGTCTACTTTATACCGTGCATACTTCTAATTGCTCTTTAGACTCTTACACAGAGTAACATGTTGTGATGTTGAAATGTGCAGTGGTTGAATACAATATCCCTACTTGATTCAAGATAAAGCCCAAAACACATCCCTATTTCACAACACGCCCTCTTATGCAGTCTCAGAATGCCTTATTCTTACGAATAAAACATTCTATTTTGACTACACAAACGCCTACCTCCTCCCAATGTTCATGTACTCCTTAAATGCATCTACACGAAGAAAATTTTAAAATTCATAAAAAATTTCATTAAAATCGTTTCATCCGAAGTTGAAATAATGTTTATTTTTACCAAGTTTATTACTAGCATCGTCGATTTTCTGTTTATGTAATCCTTTCTAGATGTTATTATTCAAATTCAAAAAGAAAATTTTATTTTTTAAAATTTATTCTAAGTCCTTTACTTAGAAATTTTACCTTCAATACTATTAAAGTTATTTAAGTAATCTACTTTTGTTTCATTATTTTAATTAAAACCAATTATCCTTTATTTAAGTAAATTTTATTTGAAAACACAAGTTAAATTAGAATTATACGTCAAAAGTTTTTTTTTTTATTTTCCTAGACAGCATTTTGGTAACACCCTATATTTCGTCTCAATGTCATGCATAGGAATTTATACCTGACTAAGGAATAAACAAGTCCCCTCGATATGAGACAATCCTTATCTGTCTACTGATAAGACATGAAGACCTTTTGGTTCCAATACGATCTGCAAATGAATCTCAACTCTCTCTCGTCACATTTTATTGAATATTTAATATTGAATCCACCTACTTAATATTGAATATTATTTCTTCAACACTACACTAAATCCTTGCTTCGAACTAACTATCTTATCTATGTCACGTTTCATAATTATTTATTTTGGAATAAACAACATTCAGAGTTATCTACTGATATAAACCTAGCGTCTTTCACTTAGCAAATACCTAAACGTTTTCTAAAACTAAACTCTTAATCATATTAGCTTGGCTTATATTATTATTTATTAATACTCATACTATTGTTATTTCAAACTATAGACAATACATTATTCAATTTTAAAACTACTTATTAACAGAATCTTAACTACTTTTTATTAATTATTCTTCAAAATCAAGTCCGTGTGTTTATAAAAATGTCTTTACATTATTATTAGTCATTCCAAATATTCAATTGATTACAACAATTATAAATTATCCATCTTTTTTTTTCGATGGTTCCCCGATTGGTGAAACATTTTGTAAAATATAGCCTGCTCTCTTAACTTAATTACAACGTTAAATACTTCTGTCCACATGGACAGTTTGTCTGCCATAGTCATCACAACAGACCCTTTCCTAACAAAAGATCGCCCTTTGTTATTGTCTCGGAGTATTGACAAAATACCTTTCTCTTTCTCCCTTACAGACATATCATCACCCCTTCTTCTCTCAAACAAATTAGAATCTACTGACCTAATTTCAACATCTGTTAGTTCAGGAATTCTAACCCCACCATTCTTATACATCATCACAAATACTTCTTTAATACATACGTTTTCATATTTATTTTCTAAGCTACTCTTTTCACAAAAACTTTTAATTATCTGATCTTGAATTTGAAAGATACTCTTAAATTTTGTCATTACATAATTTTTAAACTCTACATTCTTATGACACACTTGCTTTTTAAAATAAACAGCTGATTCCTTTATCGTAATATTATTTGTTTTTATCTTGTTTTTTAAATTACTCATACCTATTCCAACCCCACCAAACTTATTCACTTCAACATTACTTGTTATCTCTAGATTTACCTTGTTACCTAACCCATTATTCATTATTTTAGAAATTTCTTGAACACAATCATTCACACAATTGTCTTCAATTATTATTAAATCATTTGACATGTTATTTATTTCATTAAAACTGTTAATTTCAATTTCAGCTATTGCTTGATTTAAATTGTTATCTAAATTATTAATATTTTCTATCAAAACACCTTCTACATTATTTATCCATTCAAATTCTACTTTTTTCTCACAATAGCTCACTTCAATTTCTATTTTATTATTAGTTTCCATTACATTACTTTCCATTTTAAGATTCTGTTCTAATTTTACATAATCTGATTTTATTTCAACCCTAATTTCTTCAAATTTTTTACACATTGCTTCTTTTAAGTTTAAATTATCTTGTCTTAAGTCTAACTTGCTTTGTTTTAAATCATTGTCTATTTTATCCAGTTTAACATTATTTTGTTCAAGTCTAATATTAAAATCTTCTAGTTTAGCATTGATTTCCAGCTTATTCTGATCAAATTTATTACTTATTTCTTTTAATTCCAAATTGTTTTGATCAAACCTATTATTTATACATTCAAACTTCTTATCATTATCTTGCCTAAATTCTATATTATTCTGTTTTGTTTCTAAGCTACTTTGTTCAAACCTTAAGCTATTTTGTTCCATTTTTTCCATCATTACTTTTAACATACTCTTAATCTCTAAATCCTGATCATTATTTGTTCTACCCCCATTTACTCTATTCTGCTCAATTACACTAACCTGTTCCATTACCCTAACCTGTTCAGCCCTTAGATTATTATTATTATTATTAGTACCCTCCATTTTCTTTAAATTTTGATCTTCTTTTACCAAATTACTATTTTTATTTACTAAATCACTTGAAACCTTATCTTTTCCATCAAAATCATTAACCCCACCATTCTTCTTAACTTTTAAATTTTCAGTATTATCTACCTCATTGTTTACTTTATTATTATTACTATCTAAATCTACATTTTGATCTAAAATACTTTGTCCCTGTTGATAAAACAATTCATTACTACTATTACTTTGTGTTGTTATAGAATTTTGATTTCCTAACCCTACCTGTTCATCATTATTATTAACATTTACAATTTCTGACTCCTTTTTTACCTTACTATATTTAACACAAAACATTTTTTAAAAAAGAATCTTTCTTATTATTAATGGTAGAGTCCTTACCTTGATTTTTAGTGTTCCCATTACCAAAATCACTGTACTTTCGACTAAAAAGGCCCACAGTTGCGGCGACATTTGTAATAATTCAAAAAAGAGAAGGTGAAGTTACTTTTATGTTATTAATTTGTTAATTTGCTCGACTATAGGGCGCCAGGTTTGCTTTAGCATACCAATTTAGAAAAAAGAATGAATTTAATTATTTATAAGATCTCTGGGGTCGTAAGTTCTTTTTACAGTGTACTTACAGTGGATTTTGGTTTTAAATGAGAACACTTTGGCTGAAATGTTACAAAGAAAACATTTATTAAACATTCAAAGAAACATCCTACAAATTATTATTAACAACAAAAAAAATCATATTATAAGTACTAGTTATCCTTTTTAGTTTCAATAACAAATTATGAATTTATATTTCCTTTATTTCTTTCTTTCAAATTAATTAATTTTATCTTTAAAAATGCTTCTACCAATAAAATTGTTGCAACAGGAATTTAATCTATGAATTTTTTAGTAACTTTGTAGTTCTAAAAGAAAAATGAAAAGATTCTATTTTCATTATTTAAAAACTTCATTTTACTATTATCTCTTCTAGTAATAATCTACTAAATTTTCTTTAAATAGATAAACATTTACAAAACAATTAATTTAAAACATAATACAGGTTACTAATCAAACAGGTAATATATAGCGTCTATACCACAACGCCGATCTAAATAAAAAAACATTGTCTGTGTCCGAATGGAAAACTGATGTCCTACGAGTTGAAGTTCTACGGCTCGCAGTGGATTCTCCCTCGTTCAGAAATTGTTTTCTCAAGTTGTTGAGAATGTTCATAACTCGCGTATATAAATCATTGTCTTTTATGTTCCCGCGTTATTGTCATTGAAACACGCTAAATATGGATTTTTAAATACTTTCGATCACTATTTGAGATAAAAAATCAAATGTACATTGTTCTAACAGAACCTAGAAACTCTTTCGACGATCTTATCTCTCCAAACACTGGATTTTGACTTTTAAGAACACAACCTGTTCATTTTAAGCGGTAAACTCAACTCTTAGAAAACACATCTTGTCCCTTCAATCGCTGGACTTCGACTTTTTTGAACACAACCTGTCACTCCTAACGCTGGACTTAGACTGATGTTACCATGAGGCAAATTCCTACTTCCGAAAGCGTTCTTTCCGGTTACTGTTCACACATTTTACCGCACTGCCGTAAAATACAAATAATTTACATTTTATAACAAACAAACTAAATTACATTAAAATTAAACATAATAATTCATACTGTTGTCTTGAAAATCCATTTTTCTTTTATAAATGACGTGACTAAATTTAAATTATTATTTGAATCTCTTATCTCTTTGGCTTAACCGCGTCTTTTAAATGAGTCTATTTTAAAATCTGACTTTTCACATTGTCACAAGACACAAACCTATAATAAAATTCCGCTTATGGGAAATTTGCCTTAAGCGAGAGTGACTCCTTCTCGTCCCTTTCTTAACACAGGACTGGATTATGGAGGCCCCTTCCACATCAAAGTACATAATTTGCGGGCAATTCGCTACACGAAAGCTTACATCTGTATATTTATTTGTCTTGTGACCAAGGCTGTCCATATTGAAGTAGTAACGGACTTGTCGACAGATGGCTTTATTGCAGCTATGACACGCTTTGTTTCTCGTCGCGGCCTTTGCCATAACATTTATTCCGATTGTGGAACCAATTTTGTAGGGGCAAACAATGCCTTGCAAGCACTAATCAAGTCGTCTGGAAGAAAAAACCTGTATGACTTCTCTTCTCAAGAGGGTATCACCTTCCATTTTAATCCACCTGCAGCTCCCCACCAAGGAGGTCTGTGGGAAGGAGCGATCAAGAGTGCCAAACACCATTTGCGTCGTGTAATTGGTGAACATATTCTGACACTCTCTGAACTAATGACATTGACAACTCAGGTGGAGGCAATTCTAAACTCCCGGCCTCTTACGCCTCTATCGAATGACCCCTCAGACATTACCGCACTTACTCCAGGCAATTTTCTAGTTGGATCGCCCTTGGTGGCAGTTCCAGAAGAGAATCTTCACTGCACTCCGACTAACCGCCTCAAGCACTGGCAACTAATTCAGGCTCTTCACCAGCGCATCTGGAAGAGATGGCATTTGGAATACATCCACACTCTTCAACAACGTGGAAAATGGAATGTGCCCACAGATAATCTGCGCATCGGAGACTTAGTGTTGGTGCATCAAGCCTCACCTCCGCTCTCATGGCCATTGACCAGAAACATAAATGTGTCCCCTGGTAATGATAAGGTAGTGTGCGTCGTTTACCTCAAGACTCAACAGGGAACCTTGACTCGTCCAGCTCACAAGGTTTTCCTGTTACCCTATAATTTAGAGTAAACTCAGGCTAATATTCACACTAGAACAGTTAAGTTAATTTTCTTATGAACAGTTAAATTTTATGTTACTTTTTTATGAACAGATTTGTTTATTTTGAATCCTCAGGAGGATTCAAGGCCCCCTGTATGTTACGTAATAGTGTTTAAGGTTAAATCGACAATTCTCATTTTCTAAATTGGGTTAAATGCCACAGCAACTTTCACTTTGTACCTGTACACATTTTTGGTCATTCTCATTCTATCTCTGCTAGGAGTCAGGTGCATTGTCTGCTCCCTCAGCCTTTTCTCATGGACTTAAGTTCCGGCTACGTCATATTAATTTACTTTACCTCAAATACCTCTATATTTCTTTTTTAAACATTTTATATCTTGTAAAGTGTCAAGTGCGGTCGGTGTGAAGTGATTGCAAGAAGAAGTACTGGCCAGTTACTACACATCAAGTGGAACCGTTCGTTGGCACAATATAACGACAACCTCAAGGAAGGTAAACTCAATGACTCTGGTCCTCCGGTACTCAAACTTAGTAAGTAATAAACTCATACATTAACACTCAAAAAATTACCAAACAGACATCATAAACAATTTATCATGTTAATTATGTGTATTATGAATAGAGTATGATTTTGCTAGATGTATGCGTGTTTTTATATTTTTTTAAAGGATAAATTCAAAATAATTAATTTTTTAAAGTCTCCTTTAGAGACACAGAATATTTCTTTTTCAATAATTTAAATTCTTTTTGTTGCAACATTAAAATGCAAAGTAAAAAATACATAAAACTTAACTTTTTGATTTAAATATAAAGAAGTAGATTCAGATAAAAGATTTTTTGAACCAATATTTAATAGTAGCATACATATTATCATTTATGTTTTTGATTTTATTTATAATATGAAATGTCGTTTTAATAAATATTTTATGTACAATTTCAGCAGAATAAGACTTTGAATTTCTTAATTATCACCCATTGCAAAGTCAATCTTAAAAGAACCTTTGACCTCGAGAGACTATAAATTCAATTTTCTTTATCTTTTCAAAATTGGTGAGTTAATTCCACCTGGCGCACCAACGTGTGGCAATTAGTAAATGTACTATTCAATTTTATATTAAATTCTTTCACACTGCTGCACTATGTATGCCATAAATGATGCAAATAAATAATAATAATAAACAAACAGTAATGCCATCTATAATTAACAAATATATGAGGGAGCTGAGTATCCATGTGCGCTGAGATAACCAAAGCATTCTAGTGAATACATTTGAAAACGCTACTTACCTTTTGAACATTGCAACACCTAAAAAAGGTTGATACAATTTGAATAATAAGAATTAACCGGGAAACGAGATAATTGAATAGAAGGGAATAGAACGTGAGTCAAAAATGTGACTTATGTCTTTTTAAGTTAAAACAAAGTAAATTCAATCATTATAGATTTCCAAACACAAATAAATAATAATGTATAGGTTTTAAGAAAATTTAGTTATAAGAAACTTAATAATTTTGTGTGTGAATAAATTTGTAAAAAGGACTAGTTATTATTTGCGTAGTACTGAACAGAACGTTTGATGAGACAACGCTGATGTAGCAAGATTTGGAATAAAGTCCAGTAAACCGGAAGATAGATTTCACCATGAGGTAGTCAGTCTAGTTTGGGGTGTTATGATGGAAGGTCAGTTGAGAGGAGAGTGATTGTAGTGATCAGACATGTTATCTGGTAAAAGAGATTTTAATAAAAATGTAGTGAAACGTTAAATATAAAAACAGTTTTGAGATCATTAATCTTGACATATTGATAAATATAAAATAATAGAAAAGGTGAACGCTGTAAAATGTGCAAAGACAATAATATTGCACGTGGTCGAGTTCGAGTTCGTTGAACAGTTTGAATCATGATTTCGAGTCATGAACTAAGTTATTAAGTTATCTAAGTGAAACAATAAACTATAATACAAACAGTTATTTGACAGGAGCTTAATAATGAACTTTGAATAGCGGTAAACTGAACAGACTATGTTCATGTCGGAACTGAGGACAAAAAACGAGAGCCTGCCACGCTACAAGAACATGCTTCTGGAATGCAAGACTTATCTGCTGGGAATTGTGCTTCTAAATAATAAAACGTGACTGGTATACACGTTAAGACTTTTCTTATACATAAACTCACTTTAATATGATGAAATAACTTGTGAATATTAATTATATACTTAACTTGAACGGTTGAAGCATAGTAATTTGAGATTTTTGTCTATAATATAAAAATGAGAGCAGTAAAACAAAATTTTCTTCTTTTTAATAACTAAAATATTGAGAATTAATCTAATTTAAAAAAATTAAATAATTAATTAAAGTAAATTCAAGTAAGTAATGTTAAAGAAGTTTCAACCATGTAAATTCATTTTGATAAATTAGAAATTGATAAGATGCCTTAAGCTAAGTATATGAATATAAAAAATTAATTTTAGATAACTGATAAAAATTTATGTGAATGTACTAATCTTTATTTTCAATAAATCTATGTTAAAATTTCAGTTTATCCAAGAGTACTTCATTTAATACCAGCAATCACTGTAAGTACCCTTTTAAAAGAATCCATACCCGAGATCTTATAATATTTAACTTCACATTTTCAAAATTGGTAAGCAAAAGCTTCCTGGCGCCCATAAGCTGTGCAATGTTTTAAAATTAATAAAATATAACTTCATTCTAAACTTAAATAATTTAAAAATAATTTAACTTAAATAATATTTATTTATAAAACCTTAAGTTTTATATTTATTACAACATGTCTCGAATTTTTACAAATAATATGTTAATTGTAAGAAGTTGTTTACCTGTTGACATTGACTTATATTTAAATGTTGTAGCTCAGGAAAGCAGAAAGCATATTCCAGACTCACATCGGTGATACGATTGCAGCTGCGTAGATTCAGATCTTGAAGTCCTATTAACAAAAAATGTATCATTTTATTTGAAATTGTTTGCTTTAAATAAGAACAACATTAATTGTCTCACACACCCATGACTAATATACAAAATCTAACATTAAGTAAACAAAAAGAATATACCTTATCAAAAATGTTGATTCTGGATTTATCAATCAAAAAGTGAAAATGTAAGAATACTGTCTTCAAAAGTCTAAAATCTTAAATAGGTCTATCTAATAGCGATAAAACTTTAGTGAAATAAATATGAATGTTCACAACCAAAACCAATATGGACATACAGGAAAATTACAGTTTGAATTGAATAAAAAAATCCTTTGAATGTTTTTCCAATATAATCATAAGCAATAAGTTAATATTTTTTTACATGATATTTGGCATACCAGTTTATAATTACTATTTATATTTTATGCAAATTAAGAAATTGTGTCTTTTATAATTTACCTATTTTGGTATTTACAATAACCCCTGAATTGACATTGTTAGAGAGATGGGATTTTATTACGGATTTGATAGACTACAGTATATTTAAGAAAAATATGATAAAAATCATTATACCCAATGTTGAGAAATAGATTTTTTGTAATTATTTTTCTTATAGCAGCTCCTCTCAATTTTTGAGATACAGCAATTATATTTTAATAATTGAACAAACAAATCACTAGGTACCAATTTTAAACAAAATCAATCAAATCGTTTCGGAGAACTACTGTTGGTGGCTGTACAGATAGATATAAATTTTGGGAAAGAACACTTTTTTGAGTCGAAGAATATTTAAAACATATAACCCTAAAAATCTCAAAACATTTATGGTAATCAGGATTTGACTAACTCCACTTAAGGATTTTAGAACCCAATCTAATCATTTCCTGGATAACCTTTCCAACATCAAATTACAAATTTTAAGTCAGACTATCCACTCTTGAGACAAAATTCCACAAACCGCTATTCCATAAATGTTCTAAATATGTTCTTAGGGGTTCAAAACTACGAGAATATCAAAAATGTAATATCAAAATTTGTACACTGCCACAATATTTTTCCTAGTATATAACTACAAAATACAAGTTACTTATATTATCTAATTACCTAGACATAATTGCAACCATTAAATATAACAATTTTTGTTAAATTTTATCAACATGTAGCGTATCATGTTACATAATCACTTATATAATTAATTTCTAATAGTTACACAATACTGTTCAAGTAGGCCTTCACAATGGACTATAAGTCTCAAAATAGTTCCATCAGTATTTTATTTTAAAGAAAGACTTGCATGTATTTCTCTCATTCATATTATAATCATAGGAAAGCTATCTCTAGGCTGACACAAGATTAAATGAAGGAAACATTGACTGATAATCATTAATACTAATGATGATTAAAATACTACTGATGTCACACATTCTCCTATAAGAAAAAAGCTAATTTTCTATTAATGAAGGTTTATCTAGACTACCTGTACCAAATTACATAAAGCATACAGACTTGGTATATTTGAAGGAGTAAAAATTTTAGAGTATATACTCTAAAAAATTTCAAATGTAAATAAGGATTGAGTCACATTTCATATTAATGTTATTGAAAAAACTAATAATTTATGTATTTTTGAGGCATGTTTTTTAATTAAGGTCCATTTGAAAATAATGAAAAATATTAAAAGATACAAATTATGTATTACAACCAAAAGTATTTTTTTATTTTTCAACTTAATCATCACTTACTTCCACATATTGTTGATATCATTTCATGATGGCTATAGGGTGCGGCTGATTGCAACATTGAACAGTTTAACCTGCTGGATGAGGTCAAGCATGCATAAACACAACCCCACTGGATAACATGTCTGTTGGATTTCATAGTATAGTACAACCAAGTTAACTCGGAGTAACTGAGACCGGAAACGATCTGAGATAACGAAAATCCGGTTAGCCAGAGAACATGGGAAAATCAAAAATTGGAATCGTAATTTTTTATTATCTCATTCTGTTCCTAATTTCCAGAATTATTTTCACTATATAATGTATATGTATACATTCATTTCTCCTTTCATTCCTTATTATGTAAATAGAATTTACTCATTTTTTTAAATCAAATTTAATAATTATTCTGTATTTATAAACAGTCTTATTATTATTATTTATGAAATTTTTTAAATCCTTTTGGTCTATCTTTGCTTTATTTATTTAAAATTCCTGTTATTTTGTCTTTACCTAATCATACCTTTACAAACTTTCATTTAAAAAATTTGAAGTGCATTGCCTCAAAATTGACCTACATTTTTTAAGGGTTAAAATCAAACCCAATACCACAATTTAATAAAACAAACTTTTATTTCCTGATGTATTTTTCAGTAACATACTTACCATCCTCAGAGGTTGAGTATTACACAAATGTTATGTTACACAGTGTTTGTGTAATACTCAACCTCTGAGGATGGTAACTATGTTACTGAAATGTTACATAAGGAAATAAAAGTTTGTTTTATTAAATTGTGGTTTGATTTTAATCTTTAAGTTCGCCACAGTGTGCTCATAAAAGTACTATTTTACATTTAAAGGGATAAAAGAATCAGCAAAAATAAATATATGTAATATTGTTATAAAGGTAAGCATAATTCAAAGAAATATTAAAAACTGTGAATTAAAGATTTAGTTTATTCTAGTAGCAAAAAATTGAAGGGTGTACTAATCTCAAAATGTCTTTTAATGAGTCACCATTATATAACGGTATAAGAAAATCATTCAAATAAGTTAAATATAAAAGTTCTTTTTTCCAATACGAAATTTTATCTGACTAGCTATTTCAAAATTTTAAGAACAGAAAATTTCTTATAAAATGCACTTTGTTACTTCAATAATGAAAAAAAGGCTATTGCCCATAGTTCACCATATGTGATTTAACAAAGTACAATTTGAAAGTTTCAAAGTCAAAAGGTTTAACAAATAAAATAAATCCTTAGCGCAAAAGCTTGTTGTGGACCTGGCCTACTGGCTTTCCACTGTATGATGTGGAGTTAGTACATTGAGTCTAGTTTTCATAATCAAAATTCACATAGCTCTCTACTTTAACCTCATTGAGCTGGGTCAACCCTATATATTTTTTTAGCCACCACAGGGATTAAACCTGGAACTTCTTGTAGAGTAAAAGAGAGCTCTCACCACAAGACCAACAGAGCGCTTATCAGCTTCTTTTGATGATAAGGATAGTTGAATGAAAAACAGATTTTTCCCTCAAGATTATACTTTCGCTCTATTTATATTAAACATTATAAATACAGATAAATTTTGAATTGATATCCAGTAAAACTTTAATAGTACATTACTATCAATACAGTATGTAAGTTTAGATAGAGACACAGGCTATCTTAGGAAATTGGTTCTTGGTATTATCTAATAGTACATAACAAAGAAAACTCACACACACACACAAACACTACAGTTCTGAAATATTTCGTAAACACTGTTCACTTTCTCAATCAGTAGAGACTATAAAAAGAAGACTGAATGGTTTTAATCTAGGATGGACCTAGATTTATTAGGTAAACAAGGACCACTTTCCAAGGTAAGCCAGTGTCTTCTATCCATACAAAATCTAAACTAATAGGCTATGTGTCCTATTAAACTCTAACCTAATACAGTATACAGATACACTTTCAAAAGTCCTTACCACACTTGGGAATAAACAAAATAACAAAAAACAAAAATTTTTTGTCAAAAGTAAAATGTTTATTCCTATTAGACTTTGTTAAGATTCCCTCTAAAGATGACAACTTTGTTGTTGTAATAGCTATAAGGGTCTAATAGGAATAAACATTTTACTTTTGACAAAAAAAATTTGTTTTTTGTTATTTTCTTTATTCCCAAGTGTGGTAAGGGACTTTTGAAAGTGTATCTGTATATATTGTCACCACAGTGCTCTGGTCTTTGTTTGTTTACTAATACAGTATGTAATATAGCTAAATGATACAAAACAGATTTCTGATCTTTGGGATGTTTCTTTTATAGAGGTTTCATTTAACTGCATTTTGAATTGTATAAAAGGATACAAAAATATTGCCTGTCATGTGGGGAAGAGGAAAAATAACAATAACCTATTATCTTTTAGTCATGTGTTAACAACCTGTCGATTAACAGAAACCGATGGATGATAGAAATCAAAGTTTTACAGTACCTATTATGGTAAGACTATAGTTTATTTAAATGACTAAAAACTATATAACAATGTGGACTCCCTTACCTTTCAGTCGTCTTAATGAATATCCTTTCTGTTCTCCTACTGTTGTATGTGCTTCACACATTCTCTGCACAGCTTTCTTTCTGTACGCATCACGAACTATATCATCTTCTGCTCGACTACGCAGTGAAATATGAAATCTTGGTTGAGTTCCATTTAAATTATTCATAAGAAATTCTTGTTCTTTAATAGCTTCTTCAGTTAAATTTGCAGTAGCATTTTCAATATTGATACCCATTCCTGTTAAACCAGCATCGGTTAGAGCAGTACATGCTACTAATTGTAATGATCGCAAAGACGTTTGAAACTTGATTATAGCTTGAACAGATTTATCAGTCACAGCATTAAAACAAAAACTAAGGTTTAAATGTGTCAAACCTGGTAAACATTTAGCTAATAGGATAACTGTATTAGATGTTATTGTATTTAAACCTTCTAAATATAATTTCTTCAATCGGTTATTAGTAAGACGACTACACAATCCTTGCTCAATTCCGACCCCACTCACCTTTTCACACTGAGATAGGTCTAGTTCTTCTAATTTTTCTAATTTACGAAGATGAGCTACTCCTAAATCAGTAATTGCCCGACAATTTCTTACGCCTAGTTTTTTTAAATTTACCAAAGAGTTACAAATACGCAAAAGCGCTTGGTCAGTAATACGAGAACAATAACTTAAATTAAGTGCAGTTAAAGTTGTTTGTAACTCTGCTATGGTTATAACACCTGTGTTGGATATTTGTTCACACCCTACTAAATACAATTCTTTAAGTTGTAGATGTTTAACTTGAGATATTTGATTAAGAGCCTTACTGTCAATCAACGTTTTACTTAAATCTATTTGCCTTATTCGCTTCGCGTTGGACTCTAAATATTTAAGAATATTCCAAAATGTTAAAACAGTTTCTGATGCGTAACATTCGTCATCATCGGTCAACTTACTAGGGTAAAATTTTTTATATAACCCTAAATGAAAAGAAATTTGGCATCCTGCTAAGGAAAATGATTCCAAATTTGGAGCAATCGATATTAATCTGTTAAACAAAGCATCGGATAAATATCTATTACAACCTAAATTTAATTCTGTTAAATTTTTAAGAGTTTTTTGTAGTAGTTTAATATCACTAGGTTTGTCCAACAAACGTCCAGTCATTAATAGTTCTCTACAATCAATAATTTCAAGACAATCCAAATTGTTAAAATTTGACAAAATTTCAACAAATGTTTTAGCTGCTATGTCACACTTATCCATAGATAATGAACTCAAAACAGGACCTGTTTTTATCCAAAAATCCTTTACTTTTGAATTCAGTTCAACATCAATTAAAAGAAAATGTAAATAAGATCTGTTACTTTTTTCAAAAATACTTAAAGCTTGAAGAATATCTTCTGAACTTATTTTCTTAAACACAACCTTTTCTTTTGTAAGGAATTTCTGATTGAGTGAAGCTTCATACCACACAGTACACACTTGGCTTGCAGCAATTCTATCTGGGTATGAAAGAAATTCAAAAATATGAGTAAGGATCTGAAACAAAATAAAATGTAAATATATGCATTAAAATTGCTGAGTCACCTTAAGATGTTAAATTATTAATATTATACAACATGCTGAATCTCATTCATGATATGTATTACCCCTGAGGTTTGTCTTCTTGGCATAGCTTAAATTTGGGATAGGCCCTATCATTACTGATATATTATATCAATCAGTAATGATAGCGCCTATCTCAAATTTCAAGTCACTAGAAAGTTGTCAGTAGTTGTTACAGCGTACAATACACTGGGCAAATTATTATTGGTGCCCACATAATGTGTTATTCAATAGTGTAGGTCACAACCGACAAAGGGACTGTCTTTCTGGATCATAATAGATGTCACAACTGACAAAGGATCTTGGAAGTAGAATATGGACTGTGTACACAGACTTCTATAAAGTGCATGGCAAGCAGCAATGTGAGGGACAGGTTGCACCAGAGTCCTAAAAGCTCTATGTGAATTAACAAAACAGAAAAATGGATATCAATAGTTTAGTTTTACTTGCTCATGGATAAAAGACTACTGTTTCTCATTACACCTTCTTGTCCTTTCATCCTCTTTTTCCTGGAGGTTTGAGAACAAAAGCTCTGTGACTGTGGAGTGACCAGTGAACTGAATCTCTATAATAAACCTACAATAATACGTATTGTTGCTGCCAGTTGTTTAGTCTGGATTTTATATAGGCCTAGATTTATTTGTTTAGTTTTGTTGACTATAATTACATTATTTATTTCTTGTTATTATTATTTATTATAGTTTGATGTTATCTTGTTGCTACGAGGACTGATCAAAAAGTAATGAGACTCATTTTGTGAAGGAAATTTCACACAGCGAACATGACAACACTCCATAATATCCTTTCCTTATGTATGTTTTCTTACAGCTGAGTGAATATGACAACAATATAACTGTTTGTAATCAAGCTGTAGTTGTTACAATACAACCCTGTTTGTTTTCACCTCCAAGTAATTGTGGAAAACTATTTAGAGGAAAGATTTACAATAAAGTTTGCTATAGGTTGAAAAAATCAGCTAAAGAAACTTTTAATTTATTGCAAGAAGCTTATGATGAGGAAGTAATGACACGTGCTAGTACATTTCGGTGGCACAAATTTTTCATTGAAAGATGTTGAAGATGAACATCGAGCAGATCAACGATCAATATCCCATACTTAGATTTTAGTAAACACAACTTCTGCCCTCGTATGAGAAGATAGTTGTATAAGTGTTTAATCTTTAGATGAAATGTTGAATGTCGCATACGGAAGTGCTCAGACTATTCTTACAGAAGATTCATGGATGAAACAAGTTGCTTAACGTAGGGTTCCTCATAAGACATCACCTGACAAAATGGGGTATCGGACGGTGCCAAGAATGGAAAACCAAGGTAAGAAAATTTGGGATGTTTCACGAACAATATTGTCAACAGTAGATGAGTCTTGGTTGTTTCATTATGATCCTGAAATGAAGCAGTAGAGGTCACAATGGAAGAACTAAAATTTACCAACTCCAAAGAAAGCCAAAGTTGTTAAATGTGCTGGAAAGGTAATGATAATTTTCTTTGCCCATCAAGGTTTCAGACCAAGATGCTGTACCTTCTCATACAACGGAAACTGAGGAGTATTATGTGTCACTGTTGAATATGATGCTGCAGTGTTACAAAAAAAAATGGCCAAACAATGACCTCAAAAACTTCTTCTACACCACGACAATGCATGGAACCAATGCATATTGCAGCTGTTGTACAGAGCTTTTAGACTTAAAGGGTATTTATAATATTCCCCATCATCCTTACAGCCCCAACTCTATGTGACTTCTGATATTCCCTACAACCAAGAAAGAGTTAATAAGCAAAAGGTTCATAACAAATAAAGAAGTCATCAAAACTGTGTAGTTGTTCTGTAAACAACTTTTGATTTAGGGCTTGGATTTTGAATTCAAAGATTGGTAAACCCGATCCAAAAGTACATACAAAAGCAGAAGGACAATTTGTAAAAGAATAGGCTATCTCGAAATTGTTAATTAAACCAATAATTCCTGTGTAATCACATTTGTCTCATAACTTTTTTATCAGCCCTCATATTTATATGGAACGTTAATGTTATCTATTATCTGTTACCGTTGGATTGCTTATTATACTTTCATACACTTGTTAAATTTAATTGTAGATAATATTAACTGAATATTCGAAATATTAATCTTTGCTTATCTTCTATATATTAATTCTATGGCATGGTTTTTTGCTTTGTTTCTTTCTTTGGTAAAACAACTCATGAAGGGGCTAGAGCCTTCTAGATGCCTAACCCTTGAATTAGCCTAAATGGGTTTTCTGTTAAAAAATATGTTAAAGAAAATTATTTACAGCATATTTGTCATGTAAAGAAATCTATGAGATAAGTTTCCGACAACCAGATACTTAAAAACTGTTATCTGTATTATGCCCATAGCTCAACAGACCTATTTCAAACAAAGGAAAACTGAATAAAAGATTGGCAAGTCATTGGACATGTACGTATAACATCTTACCTCTCTACTGCACGAGTCTATATTTGTATATTATTTATTGTTTCCTTTAATTGATATAAAATTCTTATGTTGTTTCTAGTAATGTTATAAATTTATGTTTCTATATTTATTATACATTTGTTAACCTATGTTAAATTGGTTTATCTGTGTGTTTAATGAATTTTCCTTTATACATAAACATCACCTTATTTACATGAAACTGCTAGTTTAAATTAACTATTATTACTGCCAAAACATTTTGTTTTTTTGTTGTTTTTTTAAGGAGCCATATAAAAAAGAAGAAGAGTTTAAAATAAAGACCCTTAGCCCTCGAATATTCTAACAGCGCCAGGGTTGTAAAAAAAAACAAGAGATGGTCAAGAGAGACCAGAAAGGAAAAATGAAAGAAAGGGATCTAACCGAAAACTACATGAAAAATGTGTAATCCAGTGATATCACTCTGGATTTCCAAGCCCGTACCCACTATGGTGAGCCCCTGAGGGTTATTGCCAACACAAGTCTGTCTTTTCTCCATATATTAAGTTATGTTAATTTAAGGTTGAAACTTAAATGTTACATTTACAGTTACGACTCAATCTTTGTCTTAAATACATTGAACTCTTATATCTTGAACAATTTATTATTATGCGATATGTTTTTATAGGGAACAGGCATATTATAACAAAATTAATCTACATAAGTATATAAATTACTCAGAGAATAAATGTGTATGATGTCCTAAATTATAACAGGTACTTCAACAAAGAAGCAGTTATGGATGCTGACAACGTAGGAGTAGGCTGTTGTAAGTTACTCAACATAGCCACCTAGGTTTACTAACATTTGAAAAAGAAAAAAAGAAAGAAAAAAAGAGAACAAGGTTGACTTTCAATGAACTTTGTAACTATATTGTCTGGAAGGCATTTGTAAAAATTGATTACTATATGGAGTTTGGTTACCTACCAGAAAAAGTGAAGTATTTAGGAGTAATGTAATTAAAATTATTCTATGCTTTATCTAAAACATTTAAACCAAATAGTGTTATCTAGCTGATTCTCTTAATTTCACTATACATTCAAATTATGAGTAAATAATTTGCAATACATTACAGTTATTCTGTTTGATATACCCTATTAACTATACTCTATTGAAACTTCCTACCATTTACTATAAATCTGTTGGACTCTTTTTATTCCTTTTATACACCCCAGAGTCTTTCTGACTGCGGTTTAATAGCTAAAAAAAGTTTTTACAAAACTTACTTGTGACCTTGAATGTTAAAACTTTTAATTCCCATGTCCTCAAACTTCCCTTTTTAAACAATATTCTTCATTATTTTTATAAAAAATATCTGACCCGTGGATTTAAAATCTGGTAACAACACATAAGAAAATCTAGATTACCTATGTTGTTGTGGCCTACTGATGGTTTTACAACTAACAAAGATATTTTAATCAATAATTGGTTGTACCTCGTCTTTGGATTTTTCTATAAAAAAATATGAAAACGTAAAGTAGGTATTTTTACCTTGTAATCAAAGGATCATAACATATTATTTATCAAAAAAAAAAACTTTTCAAGTCCCATAATGGATATCTTCACTGTTAAATAACACATAGAAAACAAGGGAATACAGCTGTTAGGTTATGGTCTGGTAACGAAGGCCTACATTAATATGTATGACTATGTTAGTCAAGTTAGTGTATGTGTTATCGCTAGGCCTACCTTATTTTCAAACAATCAGATAATTTTTAATTTTGTGTCAAAAATGCATTTGTTTATTAGAAAATAAACTATATTTAAGTATGAAATCAACTTCACAGTGAGTAGCGTCTAAGTTGCATAGCCTAAGTTTCGCAACGGGACGTAAATGACATAGGCGCTGGTCAGGTGGCTACATAATTATGTGTGTGGGTGTAGTTACCTAGGTGCGGTCTGGTCATATATATATAGCCACCTGACCATACCTAGAAATTTAACTAGTATTTAAAATTGAAAATATATTCTTGTGTTATAAACAGCAATAAAACACAATTTGCATTTGCCATTGTGATAATAGACATCATTCTTCAATCATACACCGTCATAATATTAAGATATAATACACATGCCTACTATTAATAATTTAATAGTCACCTAGCCAGATTTATTAAAACAAGCAATCATACAGTGACTTGATGAACATAGTCAATAGTACCTATTATTGTTGGCATTCCTAACATATGTAGCTGGATTTGTACTTTTTAAGTATAACTATATATATATATATATATATATATATATATATATATATATATATATAATGAAATACGTTGACCTGTATTTCTTTAACTAGGTCTGGTTAGGTAACCATATATATATATATATATATATATATATATATATATATATAGTTACCTTCCCAGATCTGGTTTTACTGAAGTATGACGTAATTAAAAGTGTTACTTAGTTCTTAATAATTTGACAGTTCTTAAAACAACTATTTTTGCGGATGAACAAAAACACAAAAACATCGATAGATTTGACCTAAAATTGATGAGTTGTCAAAATAACCTCAAATTGTCATAAAATAGTCATTTTAAATCACTTTTTTCTGACGGAAATAATGACTTATAGAAGATAAAAAGTGAAACGCTTTGGAAAGAAGAATCAATATGATGGAAAAACCGCTAATTGGAAGACGAATTGCAGAGATTTCAAACTAAAATCGATTGGACAACATCAATACATATTTACCTTACCCAATAATTAAGATGCACTTACCTCTAAAGGTAGATATATATGACAGCTAGAATTATTTTTCTGGTTCATATCCATATTTTCTTCTAAAATTTTATCTAATTCCATATTTGTTTTACTTTGCCAATGACGGATAATATTAATTATGTTATATTAAGAAACACCAACGATCAAGGCCTCAGACCTAGGTTAATATTTTTATTTCATTAAACAAACACCTAAAGTAAATAATGACACTAACATTAGGCCAAAGTTATATACAATGAACAAGACACCATAAATAAACAAATAAGGAAAACACTCCGTTGATGTTGTAAATATTTAAATGCTTAATATCGTGTACATGATTCACTAGCTCTAATACAATTGATTAACATCACACTTATAATTAATAAGTATGAAAACCACGACAGGCATGACTTTTAAAGATACATTGTTTCATTGTTAAAACTACACTGACTAAAAGATGGTAAAACGTCAGAATCAGCTGATTGTCGATCAGCTGACATTGGCAACAAGATAGTCAGCTGAAGAGATAAAAATCGCGCGGTTTACTACAGTTCTCAGTTGACAGTTGCAATAGTTGCATAACTTCTCCAAGATAGTTTTGTCGGTATGCGATGAAAGCCGGTTGTCTTTGCTTGGTTAGTATTAGTTCACTACTAAGGGTACCTATAGTTGGTGCCATAAAACCTGTTAGAAAAACAATGAATAACAGTAAAAATAATTCTGAGAAAGACCATACATTCACAGTTTTTTTAGAAGGAAACATTGGAAGTGGCAAGACATCATTCTTGAATCATTTTTCCAAATATAATGCTTTGGTTTTGGCAGAACCCGTTGAAACCTGGAGGAATATGCATGGTTATAACTTTTTGGTAGGTTTAGATACTCTTGTTATTAATTAATTAGATGATGAAATAATTTGGGTTAATTCTGAAAGAGACACATTTTCTATAAAATCTTTTTGAACTATATATGTAGTGTTTTCTATAAGTCAGTGTTTTCTATGATAGTATATAGGCTACTATATAAAAAAATGTTTAGAATGTTAAATTGACCATTATCTATATTTTTTTTATGGAACATTCACAAATAGGTTAGGTTAGACCAGGTTGTTATATATTCAAATAGACTCATGAAATTGACATACTACTTTGACCTGAATTCAACTTTTACAGATTTGCACAAAGTAAATGATATTTGCACCTATGCATGATAACTCTACACGTAGGTTAAGTTAGGCTAGGTTATGTTATATATTCAAATGGTCATCCTGTTTGTTATATGCATGAAGCGGTAAGTTAAACTGACTTTCTCTACTTTGGGCCTGTCCATTTCCTATTTATAAACGCCACACGCTTATTCAGTGGCTTGTGCTCTTTAAGACTACCGGTATGTAATAAAAATTGGGATTTACCCTGGTCAAGCTGTTCTTAACAATTAGTTGGCTATGAGAAGTTGGAATTGATTGTTTTTGTACTTTTTTCCTTAGCCTGTTTTATACCAATTGTAAACTGTCAGGACTGTTATTAAATATTTTCAGGTTGTCTACTATGATGCATTATAAGCATAATTTGAGGTAGGCTGTTTTAGTATAGTTCCATTAAAAAAAGTTGTCTTTTTTGGTTGGTTTTATTTACTGACATATTAAAACTATTATATGTATATTATCATAGTATTGGCCATGATTAGACTAGTGCACATTGCTCTGATACTTGATTTCATCGGGAATGTTTGAATTTACAAGCAAATATGAATATTTTAACATGTAAATCAAAGTAAACTGCTGACTAAACATATCGAAAACTTACATATTCCTTGTGTAGGCTATAAATCCTATAGTGGAATGTTCTAAGAACATTCATGATATCGTACCTTCTGAAGAAAAGTGACACAAAATTTTCAAGAAAGGATATTGAAAATGTTAATGCATATGTATAATATAATATCTTTGAACAATGTTTAACATAAAGCGATCTATCATGCAGAATAAGTGGTTCAGTGAAGAGTAAACCTTGCTCGTTGGGTGTTTTAATACATTCAATAAATACCATAATAATATGGAGTTAGGCTACTTAAATATTTAGAAAATGAGAATAGCTTTTATATTTTTTTATATTGTTTACAGATTATTGATAAATTTAAGTTTAATAGCTGAATTTGTATAGTATGAAGTACTTTAAAAAAATTCTCAAAAATCGTCATAATTTTTTAACATCAATAAAATAAGTATACAAAAATATATGATATTATTTGATAATAATTATGTTTGATATTTGATAATTGATTACACAATGTGTCTAATTCATGTATCCTTATAAAGTAATTAGACACACTATGCTATCTACTATGAACTTATCGCAACACTTTATAAGAAACTGAGGAATTTTGCCCAATCACTTGCTCTTGATGAACTTAGTTCTGCTATAATTTTTTTAATCTCATCTCGTACTACAGGTTTTATTGTTGATATTTTAGATGATGTTTTATATTTAATTTAATAAAGTTTAATGGTTCAGTATGATTTGCAAACACACTTTAACCATTTTTATAGCTTTATTAAGAAATTCTAGGTCTTTTGATTTTTTTTTTTTTTTTTGTCATTATGAGCAATTTGAGTTTTCTAGCACTTAATATATTAGATTTTATATTCAATGAGTTAAATTATGCACCTACACAACATCCAATCCAAACACTAACTTTGTCATCATGCAATGCCAACTCATAGATATCATGGGATATGGTCGCTTAGGACCCAACCATCAAGTGTAACAAGAAACTTTACACCAAATACGCTATCCTACTAATACATTTCACCACATAAAATGTTTGTAGAACATAAACTTATGCCCAACATAAACTTATAAATTATGATTATGAGTAATAAATATATTTTGTGTTTAATTTCTAGGACTTGATGTACAAAGATCCAATAAAATGGGGATTAGCTTTTCAAACTATTGTACAGAAGACTATGTTAGATCTACATATTCGGAAAACACCTCATCCTGTTAAAATGATGGAAAGATCAATTCACAGTGCCAGGTAGGTCATAGTTAAATAACCTATACACTATATGTGCATTTATTTTTGACGTAAATAAATGTATGGTTGAATTGTCTTGTTTTTCTTTGAATGTATTTTAAGGTATTTAGTGTTTATAAAATAATGTGTATTTTAAATTCTGATAATGACTCTGTAAAATCTGAGCCGTCTATATAGCCTACATTAGTGCCTTCTCCAAGTCCTAGAGTAGTGTATAGGCCAGGTAGTCTGACAGCATATTAAGACCTCAGAGGCCATGTGACCAGGCTCTCCTTGAGGCATATATGTGAAATTAACTGAACAGAAAATGGATGTCATTATTTCTGTTCTGCCTTGTTCTAGGATAAGACCACTATTCCTTATCTTTTCTTTCAATCTGTCTTGGAGGTTTAAATGCAAAAATACATTGTGACTGGTCAATGGAATATCCATCCCACTCTTAGAAACAAATCAACATTAATATTAAAATTTGATTTCTGGACTGTAAGCTGCATTGTTTTTTCAATATTAATTCTTGATGACGTTTTAACAATATTTAAATTCTCGAGACTTTATGGAGGAGTCCAATTGAGGATCTCACTGCAAATGCTGAAATAAGATTGTTAATACTTTTAATTTCATTATTATTTTTATAATCTTTGTTGTAGAGAATATTCCAAATGTTTTAAAGAGATAATGTGTAACTAAGTTGAATTATTCTTTTCTGTGGAAAATGTTTGGGATATGCTTTTCGTTTATATTTTATTTTCTAACAGTAATTGCTATATTGTCTAAATTTAATAAAAATATATTAATGCCTTCCATTTGTATTATTTTTGTCATAGTTATTTCATAGCATTATAAATTAATAACTGCTTTCAGAGATTTTAGTTGTTACATATATTTATTAACATACTTGATTAAAATTTAGATATTTCTCTAAATAAAGATATTTTTTAAACACACTCAAAAAAGTTAATAAAATATAACAAAATAAAATAAAAGTATGTTTTTAAAGCTTAATGTTGATTGTTTCACGATCCAGAGGTTTCTTTTGTAAGTGACCCCTGATGTTAGAACCTGCTAAGCGTTGTGGGACAGGTTAATAATAAACGAAATAATGTTGAGTTATATTTTTCATTTTATCAGTTTTCTTTTACATAAGTAATTAACTCTCATAAAGTAAATACTTTGATTTTAAATAAATTACCTTTAATTATATGATATCTTAAATTTAAGTATCACCAATAATAACCTTGTTTTTTTTATATGTTATTGTATAGATATTGTTTTGTGGAGAACTTACATCGTACAAGTAAATTGTCATCTCCAGATTATACTGTATTGGATGAATGGTTTCAATGGATTACAAAAAACTTGGATGTAAAAGGAGACCTAATAGGTAACAAAATATTTTTCATATAGTAATTTGACAAATTAAAATTATAAACATAATGTATAAAACTTGATATACAGCTAACTAATATGCAGATATGAAGGAATATGATTTTTTAACAGTATATATCCGCTTATTTGCTGATATTTATCAGTACATTAGTATTTACAAATGTCAAAGTATTTAATTTTTGGTGGATATGTTTATAAAGAGAAACTACTGAAAAATAGTTTTAAACTACTAAAAATACTATCAAATGTTATTTTGACATTTTGCAACAGTGGCGGCTTACTCATAAGGACTCTCGGACCCCCCCCCCCCCCAATGATAATATTATTTTAATAATGTAAATACCTATATGTATTTAATTCTTTGGAGATAAATGAATTATGAATTGCCGCTATGGATTTCACCATCACTTGTAGCGGAAGTTTTACAATATAAAATATTTGACGAATGTATTCTGTAGTTCGGACGGTGGCCAGAGCGTCCCAGTTTCATTGCATTTAGTCATATGGGGCAAGCAGCAGACAGAGCTGAGGGTGCCGTGACGTCATTTACACAGCGTGTAATGGGCTTCTAGGCCAGAGTCCGAAGCTGCGCGCACAGACATCAGTCAGTGAAGCCACCATAAATTAGATGTTCCGCATTACTAAAAACCTTGTTTTCGATGGGCAGAATAAGTTGGTGCAACTGTTCTAAATAGTGTCTCGCCACTCACACGAGTTGTTTGTTTATGTTTTTAAGTTTAACCCTTTGTGATTGTGAATGTTAAGTGAATGATAACATGCCTTCCCTTACGTGTATAAATTAAGACGTTAATTGATTCGCTTTAGTTGCTCAACTAAACTAACAGACGACTGAGAGGCGTACGTGTAACTGGGTGCGCATGCATCGAGTGGGCCGCTGTTGCTAACAACCACTGATGCGTCACCTGCAAGCACTAAGCAAATGATCAACGTTAGCAGTTATTGCACTTCTTCTTCAACTGCTTTGATCGTTGATGATGGTCAACGTTGACGGTTAGCTGTTACCCATTAACCCTTGATTTGGCAATGTTAATTTTCTTGACAATTCTTCGTTTGTTTAAAAATTAATAAAATATATTAATATATAACAAAACCTAACTTATAAGACATCATTTTTCTCAGAAAGATGCATATAATTTATCTATGTAATAAAAAAAATAATTTTTGAAACGGTTTTGGAGTAAGTGTGTTACATGTCAAAAATTTATGTTACCATTTTTCAGAAATACCTGTATCACCCAAAATCAAAAGCTTACAACCTTTTTCTAAGATGTACAAAAATTTAGTGATATATTTGTGAATACATTTCGGAAAAAATATATCAAAATTTGTTACATTTTGAATATTTAAAAAATTGTTTTACAAAAAAAGAGGAATGGTCCAGCTTATTTTCAATAAATCACCAAAATTTGTAATATTTATGGAAAACCAACTTCTAAATATAATTATGTTCAGAAATGTTCATAGAATTTAGTAGTGTAATTTAAAAAAAGATTGAATAATAATTTTGGAGCCAGTATTGCATAGAACAAAAAAAAACACGAAAATCCAAGGCCAAATTTCACTTCAAAGTCCAATTGAGCGTAGAAAATCTATTTTTACATTTTTTACGAGTATTACAAACGTTTTCTAGTATAAATATGAATAACAATTGGTAAAAAAAAAATCAAATTCTGAAATTTTGAATATAGAAATTGTACTTACCCGTAATAAGTTATAAATTTTGCAAGGTTTACCCACTAACGCCTTTTTAGTAATGTTTTGTACACCTAAATCAACATTCACTAGATTTCACAATTACAATAACACAATAGATTCTACAAAGAATAACACACATATAAACTTATATAATACATTTTTATAATCAATGAATACACTCGATTTATCACAAGAAATATGAAGAAAGCGACAAAAAGAACGCCATTTTGCTTCAGTTTGCAACCGTCAATCCGAAACAACCACGTTGTCTTTAGGTTCCATATGACTGACTAAAACTTGGTTTATATCATTGGAAAGGTCTGTATTTTGTCTATACAAAGAGATAAGAACCTGTCAGATAGGGCAAATGTAAAGCTATATTTAGAATAAACAAGGAGAGAAGTAGGTTACAGTTCTTTAGCCGTCGAGTGCAGCAGTCTGCCGGAGAAATAGGGGACTTCAAAGAATTATTGTATTTTGTCTAAATGTAGCAAGATAATCAAATTTCATAACCTCTAAAAGCTTGAAATATGAGCTTTTCAATGGTGTATAATTCATGTTTCTAAGAATTCATTTACTAGGGTAAAGTGGACTTGAAGAAAACAACCATTTTTTTTCTCTAAAACTGTTTTTTTGTGTTGAAAAAAATCTAGAATGAAAACCATTTGTCTTTCTGACATGTGGCGAACTCTGTTCGATAGGTAAACATTTGTACTAAGAACAGTATAATTGTCAAGGAATATGGTTGGAAAACATTATTATCACAACGTCCTAAAGGAGGACTCCATTTTGTATTCTTTGCCAACCGTCATGTTTCTGTCTAAAACACGCCAAACTTTACCAATTAATTAAATATTTTTATAGCGTTTTATGAACTTTTGATTACATGTATATGCATCTACGAAACGTCAGCTTTACAATGGTATAACATTTATTTCGATAAGATGGTTTTAAGTAACTCTAATGACGAGTTGCAAAATGTGAGTTTTTTACAGTTGTCCATCTTTCGTCAGTGGTCAAATGACAGTTTCTTACCCAACTGCCAAATAGTGAGTTAACGGGCACAGCCCTAGTACAAAAAGGTTCTATTATCCTATGACGAGCATCTCGTGGAATTGTTTGCGGATCAGTTGCCTTCTTCCCTTAGAGCTCGGCTTAAAGACTGGCATCTGAATATAATTTTTCAGAAATATCCTAGGGTATTGGGCACCACTGGTTTTTAAACTCCCAGAAGTTTCAGCTGTCTTCGTCGGGACGCAGGTCTTTTCTTCCTTCGAAATATGTTGACCCCACGTTGCGGCCGCCAATTGACGTAGCCTCAGAGAAGGTTGACTTTTAGGCTATTTGCATTTTCAGGAAAGAGGGGTATAAAGTGAGGTGCGGATAGGGAGGTCGAACCCAGGAGAGTCTACGTGCTTTTGTGCGGGGAATGGTGAGGACGGGTTACGGCACGTTGTTGGCTCTGAGAAGGAAATTCAGGTTGACCTTTTTGTTGGTCCTGAAAAGAGCCAGTTGGTCTGAGTTTTTCTTAGAGGACCTCGTAAAGTGGGGTCTAGGATCACAGACCGTAAAGTCCACGTTATTGTGGACTGGGCGGATAGGAATGAAGATTAGGGTCGGGAAGGAGTAAACGATTTTGGCTGAAATACGCTTATTTCTGAATTGCCTCCTGGCCTTCCGGCAGACAATTCGCCGCTCTCGTTTTGTCTTGGGCATTGAAAGAGTCGTGACCACCCACTATCACCGAAATATCAAAAAACGTATATACGTTTAACAAGATAGTAGGCGGCAGGTGGCTCAGTGGTCTAGTCAGCAAGGCGAGTGTTTTCCATGGTAGTGATAGTATGGTGGTGTTAGTCTCTCACTAGAGGGTAGAGGTGAAGTGTCTCTCACTAAAGGGTAGAGGTGAAGTGAATTTCTTTTTGTTTTTCGACCGATACTTATATAACTTTCAGCTCTCCTAGCTTGTCTAGGACTGGCTGAAATATAATTAGTAATACTAACTGGTATAAGCATTAAAATCAATAAATACCTTGTAAGGGCTGCAAGGTGAGTAAATATTAATTTCAATGTCGTTTGTAACGAGGTAATTAATGTGATTGCTCAAAAATTGCAGCAAAAGCAAAGTCAAGTGAGAAGTGAACGCCGGAAGTATGATGGGAAACGACTAAGTATAGCTCAGTTGGTAGAGCATTGGTGCGTAAAGCCAATGGTCATGGGTTCAATTCCTAGCCTAGGTTGTATATTTTTCACTGAAAATATTATTTAATTAGATAAATTTTATCAGAATTTCATACAAATATATTCAAACCAGATCAAAAACCCTGAGAAATAGAGTATTTAAAATAAATAATAAATTAATAATTCTAAATAAATATTTGTATATATAATATTAATTGTTTTACAAGATTAATAAAATAAATTTAATGAAATTTGTAAAACCTGTATTGAATAATTGATTTCTTTTACCTATAATAAAAAAATAATAATAAAAAAAACCCGGATGCTTTTATCAACATGATGCTTTTAATAATTGTATTTAAAAATTACAATATATATTATTCTCAATGAACATCTATTCTCAATGTGTTATGTTCATTGAATAATAATTATTGGATCTGTGCATGACCCTTGTATAAATTAGTGAAACAGGACAAACTGGACACTGAGGAGAAATGGAATGCCATTGAACACATTATTACTACAATAATGAAGACTAAAAAGAGAAGTCCTTAAGATGAGGAATAAAATTAGGAGAGGAAAGGCTGAAACAGACCAAGGAATGTGGGGCTAAACTCACACAATAGTTAAAACTGACAAATGGTTCTGTAGGTGTTATAAAGCCCTAGATATAGAAGGTAGGAGTATAATAATAATAATAATAATAATAATAGCCTTTTTTAGGCAAAGTTAGGACCATAAGGTCCTCTCTTCCACTTAACCTCTAATAACATATTACAAAAATTACATATTTAACATATTACATCGAAATTGATAATACAAATTATATAATAAACAATAAACCAATAAGAAAAGAAAATAATAATTACTTCTAAAAACATAATATATACTAAACTTGAAAAACTAAAAATAAACACATTTATCTTCAAAGTAAAATATAACAAAAAGTAAATCGTGGTATATAAAAATTAAGTATAAACACACTCACACTCCCAAACACATATACACTCAATAACACTCTCCAAAACACCAAATCCCACTCAAGTACCCAAAATTACTCAGAGTGGTTGCAAAACCAGCAACCCAAAGTTTTCTTGAACTGAACATGATCCTTAATGCCTTTCAAACTCTCCGGCAATGAATTTCAAAGCCTACACGCTGTCACAGTAAATGACAGCGTAATATATCTATTAAATATTTCAGTTCTGTGTCTGGATATAACTAATAATGTAGCTCCTCGTCGTGTGTCAGTAGCATTTATATTTGAACTAAAAACAAACCTTTTAGCCAGATAGTGGCCATCCCAGTGTACAGAATATCGTGCAATATCATCAAAATATGATAGTTTCGATAAAAACAAAGTTTTAGAATTGAAATTTGTTTATAATATTTGTAATATGATCATCATGTTTTAAGTCAAAAATGAACTGTAAACAATCATTTTGAGCACGCTGAAGTTTATTAGCTAATTTCCACAGTCATATCATTGATTACAGTATCACATAATAGAAAAGTTAAAGTTTTCACCAGCTGCACTCTAACATTAAACGGCAAGCAATCTTTTACCTTCTTCAAAGTGTGCATGCCAGCAAATACTCTACTACATATGGCATTAACATGGTCAGTCTATCTTTTGGTTAGAGTATTGGTTATAGCGAGTCCAATTTTTTAAATTTTAAAACAATAAGGCCTTTTTATTAAAAGTTTTAGCCCACTACTTAAATCAATTTTATATGTGAGTCTTTTACAACAGATACATATAGATTTAGTTTTACTGTGATTTAAGGTCAGTGCATTTCTAACAGCCCAATCTTCAATAGCATTAATATCAATATTTATTTTGTCTATAGTCTCATTCATTTCTAAGACATGTAAATGATTTACTTGCAATTCCTCAGAATACAAATAAAACTTTGAGTATTTCAGGATATTGTATACATCATTTATATAGATACTAAATATTAAAGGACCAAGGATAGAACCCTGGGGAGCTCCCCTACAAAGACGTTCCCAGGAACACGATTAGTGAGTCTTCTGAATAAACAGAGAAGTCCCACACTAGGAATCATGTACAGGCTCTTGATAGTGTGTTACACATTCATCCATTTCCACAGGTAGGGAGTAAAAAACCTACAGCTAGAGTAGAGAATTAGCTACTAAATGCTTTGCGCATTGCCTTTGTGTAAATTCAAGGTTGCGTTCAACGAAGCGCCATTGGACATCCATTGCATATTACAAGACAGCAGTGAAAGTGTTAAAGACTTTATAATTTCATAATATTTCAGATATCTACATAATTTTAAGGATTTACTAATAAACAACTATAATATTCATGCTAATCAGTTTTCAACAAGAAAAGTTTTGAGGTCATCAAGCTCATCTATTAATATGTGTTGTTGTTTTGATTTATTTTAGTTTATCTTCGAACAGACCCAGAAGTAGTGTATCAGCGTATTAAAGCTAGAGCTCGTCCGGAAGAAGCACAAGTACCTTTAGAATATCTTCAGCAACTACACAGAATGCATGAAGATTGGTTGTACCACAAGATAGCTTTTTCTTGTCCAGCACCTGTAAGTTTATTTTATTTTAACGAACATTGCATAAATTCAAACACAGATATCTGTAACATTAAATTCTATTGCATTAACTAACATTTCTAACTATATTGGATAAATATTCAAAATGCATTAAGTATAAACTGTGTACAATAATTCATCTTAAAAGAAAAAACAATTTTTCACCATTCACACTAGTTTTGTCCCCAGCTCTGCCCATTAGGCACCAGCAGATAGAGATTGCTTTTAGAACTCTTACATGAGTAGACATATCCATATGAGAAGCATGGACTCTGCAGATCGACATCAGATAACTTTGGTTTGATGCAAGTCACATCACTCAAATCAAAATATGGCAGCTCTGAAACTAAAACTTTGAAACTTCAAACAATTTTTAATAATTAACGTTTTAATTTAACTCCAACTTTGTTACTGATCAAATAAATGTATGCTGTCACAGAAAAGTTGATAGTATAGATTTCTTTGTAATCGCTAACAAAAAAAAATGGCTAAATTGTTAATTGGGAAATACTGCACTGATTTTTATGAGGTTTTTCAGTTCCAATTAGCGTTTAAATCATATACCTAACATAATATATGTTGTCACTAAAATTTTTAAGAAAATGTGTCAGAAAATATAGATTTCAGCAGAAAAAATGGTTATAACTCAGAAACTATTGGACCGATTTCAATAATGTTTTCAGTTCCAATTAACATTCAATTGATATATCAATTTCGTGAATAATACATATGTTGTCAATGGAAAGTTTAAGGGAAAATGTGTTGAAAACTTTGGTTTTCGTATTATTGTTGCAGACAAATATTGTTATAACTTGGGTACTACTGAACCAATTTTAATCAGTCGTAGACTAAACCCTAATACAATAACATACCTTATGTAGGAAAGAAAAATGTATGAAAATCGGTACAGTGGTAGTTTGGTTAAAAGCTTTTCAAGCAGATAGACAGTGAGACGTTGCCCTTTATACATGTACATCTTCATCTTAATAGTATATTTGTAAAAAAACTAACCACACCTGCTAAGAATTTAGGACTTATGAATGAAACTACAGTGAATCATCTTGAGTATGAGCAGGAAGTAAAACGTTTTACTCCTTAGTAGAATATTGGAGTATTACCATTTGCCTACTTTGAACAACCTCGACCTTCTATTCAACCCAATTGGAATATTTGTTCTACTATTTCACTCAAATTTAATTTGAGATCAATTCTTAAATGTAAGCGAATCTAAATGATTGAGTTGTCATGGATCAAATAATAAAACTTAAATATAAGTTCCATTATTTTTATAGTGCACATTGCCCAAGTTTAGTTAGGAAGATTTTTTTACGTGCCCTACTTACAATCGTAAAATTTTTCCTAACCTGTAAATTTTGTTTGAGTTGAGTTTAATTACAATAATTTGGTAATAACCATAACAAACTGTAACATAACAAGAGTTTTAATAAATAAAAAATACTTTAATACAAACTTAGTTCATCCTTTCCAAAAGCCAAGCTTAACTTGCATTAGTTTGGATAACAGGTGAAACAAACAGAATTAAAGTTGAGCTTCATAGAAAATGATGTCACTACCTATAATATCATCTTTCTAAATCTTTAACAAGGCTGTTACCAATTCATCATAATTCTCTTTTTTATACCTCTCTTGTTGCTCAATCTAATTATATATTATAAATCTCTTTTTAAAACTCACAGTCCAAAAGATAAAAGATTTTAGCTTTTAATGGTAGTTATTCTCATTTTAAATATTTCACAGCTGTTTCCCATTTAGTCAGTTCCCATTTACTTTCCTCTTTTAATATATTAAAGTTGGTTGTACATACCAAAGTTGTTCTCATTTTATAAATTTACTCTTTACTACTCATCTTGCAAATATATTTTGAGCTTGACTTGTGAGATGACATACTTGATGGAATAAAACACAAATTCTCACAAATAATAGGTTTATTTATTCAAACACATTTCAACAACAAAGTCTTCAGTGATATAATCTCGTTTAGGTTATAGTTCAGTTATTGTACCTCATGCGTCGCTGAAGTTGACGACTGTGTCGTTGAGGTGCATTTGAATAAATAAACATACTATTTGTGAGAATTCGTGTTCAAGTTTTATTCTATCAAGACCTATCTTGCGAATAACAAACACACTTTACTGTTTTTTTCTAGTTTAGTCCACCATTTTTTTGAAATATGTTTCTCCAAAACATGTCTTTCAGGTGCAAGACTCACTTTTGTACAAGACTTATATTATAAGCCCAAAAGTTCCAACATCATCTTCTGTCCAGATACTTCTTAACTATTATCTCTTAAAAGATGTATTACACCAAGCTAAAAAACGACACTGCACAGAGTTAAGGGTTAATATTTCATCTAGTTCATACTTTGTCATAGAAACTAACTTAAAATCGTCACACTTGATTCTTTATAACTGTTAGTTACGGTCTCAGATTATTTACCAAATGTCCAACTTAAATTCAAAATTTTTAACACTTCTTTACTAAGTTCAATTAGTCTTTAGTTAAAGTTTATCTATTATGTTTTTATTTAAAAAATATTTCTTTTTAAAGTCTTTACGTAAGTTATCTGTTGTGTTTATTCATTTTAATAGTAAAGCCTAATTACATCTAACTTATCTTGGTATTCTAGTTTTTTATCAATCTGAAAAGTCACATGCTTATACAGGTACTACCAAGATACGCCTGATGAGCTAACAAACATCAGTTCATTACAGGGTCTGAACATGACTGACAAGTTAGCTTTTCACATTAATAAATGAGATCGTAGATTCTTTCACCTTTTTCCCTAATAATTGGATTAATATAATAAACATGATTTAATGTAATGTCGATAAAATGATGAATATTTCTAACTTAAGAACAAACTAAAATAAACTGTCTTGGCTAAATACTGCCATTACTTCTTGACTTTGTGCCTAATTCACGAACCGCCAAACCATCCTGTTAAGAAATTTGGTCAACATTTTTTTTTTGTTGAATTTTGAACAAATTTTCAAAATGAATTTTGAATTTTTCAACTTGTCAGTTGGGATTCCTGGATCATTATCAAGGGGTTTTTTACTGGAAATTATAGGAAGGTGCCACAAAACCATGAAGTGTATCCATCACTCACCAGACACCATGATTTTGGAGCATAAGATTATGTTCAAACCAGATGGTTATATTTAATTTTTGGTGAGTCTAATACTCTAATTATTCAATTGCTTTTAAGATTTTCAAAAAAACAAGAAGAAGAAAAAGTGAATTGTAAGCACATCGTAAACTTTATTAATACTGTTACTTCTTAATCAAACCTTTAAAGATTCAACAATGAAATTCAAAATAATAATAGATACATTTTAATTAGTACCTAATAAACATTTAAATTTTCGATAATGATAAATAGTATGTATAAAATTAGGTAACTCTAAACAAATTATATATTTTCAGCTACAGCTAAAAAACCAATATAAATCATACTAAATGATGTAAAACAAATTATTCATTTATAAATATATATATATATATATATATATATATATATATATATATATATATATATATATATATGCTGATATGATAGGACCCATTTTTTTTCTTTTGTATATTTGTTACATTATTCACCTTGACTTTGGTAAATAATATGTGCAAATCTACAAGCTGCACAAAATGAGCTATTTTAGGCTTATATTAATTCAAGATAATAAGGTACTTGAGAAAACTAATTATTGTTCACAGGTGTTGTTTACACTATTATTATTACTTACCCAACATACTAACCATAGAGTAAGTTTGTTAATTGTCAAAAATATCTACCTCTGTGTTTTTACTGATCTCATGGGCTCAGTGAAGCGAAAAAATAATTTTCAACATGCTGCCCATCCATTGTTATTATCGTCTATACATAGCAGCCACGAAAATTAAGATAGGAATATTTAGTATAGGGGACTATAGTGTGCTCATATAGAACCCTATTGTAATTCAGAAAAATCTAATTGAAAATGTCAAAATGGCAGCTATTTTAAACAGTTTTTTGTTCATATCTCATGTGTTATTCAACTTATATACAAAATTGATTAAAATTTGCAAATTTTAATTCTACATTTAATGGTAACAACCTCACTTCTTGACAATGACAAATAACACAGTTATTATAAAAAAATGTAATTTGAACTCTTGACTCCCAAGAAATTGTGATATCATATAGTTACAAGATCCGGCAGGGCCGAGTCACTGACACAACTATAAGAGTAAAAGCTCCTTCACATATGTACAGCTTTAAGGCCTACTAAGGCCAAGACATTGACTAGAGCGGAGTAAGTATAAACTTTTTAATATATACTGCAACGAAAAGGTGCCGGCTAGGGTCAGTGAAATGCAAGCCATCAATTTGATAAGAAATAAAAGAGTTGACAAGTCCATACTTCAAAAAAAAACTAAAAGGTTTAAAATCAAGAAATTCATTTAAAGATACGTTAGAGTAAGGAGAGGTCAACGGACAAAGTTTAAATTAACCAATAGGGATGAAAGCGTCACTTTCTAAATTCCAGTAAACTTTGAATCCCACCAATGAAAAATAAAGCCGTGGTGTGACTGTTGAAAACGAGGAAATTATAAATATAGGTCCGAGAGAAAGAAACAAGGGAGTTCTCAAGATAACTTGTACAAGGTTGTTCTGCGAAGATTTTGGTACAAGGTTGTTCTAATAGATAATTGTTCTTCAAAAATTTTGTTAAAACTTTCATAATAAATTGTAAAATCTTCTGGGAAATTGGTAAACATTTGAATGTAATCGCAAAGAATATTAAATTAAAAGAAATTACGTCGAGAAGTGAGTTAGGTAAAGTAAAAAAAAAAAAAACTACGTTGAGACATGAGTTAGTTAAATTAAAAGAAATACGTCGAACAGTTTAATAAAAATTAAAAGAAATACGTCGAACAGTGAATTAGTTAAAGTAAAAGAATACGTCGTAAAGTAAATATAGTCTGCGAAAAATAAGCCAGACCCGATTACAGTTTTGCGAGAACAAAGGAGATTTGGACATCAAATCAACATCGAGCTAGTCCGCCAAACACGCTTTGGATTGTGAAAGGACTTCAGATTCGATAAGTAGACTGTGAAAAATTGTATAAATAATTAATCACCAATAACATTTTGATTCAGTAACTAAAGTTTAAATTATAGTCACCAAAGAACCACACGAACGAGAGAGAGAGAGAGAGAGAGAGATTTTATTTTAAATCAATCTTTAAATAAAACAAGCTAGCCATAGCAGTAAATTAATTAAATTGGGCACATAATTACTAAAATAAATTAAATAAAAGAAATTACAGTAAAATTAAATTCATTATAAATAAATCAGACTAATAACAATTTTGATACATTCTTTGTTTCTTTTCTAATTGTTAAGGACGCATTGTATAATCTTATGAGATTGTGTTTAATTGTCATTGTGGTTTATTTCAGGTATTTGCATTTGTTTAGTTTAAGAAATATTGCAATTATTCATTTGTAAGATTAAGGAATTAGACCATTGCTGTATTTAGATAAGTTCATCCTTAGCAAATCAAAATTAAATTAAAATTAATTGTGAAAAATTGTTGTTATAATAAAAAAGAAAGAGATTGTAACAATAAAATTCATTTGCATTAAAAAGAAAAGTGTGTGTTTGTTATAATACACATCTACGAGCCCCATTAGGGGCTAACAACATCAAGAAATTGTTGGTATACACAATTACAAGGTTCAAAAAACTTGTGTAACAACTGTTTTAAAACATACTTGCCTAGATGGATAAGATACTTTGATTTATCAATACAATTTAACATTTCCTACAAGGCCCAAGAGATCAACTTTTAGGCATTACATTTAGAGGATCTGCGTATATTACATTTTATGGTAGGGCTGAATGTATAACATCTGCTGGATACAAACACCAGTCTTGAAATGCGAGTCACATTGACAAATTCTCTATTCTGTTTAAACTCTAAATAAGTTTATATAAATGTGAACATGGTATATAACTTTATTATTTTCATTTTCTAGGTCATCATCGTTGATGCCAACAAAGACCTGCCCAATATGTTGGAAGAATACGAGAAGTGTGAGAAACAAATAGTTTCTAATGGTTATCAAATGGAATTGAATTCTAAAGTAACAGAGTCTCCTAGAAAACATGAACACACTGTAACAATAGAAACAAAGGTTAATAAGCTTATTTTTTAAAGATATCATTATTTAGCGACAGAGAGAGAAAATGAAAGACATAATGAACGGAAAATATAGTTTGAAAGATTATTGTAAGCTTAAAGCTTTGTAATATTTAAAACACATCAAAGTTTATTGAAATATATTTTAAATTATCTATATTTCACCAATATATAAGATCTAAGCATAGCTGAATATAAATCAAAGTAACCTTTTTATTCATTTATTTACAACATTTAATTCACGCTTATTGCAAAATACCGAAATCAATTTAACATGTTTTCCTATAATTTTACCAAAAAAAAAAATTGTAACTTCTTTATTAATTAACATGTTTAGCCCAATTATTTAACATGTTTATTAATTATGCATGTCTATCATAAACTTGAACATAATTGTTTACATAATTATTAGGACAATCTAAAAACTCATCTGACGTTTAAATTTATCAAATAAATCTAAATTGAACATTATCCACTTTAAATAACATTCTACTATCTACTTTAATAATAAAAACATTCTAAACAAAATCAAAAACATATTTATACTGTTGTTTGATTACATTTATAACATAATAAAAAGTTGATTTTTTATTGTTTACATTTCCATTGTATCTAATTTGTGAAAAATATTACATTTCTGTAATTACAGCTAATGTTACTGTAGTATAGAAGTTAAGATTATAAAAAGGTTAATTATTTTTGTTTATTCATTTTTTTTTAAATTTATGTATATTCTGCTGGGATAATATTATTAAAAAATTATATTCTGCTTATATGATATTACAAAAATATAGCATTTGTTTTCTGTAATATCTATACTAATGCATAGCTGACATTTACAGTAATGTGCCAGTATTTCATTATCACTTGTATTGATACAAAATTTTAAACAAAATATGATTTACTAAATACCATATTTTAATGGTTTAGTTTACTTTGTTCCTTACCCTTCCTCCTCGTCGTCCTTCATCTCACGCTCTCCCAGCTGTACATTCTATAAAATCTTCTACTTTTTCAATTTTATGACCTCTACACCTAGTTAGAGGTCAAGGTAGCATGTTTAGTATATTGATATTTTCTTTAACAAAACTATATTTACTTAACTTGCATAATTTTCAAACTCTTATCTGAAATAACAAATTGTATCTAAAAATGACTCACTATATGTTTAGGTGGTTTGTCCAATCACTGGAAACATTATAAATATCACTAAGATGTTTGATGTGCATGTGTTATGATATGTCAATCTTGACATTTGATGTTAAGACGGGTATGATAGAGTCATCAAATCTCTATTTTGTATTAATATGTTTTTATAATTTTTATTTCGATATGTCACCGTTAGAAATTAGGTTACACATCAAAATATTGTTTTCTTTCTTAAATATGCTTAAAAGTGATTAGTTTTTAAGTGCATATTAATACATGAACTTTTGAATTCATATTGTAATTTTACATAGCTTAATTGTCTTTTGTATTTTGTACTTTACATTTCAATTTTTGTGGTAAAAAAATAAATAGCACTTTGCAATTTTATTTTGCTTGTTTCAAGATATAATTACTGATTCTTGAAAAAAAAATCGTATACAAAAAGCCTAACTCTACAGATACTATTCATCACAATTTAAAGACTCCTGGTTTAGGAATTATCGGTAAAAAATAGTTAAACTAAAATCCACCATCAAATCAGGTCAAAATCTATCAAATTTTGGTGACATTTGAAAATGTATGACCTAAACCAATGTACTAAGCTGCATTTAGAAGAAAATTTCAATTGTACCTTTTTTTATATGTAGTTGCCACACTAATTATGGTCATAAACCTTCACATTTCACCAAATTATAATCAATATCAATTTGAATTTTTTTCAAGATATTAAATTGATGGCATTAAATGGTTCATTTTCACACTTTGATCAATAATGCCTGATAACTGTTTATATTTAGCCAAAGATAAGTACCTATATTATTTGTATGCAATATTTAATTTGTTACCTATTATTTTTTTCTATGTATAAAATACAGAACATGTGATTAAATAAATTGAATTTTTAAAATAAAGTTATTTTTTATTTATATTTAAACATTTGCTATCCACCCTTTTTAGAACTTTCTAGCTATAATTAGGTGTAGTAGAATTATTAAAGTCTTGTTTGCATGGGCAGAATAATTTAGCAGAGCAGCTTATTACTACTTGACTCGTTTGGACATAGTGTTTTGGTTGAGTAATATATGTCTAAATTATTACTCTACTATTGCTACTCAACTAAAATACCTGTGCAAACAAGGCTTAAAAGTACAGCTCCGAGTTTGATCCCAGATAACAAGTTTTGGTGTTGACACAGCAACATAAGAAAAAATAGGAAGCTAGAATTACTGTGATGGAAACTCATTGTGCTGACCTCACATCATTCAATGAAAAGCTGTCTAGAAGGATGTTGCGCTAAGGATAGAAGCAAAGGCAAATACAACACACAATTTACAGTGATGTGTAGAATTCATTTTAAAAATATTGGTCTCTAACCATATTTAGAAGAATTATCTAGAATACGCTGAACAAGTAGCAATTAACTGATGTGATAAGGTAGTAAATTTTTATATTTTTACCATCCAATAGAGTCTCACAATTTTCAGAGGCTCAATAAAGGAATACTGAAAAATAATATTAAAATCAAAATCAAACAAAAAAAAGTTTTAATGGTTGCTATTTATTGGTCATGACTTAGTTTTTAAAATTACATCTTGTAGGTGTTCACCTCTATGTCTTATAGGTTCCTTCTTTTTTTTAAAGAATATTCTCGATAACCCCTAAAGCATTTCAGGATATTGGTTTAAATCTTCTATCTCTTACCGTATTTTGTCCTTCAGTTCTTTTTGTTTCGTGGTCCGTTTCTTTAAACTTTGTCTTTTAGATAGCCCCAGAAAAATTAGTCTGGAGGAGCTATATTGAAACAGGGCACTGTAAATCACCAAATGTTAAGAAGAGCTTCCTGTTAAAGACAGTCCGCAACCACTCTACTGTTTCTATTGCTATATGCATAGACACGCCATCTTTTTGAAACTAAATATTTTGTGTATTCATGTTTGTCTTCAAAGAGAAGGTATCAAATAATTTCGTAATATTCCTCGGTATCAGTCGCCATTCTCTAAAACCATACTGACTGATGAAATTTGAAGGCACAGCTCATCACACTGTCACTCTTTCATAATGTAATGTCTTTGTTGCTCCTATTGAGGATTAGAAAGACCCCAATAGCGGTAATTTTATTTATCCATTTAAACGAAAATGTGCCTCTTCAAACGTAAACACATTTTGGAATAATTCAAAGTTTTCGTTCATATTTTCAATAATCTAGAGATAGTTCAGTCATAAACATTAAAAAATTTGTATTAATTTGAACGGTTATGTGTAATTTTTAAGGGGTGGTAATGCAAATCATATCACAAAATTCTCCTTAAACTTCTGTCAGATAATCCCAATGCCTATGTACAACACAGTGCAGGTTTTGCTGTATGGCAAATCTTAATCCGCTCAATGTTCTTGGGTGTTTGCACATCACAATACTTAGTCCATGTTGGCTAAAAACATTGCCATCAAGGACAAAATCAAACACTTGTTTTCAACTTGGAAGATCATATGCATATTGTTTTAGGGCAGAATAGGAATTTTTCTTGCGGACAACTTGCTTCAAAACTACATAATCACCGCAAATGTCTATTGTGAAACACTGAAGAAATTATAAAAGTGATCCAGAATAGCATCCTTACCCAGTGCAATGTGCTGATTGACAACAATACTTGCCTACAAACTGCTGCCACAACGCAACATATCTTAATCTTCAACTGGGAACAACTCTATCATCCCCCCCCCCCCTATATCTCAGACTTCACACCCAGCGATAACTTGTGTTAAAAGATGTGAAATCCTACCTTGCTGGTCAGTGGTTCCACGAGGTCAAACAATCACTTAACTTGTATAATGAAGGGATACAAAACCTGATGTCTAGGAATGACAAATGCCTCAATAATACCATAAAGTAATTGTTGAGTTTTATTTCCTTCAAAAATATATATTACCTGGCTTTAAAAAAAAATTAATGTTGATCTTTTAGAATTCAAACTTGGGCTAAAAATAAATAAATTTATATTTTATTTTTAAAAGACCATACATTTTTAAAGTGTAAGTTTGAAATTCAGACAATTCAATTTGAATTTCCAAACTTGAATACTCCTATTTTGTACATTTTATACACTTTATATATTAGAAAAGTTGCAAATATGTTTACTTCTTCAGCTACTTAATGATTTTATGCTTAAAAGATAACGTAAAAAAATAGAGAATTTCAATTTTTAATGTACAAATCACCATGAATTTGTCTATAAACTAAATCTATACACACTATTTATTAAATTTATAAAATGTTGTACATTTTATATATGAACAGCCAGTTATGTTTGCCATTCTTATTTCAAAATTTGTTAACAAACATTAAGAAGATATAAATATAACTTTGCATAATTTATCTCAAGATATTTCTTAAATTATAGATTCCTTAAAAATTATTTTTTGCAATGGAACTTTAGCTATAGTTTGCTGCTGTTGACAAACTACTTGTCTTCTTTCAGTTGTCTTTGGTTATGAAGGAACAGTTTAACTTGTTCGTATGTGACCCACAATACAATGTTCCAAGAAACCAGACGACAAAAAGATGGTGTGAATCTGAAACAAAAATATTTTAAAGAATAAACTGGGTGAGAGAATAATAATAAACCCAGGAAGAAGACATGTTATCATCACTATTGGTATTACAACCTTTGTTGGGTCCTGGCCTGCTGAAGCAGATCTTCCCAATGCTCTTTAAAAAAGACATGTATTGTTCAAATACATATTTTGCTTGCTTATACACTGTTCAAATTTCCGAGGTCATTTATTGTTGCACAATATATATTTTAAAGCTTTGATCACTAAAAATAACAAGGCAGAAAAATTTAAGAATAGTCATTGTTGTTTTATTCACTAGAAATGAAATATTTGAGAAACTGCCAAGTATTTATTCAGAGTGTTATTAATTTCTTATGGGAGAAAAGTAATTATAGAAAGGTCATCCTTACAACTTTAAAATTCTTTGATGTTAAAAAAATATATATTTTCATGGTTTAATATTAAGCTTGGCCTCAAAGTTACTACAGTGGCCGTCTTTCTTACTTCGCAAGCAAGAGGAAATGGTTTCAATTACTGTGGATGTCAAAGAATAGGGCCTTTTTACCCTATTAAATAGACCCAGTTGAGATCATCAGATTAAAAAACATTTCAGCAAAGGAAGAGATTTATAAAGGAGAATACAACTTTTTTTGTTTAGTTATTTAAGTTGTAGAAACAATATGTCATACAATGGTTTATGGATGTTCTTAACCCACATTCACTTTGGTAGTATTATGTTTAGTCTATTTCTATTTCAATATTAATATACTTTACATTTACTGTACCTTTCAAAGGCACTTTGAGGCAGTAAATATAGTTTTTAATCAATGTTTTTATGTGATGATAAACAGCTTACCCTAGAACTTCTCCAAGCTTAAAAAGTCCACGGTAGTGAGTAATAGTGATACAAATATTGTCTATATTTTTATGTTTAGAGTTATTTTACTCACAATTTCAAAATCTTTTTATTGTTGTGCAATTTGTGTATTTTATTGTATAATAGTACAATATAAATTGTATAATTGTTAAATTGTACAAAACGTCAGGATATGGTTCCTTGATCAAAATAAGTAAAATTATCCCTATGAATATATGCCCTAAAATGCTTAGTTTTCAGTCAAACCACCATTTTATGTTTTTTACAAAAAACATGAAATAAATTAAATATCAAGTCCAAATTTGGTATTTTTCAAAATGGCGGCCTATAAATTTACGCCTAAGGCCAATGTAGTTATAGGGTGAACACTTGGATAGATTGCAGACGGGATCAATGATTGATTAGAAGCCCTGATATGGCTATAGTATGAACACTCGGCAGGATAATCTTAAGACATTAATAGGAGTGACCTTAGGTTGTTGATTGGTCTATTAACAAGGCACTGTTTATTGAACAGGCTCTCAACATATAAAATATAGGAGCAAGGAGAATAAGACATCAAGTAATTTATCGAAGGAGTGTTCTGGCTAAGAGGTCAACTGGTTCGAAGTGTTTGGAGGTGAGAAACTATTGTACAAGTATCTTCATACCTGGTGAGGTTTGCAAGACCCTCTTTAGTATGTTATAAATGGTCCAATATTGCAAATATTTCATTATCTCAGCATAAATAATTATAATAAACGTTGCATTTTCTTTTAATTGTTCAAAACAAAAGTTATATTGAAATTGAATGTTTTGTAATAAAACAGTTACTTAAGTATTAACAAAAATAATATCTTACCCTTTGTAAAAAGCAAAGAACCCTTCTTTTGCGAACATATTGATAGCACAATGAGCTGCACCTCTGTATGTACCAGGTGGAGAGTTCATAAACCTAGTCTTAACAACATCAACTGGCGAAGCAACTACAGTTGTGAAAAAACCTAAAAACAAATTTCAAATATTTCCGTTATTTATTTACCCACAACAAGTTCGATATTAACCATTAGTTGGTTGCAACACAGATGACTTTTTTTATAACTAAGGATTGGGGAGGCAATCTGTTTTGGTAGACTTATAGATATCTGAATTTTCCATCACAATTGAGCCTATTAGACTGTTCCTACTAACAATACAAAATAATTAATATCCCTTAAAAATTTTATTAATTCATAAATTTTAGTTATGTTAGTAATACATACACTTTCTAATCTTATCAAATAGCTATTGTAATATAATCACTTACCTGCTATTACTCCTGATACAAAATGACAAGGCATGGCATCCCTCATTAAATTGTACTTTATTATGTTTTCTTTGATTATATCATAACAAACTATTTCAGAAACATTGACAATGGCGTTCCTACTTGCATTTGCTAATGTTCCTGAAACATACACAATAAAAAATACAGTAACAGGTTAGGTTATTTAAAAAAGATATGTGCCCATAGCACTGAGTGACAGCTCCTTTACATTAAGTTTAATTGCACCCATACAGTATTTGTGTCAGTTTGAATAAATTATAGCTACTACAGCTATTATTACGATTTTTAAAAATAATTTTGAGATTGTGGTAAAATTGAAAATGAGTCTTATAAAATTTTTGTTATTAATAAACCTTTCAAATGAAGGTATGATCAATCATAAGAGCATGATAATTAACATTGCTAATAACTAAAATAGCTGCCAAATATTTAAAATCTGTTAAAATTATAGTAATTTTACCCTAAAAATATAGCAGTTAGGTTTAGAAGAATACTACATAACTATATCAAATTTTATTTTGTATGTAGACTATATAAAACCTATTACATCTCAACTTGCTATTTTATTCTGAGAAATTAATGAATAGGTTATTCTCTACAGCTTAGGGATGGAGTTTTTTCAAAGAGGGTCGGTCAAAACGTTTTGTAGCTATGCCCTACCAGTGATGAAGGATATCTGAGCCATTGGACATAGGAATTAGAATGGAGACACTAGAAAATATTTCATATAATTGAAAGGAGTGGTCTTAATAAGGATGTTTGACTATAGATGAATGAAGAAGTTGTTTACCACCTTATTTGTAGCAAATTAAGCATCCTCGTAAGAAATAGAAAAACAGAACTTGCAACCTTTTTTGCATATAGTACACAAATATAGTAGACTAAATTTGACTTAAAATCACTTTCCTTCCATTGTTTTCTTAGTAATTAAATCCCACAGTTTCTAACTACATTATCATGACAATAGTTTTATCAATAGATTTTCTTTACCTTTCCATAATCCTTTGACTCCTTCATGGACTGCGATTGTTTTATAAGCTTGCATTGTTGACGAGTATCTGTTTGTTGTGCCTCCTCGAAGTTGAGCTTGAAATCGTACTTTTACTACATCAGTGGGCTGTGCAAACAAAACTGCCACAGCACCGGTTGTAATACCGGCTGCTATTCTAACAGTCAAATTCAAACCGACATCTTTTTTTTGACCTAAAATTCAAAATTTATCCATTTGAATTAAACTTTTTTTGTCGCAGAGGAGTATATTTTTATACATATGAAAGTTTTATTTATACAATAATGAGGTAAATCTAGTTGCTTAAAAACACCACTAACCTCTCCAACTCTTTAAAAAAACAGAAAATGATAGAGGCAAAATAGAAATGGAATTATTTTTAAATCCCAATAAATGTACCCTTTCGTGATGAAAATTTGGTGGTCAAAACAGATTTTTCTTAGGTTGAAGAGTAATTTAAGAAAATTGTACTCCCTATAAAATAAAATCTATCGCGCTCAAAATGTTTGTCTCTTTATCCTTTATTCTTCAAATTATGTTTAAGTTACATTTCAAATTTTTACCCTGTTCAGCTCAGAAAATCTGTGTAAGAACGCTTTAAAAAAAAGCTGTATAGAACCATCCAGGCCATCATTTAGAAAGTTGGATGTTCTACCATTGACACTTTTATAAGTATAGGAAAATTGGTAACCTACCTTTTAATATACATATTGTATAAATTGTCATAATGTTATAAAACACACTTTCCTGTTCTACAAGCATACAAAACATATTTTAACAGTTTCTTTTTAAACAATGGTGGATAAACATCGACTAAGTTAATACTTTGTTTTATCTCTGTTGTTCATTAACTAAAATGGTAACTTTTTATTATTAATTTGGTGTTCTATTATTTTTGAATAAGATTATTCCATTTGTTTTCATTTTATGATTTAATTATTAAGAAAGATTGAAGATTTTTGTTTGTCACTATAAACATATAGTAAGTTATATAGTTTTATTAATAAAAAAAAATTCACAACCACAAATGATGCCCACTTACATTAACACACAGAACACCAACAGAATGAAAACAAGTGGATTGGTCTTCTTAGAGGAAACAAATGTGAGGCAATAACATTATTATACATAAACTTATTATTTATCTTAGCTTGGTTAAGCTTGTGTGCTGTTAAAATGAGTTACTATGACTTGATCATCATACGCATGATGATAACCTCGAAACTGAATTTATCTGCCAAGGCATCGTATTTTTAGTTCGTAAAATAATAAAATTTTTATGTTTTATTTTTCTACGATGAAAATTTACAACCAAAATACAGATTGAAAATTTTATGTAACAGTTTTTTTTTAATTGTACGAAAAAAATTAATCTAATTAAAAGTTATCGACATATTTTTTGTATCGTGTAAAATTGTGTACAATTTCAACCTCATTTGCATTTTTTTATTAGCCAATTTTTATACAAAAATTTGTACTTAGATAAATTTATTATAGAAATTATTTTTAATTTTAAATATTTTTTTGTTCTAATAATTTGTTGTCACTATTTTTAATAAAATATTTATTCACAGAGTTAATAGAAAAATTGGAAAAATAAAGCTTTGCCCTCCTGAGGAAGGAGGATTGAATGTAAGTACGAATCTTTTGGTTTTTTTAAAGAGTACAGTCCAGACAATATCTTTGCGATATTTCGTCCAAATGACTATTTTTATTATTATTTTTTTAATACCTAATTTTCCCAATTAATAACCACAAAATGTTTATAAATTACACTTCTGAAAAATATTATTTAAATCTTTTACCATAATAGGTTTAGCTTCAAAATATATCATTACAGAATGAAGTGTTTTGATAAGATAAAAGCAATTAAAACCTGACAGAATCTCACAATGAGATTTTATTTAGACATCCACTAAAATAATTCTGTAATTCCTCACGGACAGTTTTAAAATAAACTGTGCACACTAATTCATATCCTAAATAAATTCACTAAATATTGATAATGATCTGACAAAAATTAAAATTTAAGAATTGGTATGATCGTAATACCTTTTTTTGTTTACAAAATTTGGTAAAAAATATGTAAGTTACTAAACATGTATTTTTGAATTAAAGGAGAATGAACACATTCATGCTACCAATTTCCACCCTTTTTCTCTCAGTATTCTACTGCCACTGTCTATCTGTGCGCGTAGGCTGGTGGTTGGGTTGAAAGGCGAGAGGGGGTGCGGGGGCTCTTTTCTAAAAACATAGGGTTTTCAGTCGAAACCTTCGTTGCCGGTGATAGATTTATAGACCCTCACTTTCACCGTCCATCTGCTGGGCTACCTGACCCATTTTGTTTTGTTACATCTTAACCCTAGATTCTCTTAGTTCATTGTACGTGATCACTATTCATTCATAAATTTTACTACATTCTGTTTTTATTTTTATTATTATTTTTTAATATATATATATAGTTTAAGTAAGTGTATATTTTTTAGTTTTCATCGTCAGTGTTATTTATGTACAATGGAAAATGAAATACAGTCTAAGTTAAAAGGTCGTGTAGTTAATAGTCAAAGTAGAGAAATAATTTAAATGTTTACACATTTATGAAACAAGAAGCTGACAATAAAGCTGCAACGATTCCAATTGCCAGGGCCCGTTCGCGCGCACAGATAGACGGCTTTACTATATATTACTAAGGAATGTGATTCTCAGTGAAGACATGACTCTAATTTTGGCATTTTTGGCATTCTACCTAATGAACTTATTGTAAATCATTTTTCTATTTTTATATAAATTAAACACTTATAAATGATGTATTTTATAAATATCCGATTAATTTTTCCAATAAAATAATATTTATATTTTTTTTCGATTTTTTCCAAGAATTATTATTTTTTTAAAACGTACTTGTAGTGGTATTAAAAGACATATATTTACAGTTAAATATGTAGGAGTTTATTGTTAAAATTTTTTAAAAACACTTAAAAACAATAAAGGATTTAATATAAAAAAATAGTCAACACTAAAGTAAAGTTTTAAAAAAAACAATAAAAAAATAAAAACAGAAAGTAGTAAAATTTACGAATGAATAGTGATCACGTAACAATGAACTAAGAGTAGTAATCTAGGGTTAATTCTTGACTAACGTGTTACGTTTTAATTTAGGTTGTTGTAGCCACACCTGAATATTTCTTATTTAAATGTATGTTTATTTTAATTGTTAAAAACAAAGTCTATTAACATAACTTACATTTATTTACAAATACATTTAATTCTTGAATAACGTGTGTCGTTTTAATTTAGGTTGTTGTCACACATACAATTTTTTTGATAGTAGGTCTACGTATACATTTAAATATTTTATAATTATAATTTGTATTTATATTTATCATAATGAAAGACACTAATATGATTTGGTACATTTAATATTTCATAATACTGTAAATCATAGTCTGATACATATTTACATTGCCTTTATAAACATCCCTTTTAGTATGGCATAATAACACAGCACAAAATTAGTGTCGGGTCGGGCGGAAAGGAGCAAACAATGCCCATAGGCTCTCCATCAGTATGTTTTCTGCCAAGATAGTAGCGAAGGGTTCGCGCGCACAGATAGACGGCTTTACTATACATGGTTCATCTATATTTCATTGTTCACTAATTGATATTCCTTTTATATTTGTAATGAACAAATTAAGGAAAAGGATTAGAAGAAAGGTGATTGATTGACTTGTGAGATGAGAGGGGCAGGGGGGGGGGGGTCACAGTAATTTTATGATTTTACTTAATTGGGAAAGAAAAAAGAGAAAATCATATAATTCAGTATCACAAATAATTTTCTGAACATTATTCGTTTAATCTGTTCATGAAACATTGTTCTTGTGGGTATTGGATCCAAGATGGGGATTAGGTCTGCAAGCCTAAAGTTAAAAACTATTTGTATCTCCTATTTCAATGAAGTTTTGTTTAGGCTAATCTTAACCTGTAGAAGGAAAAAAAAGTTATGATATCAATCTGTCTGAAAGTTAGTGGATTATTTTTATTGGAAATTACTTAAACAGATTTAAAAAAACTTAAACATGTTTTGTTGTTTTAAGGAAAGAACTAAATTGCACAAATTTTAATTTGTTATTTTTTCTAAATTTATTATGATTATCTAAAATTTGAACTTTCTTTGTTTTTAAATAAATTTCAACAAATATTTCATGTTTTAAAACATTAATTTTACATTAGAGTTTGTCTAAATGTTTGCTGGAAGTAAATTAGGTGAGGTTAGTGTTAAATGTTTAATAAAGAGGAAGCATTACATCCATTTTGTTAGCAGCTATTTGTTTATACTGTACCATATAAAAGTTCCGTATAAAAGTCTTTCACTGTATCATAGCAACCAATCCTCACCGAAGCAAAACACATTTGTCTTTGTAGACCCGCTGATAAACCATTGTACAAGGATCTGAAATATTTTTTTAATTCACAATTTTTTTCAGATATTAATTTTATATAACCAATATATATATATATATATATATATATATATATATATACATACATACATACATATATATATAACCATTATAAGATTTTAAATAATGTAGGACTCTTATACAAATATAAATTATAATTTTTTTTTTAATCTACATTCAATTATGCCAAAATGAATTTTCTAGCAAATTATTACGAAAAATACACAACTTCAATTATTAAAATAATAATGAAGGATACCAGTTTTAATCAGAATATTAGTTAAATTATAGTCAAATTTAGTACGTAAATTATGTTTTATTTCTATAAATTTAACTGAAAAATTATGACAAAAGTGTCAAAATTCCAAATAATGAAATTAGGCAAATTTCCATTTATTATATTTTCTGAAACTTAAATAGTGCAATATATTTGATCGTCCATGTTTTTGTTTTCCAGAAAATGTTTAATTGAAGTATTTACAAAATCCTTTCTTTATTATTTGTAAAATATTGCATCACTGACATAATTTGAACATTTCCATAATGCCTACGAATATAAGATAGCTATTTAAATCCACAATAGCTCAAACTTATTTCTACGTTATTTTTTTATTTTTTTTTTTTAATTTAAAAGAAAAACAACTTTTATATAAATGGATAAAAATACCTTTTTCTGATTTTTGTTTGTTTACTCTTTGCCAACGAACCTGTCTAAGCTGTATATACGGTGTGTACCAAATTGGCAAAGTCAACAAAAAAATTGGGTGTGCTTAAGACCACACGTTAGAAGTGAAAACTTGTTTGAACAGTATGAAACGCTTATATACTTATGATTTTTGTTTTAATATATATGGGTATGTGAGAAAGTTTGTGCAATATTTTTTTCATTTATACTAGTTTAACTATGTATGCGAATTTTGAGAAAGTTAGTGCGATATTTTTCGTAGATTTTTAGTTTTAATACGTAGGGGTATGTGAGAAAGTTTGTGCAATATTTTTGCATTGATTTTAGTTTGACTATGTATATGAGTTTGAGAAATTTAGTGCAATATTAGATTTTTAGTTTTAATATATATGGGTATGTGAGAAAGTTTGTGCGATATTTTTGCATTGGTTTTAGTTTGACTATGTATGTGAATTTGAGAAAGTTAGTGCAATATTTTTCGTAGATTTTTAGTTTTAATACGTAGGGGTATGTGAGAAAGTTTGTGCAATATTTTTGCATTGATTTTAGTTTGACTATGTATATGAGTTTGAGAAAGTTAGTGCAATATTTTTCGTAGATTTTTAGTTTTAATACGTATGGGGCGCGCGTATCCGTTGTCTATAATATATTAAGGTTGCATTACGCTAATGTGCGTGACGCGATTTCTATTGAAAAAGTCCATCCCAAAAAGTACCCAACGCGCCAATAGAAGTTTTCACTTCAAAAATGTGACCACAAATTATAGGACCTTATAGCGTGACTGAAAAGCACTGACACACTTTTAGAAGTGCATTTTTGAAGTAAAAACTTGGTACGGGAGTTAACCGAAAATATATATAAATCCCAAACATGGGTCTTACTATAAAAACAGCTAAAATTGTTCAGTATGTATATTACTTTTTTTTAATTGTTTTTAAATGGAAAATATTAACAAATATAATTTCTATATATATAATTTTCATCAGATTATACTGTCTCTAAATAATATTCAAAAAATTAATAGAATTTGTTCAATTCGTGTAATTTGAATTTAAACTATAAATTAGAAGCAGAAGTTCTCACCTAGGACCTTCAGTTTTAACTATTGTAGCTATTGTACCAAATATGCCTCGGTACTGATGTTGAGACGCTCCGTAAGCTATGGCATTTTCTCCTACTACAGATTTCAACGTTTTAGCTTCCCCTTGTATCTGAAATTCAAAATAAACTAAAATTAAGAATGTTTGAAGAATGATTTTGGACTAAAAGTTGAATGGACAATATTTAAAACCGATTGAATGTTGTAAATTTGGAAAAACTGATGTTGTTGTTAAAATAATTGCTATAAAACTTCAATGGATTGGTCAAGTAGTCCTACAAAGAACAAACATCTCAAAACAGATTGTCCACGAATGTCAACAGGGAAAAGACCCACGTTTCTGTTACATGAACAATATACAAAAGTGCCTGTAAAAATTTGTTTTTGAAAAACTATTTTAGAAATTGGAAAAGCAGTCACCATTATTAAATTGACCGACAAATTTATCGGATTAAGAATCTGTTTGGAAGGAAACTAAATAATAACTAAGCTACGACTTCTATAGATTTATAAGAAACAAAAGAACATTATGAAGATCGGATGCGGAGGAGCTCCCCCCCCGCCCCATCCCCACAATACTTGACAAGCTGAGCCATTTGAAAGGACAGGAGGGAGAAGTAACGGAACACGGTAAGACTCGGCCATGCGCATAGGCTTGTTCTTTTGTTTCTTGTAGATCTAGAGAACGTTTACTTACACACTAACTTTAGTGATAAATTACTACAATAATTAGAAAATAAAAATTGTATTATAGTGGGTGTATGTGATTCCATGACGTAGTTCACAATACAGCATTGTTTATACGTAGTGGTATAAAGCATAAGAAATTCGCCAAGTGGTAGAAACAAAGCTAAATACTGTACTAAATAAACTAAATTCAAATAAAATCTCGACTTCTAGAAATATTATTTTTGTTTTTATTCTAGTTTTAAAGTTATGTAGTTAACAATTTTGTTTCTTAATAATTATAAGTGTCTTATTATATTTTCGTTTTACATTAGTTAACACGTTTCAACATTATCCAATGCATAATTTAAAGTTGTATAAAATTTAATATTTTGGTATGTGCTTTTGATTCACTTTGGAGGTACCAAACCAATTTTCCTGATAAAATTTAATATTTTCTACAATTTTGTCCACTAGATATTTTAAAAGAGGTCTCAAAAATCTTCCTATTTTTGTTAGAGGCTGCACAGCCTCATTTTCATTCCGTAGTTGAACTTTAAAAAGTTATTTTTGTGACTTTTGAAATTAACAAAAAATAAAAGGGTTTTAAGCAGGAGCTAAAACCACATGACCCTAGTCCTTAGGGATATAGGGACAGTTTTTTTACATACTCGAAATCTTTTAATCAACCTAACGCCAACATATTAGTTTCTTCAACAAATAAACATACATATTTGTATTCAGAATAATTTCTAGTTTTATATGATACTCCACACATAATATTTCAACAAACACTTTTCAACTCACAAGTTTTTGCCCCTTACTGCCCCAAAGTCTTTGTACCGCTATATTTTTCCTATATGTGGGACAATACAAAGGATATAGACCCAAAGTTTAAAATATAAAAATATATAATTTATCGTCTTGTCTGTGTAGACTGGTTGCTACTAACAGACGGACAGATAACCGTGTGAAATTTAAGCCTCTTTCGGATCTTAATCATTGTTTAATTTTAATAAGCCCTTTATCTCATACGTTCAGTTATGAAGGTTAATATTTATTATTAAATCGATACGTAGGCCTATATGTCTGACCTAAGATTAATCATTATAAGCCTTTTTAATATAGGCCTACTAAATTAAGTTTTAACAATATGTATTTAATTTATTCCGTAAGAATTGTGTGTTTTCTTATTTAAGTTGATTATCTCATTAACTTCTATGAATTCAGGATATTTTCTATGGTGATTTAATAAGATACAAGAGAATTCTGACAAGACAACATTATAGCCAACATTATTATTGACTATATTTGAGATTTTGAATATAAATATTATTAACGTAGAAATTTATTTGTGTGTTTCAATATTAAATATCTCCTTGGTATTTGTTTCACGTCTCATATACCGGGTGATTCACGAAGTTATCCCCACACTTATACAGCCCATTCTACTAGTAAAAATAATGAAAAAAGTTCATATAAACATATGTCCTATCTCGTTTCGTTTTCCCAAGTAAAGGTTTGTGTTTTATTCATAATTGCAATGTATTTTCAAAATCAAATCACATACAAGATTACTTATTTCTGTTACTACTTATCTTAGATCAATAAACCAGGCACCAAAATGCTTGTATTAAAAGGGGCTATTTTTTATGTATCTTGCCTTTTTTTGTAACATCACTCGTTTTAAAGTTATTAGGATTTGAACATTTTAAATGACCGCCATTTTGTTTCTGTAAATGATATTATTTTGAAACTTTTATCTAAGATGCACACTAATAAGGTCATTAAATGTAAAAAGTTTCAACTTGATATCTCAAACCATTTTTAAGATAGAAATTTTTTTCTAAAAAACACATACAGACAGACAGACGCTAAACGAAACGAGATAGGACATATGTTTATATGAACTTTTTTCATTATTTTTACTAGTAGAATGAGCTGTATAAGTGTGGGGATAACTTCGTGAATCACCCTGTATACATTCATTGTAGTCTCAAATAATAAGGATTATTATAAAATTCTATGGATTTATCCACATCCGTTATCGCCGAATAAAAATGACTAACAAAACGCAAGGTAAGACATTTTAAGGTCGGAACGTCTTCCTAAAACAGTGTAGTAGATTTATTTTTGAAGTGTAAACTTCTATAGGCGCACCTCGCACAAATTCTGCAGAGGGTAAATCGGATTCTGTGCGTCACGCTCGACTTTTCTTGTCGTTTAAAGGTGAAAATGATCAGTAAGCGGCTGAAAAAGACTGATTTGTTAAAGATAGGCTATAGGCCTTTGATATAGGTAACACCTTAATTTGTACACAAAAAAATTAGGTCTACATTTTCTCTTTATTAGCCTTCAGTTTTTAATTTAATATTTTCTTATAAAGACTATCTAAAACTTCAAACACCAAAAAAAAAAATAAATAATAATAATAATAATAAAATACAATTACATGTAGGTCTAAGATTTTAAAAAAAAAATTTTGGATTATATTGAGCTACGAGTGTGGCTGAAGAAACATAACCTACAATATGTTCTCAAAAAAAGCAAGAAGTTCGTACATAACGTTTTTATTAGATATCATTTAAAGTTTCTTTATAAAGATTTTATCATAAAGATTTTTAATGTTTTATGAAAGTTAATTTGATTTAAAAAAAACTACTGTGAATTCAAGTCCTTTTTTGTATAAAATTGTAACTTTTTTATTGAAAAAGTGTAGTCAAACAGTGTAAACTTAGGATAAACTTAGAGACCTCTAGTTTGCGCCATTATTCTTATTTTTAAATGACCTTTAAAATGAGGTATCATTCAATAGGAGTTGCTATTTCAAATTCTTGACTTACCTCCAAACTACTCCATTTTGGGGGTAAGGGTTGAAAATTTTGATACTTCAAAAAACTTCTCCTTTGGTTATCTAAACTTTCCCCAAAGCAAATTTGTCTATTTCCATTAATACAAAAAAATAATGGGGGGGGACTTTTGGGACACATACCTAATATAGAATTAACATCTGAAAAAAATTTCAGATCCTTGTAGGGGCCTACAATGGTTTATCAGCGGGTCTACAAAGACAAAAAATGTGTTTTGCTTCGGTGAGGATTGGTTGCTATGATACAGTGAAAGAATTTTATACGGAAGTTTTATATGGTACAGTATAAACAAATAGCTGCTAATAAAATGGATGTAATGCTTCCTCTTTATTAAACATTTAACACTAACCTCACCTAATTTACTTCCAACAAACATTTAGACAAACTAATATAAAATTAATGTTTTTAAACAAGAAATATTTGTTGAAATTTATTTAAAAACAAAGAAAGTTCAAATTTTAGATAATCATAATAAATTTAGAAAAAATAATAAATTAAATTTTGTGCAATTTAGTTATTTCCTTAAAACAAAACATGTTTAAGTTTTTAAAAATCTGTTTCAGTAATTTCCAATAAAAATAATCCAATAACTTTCAGACAGATTGATGTCATAACCTTTTTTTCCTTCTACAGGTTAAGATTAGCTTAAACAAAACGTAACATTGGACCGTCTTTAAAAATATTTATATATGTAATTAAAACCCTAAATTTGTTTCCCTTGTGTCAAAAACACGTCCTTAGGATTTATCTTGTCTTACTAAAATCAAGCTTTAATAGACGGCCATCAAGGCTCAGCTCTATTTTTTGCCGATTAATTATTTCTGTACTGTAATATTTATTTACTTGAAATTTTATACAAGGTTTTAGGTCTTTGATCTTCACATTTCAATAAAATTGGAACGAAATCGGTAGATCCGATAATGACAGTTTTATAACTCATGAACCTACATTTTTGGAAAGATGACACCAATACATTTTATTTAGGTCCTTAAATGTTATACTTGAGCAAAATTTGATCAAAATATTTAGATCCGTTTTTTTAAATATATATATATATATATATATATATATATATATATATTATAGCAGCTAATCCCTAAATGTTGGGTTATTGAAGAAAATGAAAACAACTTCGCAAAATATGTCCACATACTAAATTTGATTAAAATCAGTCGACGCACTTGGACTGTAAAGCACTGCACATATGACAGATGCTAGATAGACGGACATCATTCCTATAACCACTTGTTAGGATTCAGGAGACCTCAAATGGATATACCCGCAAAAAACTAGACATCGATTTTTATAATCCACCAAATAACTTTCTTTATACCCCATATACACGAGAGAGTAAAAATGGAGAAAAAATTTCAAAATGGCTGCCATTTGGAACAGTTATTCTGTAATTCCTTCTTTTTAGGCCTTATATAGTCGTGGGCCTACGATAAACAAAAGCAAGGAGAATGGAGGGGAAAGATCCTACCCCCCCCCCACTACACTTGCAGCGTTGTGTGAAAAGGCAAATAGGAGATGTATCAGAGTAACTGGGAAAATGGGTGGGGGAGGGGGTTCAGTAATGCGTATAGACTTGTTCTTTTATTTCTTTCAGAGCTATAATAACAAGGTTGAGGTATTGACAAATTCTCTCCACTATTGAATAACTAAACTATTTAAAAGTGGGTTCAGTAAAAAAGTTTAACTTCATAAAACTGTATTCTAATCGAAAATCAGTCGATTTTACACTGATCAAAATATCATCTGAGAGTTTCATTCACGAAAAAAGTTAAAATAAAAATAAAATATTTTAAAAGTAAATCAATGTTTTTTTTAATAGTACACATTGTACTTAACGGGTAGTTAGTAATTTACCTGCAATCTGACTTTTGAAGTGTCCAATGGAAATGTTACAAAATCAGCAAAACATGCCGATGTACCAGCAGCTGCTAGTTTCAAAGCCAAAGGAAGATCTTCTGCTGCCATTATGTATCTTCCAAATATGGGTTACTGAAAATTTTGGAAAAATATCAATATTTAAACAACATATTTTGGAAAGATTCGTCAACAAAAATTGCATTTCTCGGTGAAAATCTTGTTTTAAGATTTATACGTAGGCCTATATTGAATGTTCAAGCCTACAGGGTCGCTCACCCATTCCATTCCAGTCCAGAGACAAGATATAAAATATTTTATTCTGAGGATTAAAATTTTATTTCATAGGAATTAGGAAAATTTTAAATTTACACAAAATTTTCATTTTTTGGACGTTAGAATGAAATTCGGTGTTAGAATTTAAATTGCAAAATATTGTATTTAAAAGTTTTTAAATATAGTCTATATTTTCCCTTCTATAGCTCCTAAGAAAATGGTACTTATAAAGAAATAGAATCATCATTTTAAATTCCAAATCATGAGATGGGTTTGAAGTTGATTACCAATGAATTGTTATATAACCTCAGTTTTTACACATGCTTATTTTAAACAATAAGCTATAAATATAGAAAATATTAGTGGGTTTTTTCGAAACTTTAGGAAAATATGCTTGTTATGAAAATTAATACTCATACTAAATTATAAGTCAAAATATTTAAAACAACCTAAAAAACTCAATTCAACAATTATTTTAATATGAAAAGGAACAAGGAGAATAAATTTGAGTCCGATGTATCAATTAGTTTACGAATAAATGAATAAAATTAATAATATAAGATATTACATATTCTAATTAAGATATTTAAACTTTTTTAGTTAGAGTCTTCGTTGTTTTAAGTAGCCTATTGGTAAGGTATTGAAACAGTTTTAATTTTGATGGAAAATTCCGATGAAATATATGAATTTCGCCAAAATTCATTTTTAAAATTGTATAACTTTTATATCAAAAAATACTTTTTAAATCTACAAATTAAAAGAAAGTGTGTACAATTATTTCGTATAAATCTACAAGACTTTCATTCAAAATTGCGATTTTTAGGTTAAGTTTTACATATTTTAACTCAAAATTTAATTAAAAACCAAAGTTTCATTAAAATCCACAAGTAATTTCTACAAATAACTAATTGTTTAATGAGTAAACTTTGAGGTTATATTATAATTCACTGAATAGGGCAATCATTAACAGTTTCGATGAAATTTTTCTGAAAGGTAGCCATTAGGGACGAAACAAAATATATTGATCGCCATCTTCAAAAACTTTTGAGTTAAGTTATTGCTAATTAATCTTTAAAAAAACCGTTTATGGAGATATTAATTATAAAAGAACTTAGTGTTAGGTTAGGTTGGTTATGTAAGGTTAGGTTGGTAAGGTTAGGTTAGGTTAGGTTGGTTAGGTAAGGTTAGGTTAGGTTAGGTTAGGTTGGTAAGGTTAGGTTGGTAAGGTTAGGTTAGGTTGGTTAGGTTAGGTTAGGTTAGGTTAGGTTAGGTTAGGATAGGGCGTGAAAATTAATGACCCAAACTAATCGCAAACAAGATAACACTAAGGTACGGAAATAATTTTCAAGCAAGCGAAAATGAATCTTGATCACCGCTATTAAATATTCCATTACAATTAAATGTGATTTACATTTAGGACGAGTTTATAACAACAAGCGAAGCAAGTTTAGGGTTAATTCAAATGGTTGTAAATAAAAAATTTGTATAAATCTAGGACACCGTCCATGATTAAATTTCTCTTTTGACAGACAACTACCAATATTTTCTTCAATGAAAAGTTTGGTTTTGTGATAGCTGTGTGACAAAGTTTGTGCAATGTTTAGCAATGTTTATTTACATTTACGTAATGAAGAGAAAATAATATAAAAGTGTACATTTTTTGTATTAGTTTTGAGGTCTGTATAGTCAAAAAGTAGATTTTTCTGTTTTCTCGCACTTTCCGGATGAACGAATGGACCGATTTTTGTTAAATCAAGAAAATGAAGACAATTTCAGAATGTCTGTCCTGTCTCCAACGGTTCAGTTTTGATAACTGATTTTGGTAAAACCTATGTTTAGTACCCGACATAATTTATAAAATCACGTTTTGAAACATGAAAGTATCTGGTATTATAGTTAAAACAGGCAATTCTATTACAATTACATATTTCTCTATTTTACCCTATTACGACGGGAATTCCAACACTTTACATCTCTGAAAAGCTGACGCGAGCCCTTCAAGACAATTACGGGAGTTTTTTTTTTAAAAATTAGTTAAATTTGTTTCTAAATTCGTGTTTCGAAATGAATGGGCAGGATTCGTGGGCGGAGCCAATTAGTAGGGTAATCGTCTAAACTTTTACTTACCCGGTGTATATAGGGCGTCTGGTAATTGCAAAAAACAATTTAACTTCCGTTTATTGACGTTGTTGTCGTCTATACTAAGCACGATAACGGTAACAAAATTTAAGATAGGAAAATTAAATTTGCTGTAGGTGTTCTCATTGAAATTCAGACAAAATCGACCTGAAAATGTCAAAACGACAGCAATTTAAAACAGTTTTTTGTTCATATCTTGTGTGTTATTCAACTTATAATACACTAAATTAGATATTAGAAATTTTCAGGTTTCCATGCTGTATGTAATGGAACCAACCCCACCTCTCTACGATGTCAAATACTAAAGTTATTACAAAAATGAAATACTGTATTTCAAAACGTGACCTTCCACGAAAATGTTATTTTCGTAAAGCAGTGCCACGAGCATAGCGAGTGGAGCCTCACTCACATATTTACATCATTGTGGTTCGTCAGAGCACAAACATTACGAGCAAAGTGAGTGGAACAGTTTTAATTTATTTCGAGGTACAAAAAACCTGTGTAAAAACTATTTTAAACAAATTTACCCTACTAGCTAATAGTACAAATTTAACATTTCCTACAAGGTCCAAGTAACCAATTTTGGGCATATACAGGGGTCTCCAAACTTATCATCTATAGGGCCAAACTGAAAAATCTAAGTATGAACGCCGGCCTCCGGGAAGTATGAAATACCCCCAGATAAAAAAGGGGTCCAGGGGATATTTCATTTTGAAAAATTAACATTTCGAAACAGCGTTTAAAGGCTTTCTATACATATATTATAATTAAAATTTAATAAATACTTCTTTATTTTTAGTGGTTATAATTTTAGTAAACTTAAAAATGAAATTGGTGAAAATGGAGTTGAGCACTACCTAATGTCGTTGGGGTTTTTTACTACCATAATTTTAAATTCTTAAAGTGTAATATACTGCTTTAACTTATCATATAATATGAAACGTTTTCGATCTTAGCTCATTGTTAGGACAAAATTGGTCGTTATACTCAAGGTAGTCAGATAAGCAGCGGGCCGGACAAATCCTCTTCGCGGGCCGGATCTGGCCCGCGGGCCGTAGTTTGGAGACCCCTAAATAGAGGATCCGCTTGTGATTACAGTGTATAAATAGAGCTGGATAAGTACCAAGATGGCATCCATCCACTTGTTTAACTTTGTAGGCTGTGAAATTTATCATAATTATATAATGACACTTTTAATACTTTCAACATAATTAAACAAACTTTGTAAAGTGGGCATTCCCTTTTTGAATTTATTATATTCTAAGTAGACATGTGATTTACAGTTTAACACTTTAAACTGTTTACTTTCATAATCTTATTATAAGAGACACTTCAGTCAGCTGATCAATACGCCTAAGTTGTTGAAAACTACTTAATATGTTCAATTTTATTCTTCAAAAAGAAGGTGAACACGCTGGCATCATTTTGATAGTTGGTGCTTTGGCCTTTTTTCTCACATTTTATACTGAATCGAAGAAAGATTTAGGTTTCTTTGTCAGAGTGAATGAGAAAAGAAATTTAAAGAATTAGTAGGTATGAAATATATTTCACCCAGAAAAATTTGATCCCAAGGAGGGATTTAAACATCAACATTTTATTGTTATTATAATTTTAGAAACACGATATTTTAAAAATTAAAAACCTAATTATTATTTATCATTTCAAGAATATTGTAAATGATATTTTAGTAACTTCCAGTTAATTTCAATAGTTTAAATCTGGATTTAAGGATTTGTCTTGCTCAATCAATCCCTAGACCCTAGACTATTACAAAACCCGTGACGCTTCTTAAACAATAACCAAGGTTTAATTTCTAAGCCCGGGACGGATATTCTAAAAAAAGAACTTAATTTTCAAAATGTCGCATCTACACGTTGTTAATAGAATAAATCGGTCTCCTTTTCCACCTTTTTACTTTGCATATATATTTTGAATAGGCCTATATAATCTCTGATTTAAGCCAAGGAATTGTAAGCACTGATTTGATATTTAGGCATATTTTTATCCAGCCACAAAATCGCGTATATAAATATAGGGGACAGTTTTGTGGTCAGGCGGTAAAAAACACCACACTTGAATATAAAAGCTGTTAATCCATTTTTTCGTTACTACCTGGTTGTAATCAACTGATCGTTGTATCTTATATGAACGACCACATAAAAGCGTGTTCTAGAAATTTTGCACATAACGCGAGTTCAAATTGTCCCCAGATTTTGCTCAAATTTACTATGTGAGCAGGGATTGAGAAACTATTGGACGAGTAACGCAACCAAAAATTTTAAAAAATCAAAAAAAGTTTAAAAAACCAAAAAATAACGTCGTACAACGTACTATCGAAGTGTGCTTTTTACGATTAAAAATTTTATAAAACAACCTCAAAAAAACAATATATATAGGTTTTTTTTGTTAATCATATTTACTTAGGATTTATATTTCCGCCTTCAGCCGTGTCTTACTGGTTCTTTAGTTATTCATCCCAGTTTATAAAATCGAATTTAAATTATTGTTCTCAAGGTTAGTTATGGAAATTTTTTTTAAATATTAAACCTGAACAATATTTATTGTTTGTGATTCTTCGCACTGTTTTGAGTCATTAATCTTCACATTTAACAAAAAATTGTAAATAAATTGACATCCTTTTTTTTGTAGAAATTAAATCATTTTTGCCCAATAACCGTGGACGATTGATTTTTCTTTGAACCGGAATTTGTGGGGAGTTGTCAACAAATAAATTATTGTCGAAAAACTTTGTTTTTAGTCTTTAAAGATTACTTTTAAAACAAAACTTTATCAAAAACTGTATATACTACCAAGTTTTAAGTTATCAACAAAATGAAAAAAAAAACCGGAAAAGATTTACACCCCTAGCCCTCAAATACTCTAATCACTTCAGGCTCGTAAAAGATCAAGAGTCAGTCAAAACAGACCTCATAGGAAAGTATAAAGAGAGAAATCTAACCAAAAGAGGGAACTCTAAAAGGGTTCCCTCGCGATTCCCAAGCTCGACTCATTAAAATGAACCCCTGAGAGTAGGTAACTCGTTTTTATCAAGTGTGATAAACCTAGAACATGATAAAAGTTTAAAATTTCTACAGGTAGCAAACTAATAAAAAACACAGCAAAAATTAGGCCTAATCAGTTTATTATTTTAATTTCCGTAAGCTATATTGAAGTTTTTAACTTTCCCCATATTCTAGGTTTATCACTTGAAAACGGGAGTTGATTTATACTTTCGAAACGTGGTGTATTAGTTGTGTTCAAATACACAATTAATGCAAAATATTAGTTTAAACTACATCAATAAAATGAATTAGGAGACAAATAACTTTAAAACCAGGCAGATGTCATTCTAAGGAAACTTTAAAACGGATCTTTGAACACCGAATTGTTCATCCAAAAAATGTGGAAAAAAAACCAAAGTAAAAACTAAACAAATTCAATCTAAATGATAATATAAAATAGAACTTACCTCACGAGCTTTTCATTCTCGATACCAGTGTAATAATGCTTTTAAAGCAAATAATCATCGCTTTATTATCAACCGCACGTGACTTTCGACATCCAAGGTTATAAAAGTGGTCAACACTCGAAATTAGTATTAAAAAAAAAGAAAAGATTATTGTAAAACTGAAGTGATTAGCGGATATGAGTAGAGGGTATGGAGATATCAAGATGTGACCATTGTAATTGACTACCTGTATGATGATATAAAACTTTGTTTTTAACCACTTGAAAAATAAAATCAGTATGATTATACCTCGTCTACTGATAATGATTAGGTTACAAGAATCATTTCAATATTAATGAATCTCTTGTCAGTAGTTTGACAAACCTTTACTTCCTGTAAGAACTAGTATTTCGTATGACATTATATTTTGAACAGGTAGTAGAAATGTCTAAAGGTTGATCTGTTGAGATTTTGTCAGTAAATTTTTTAATTTAAGTTAAAATGTTTGCTTCTATTAGTTCAACCGTGTGTCACCCTCAGGACATGACAATCCCGAGGGGACCTAGCTGGATCTACAGTCTTTATTGTGTAGATCAGGCCTCTCTTGACCAACTGTTGTTCTTTTCCGAAGCTGACGTTGTTAGAGTATTCGAGAGCTAGAGATTCTTTCATTCTTTTTTTATAAATCGATAATGACTGAAAGGTGTTTCATTTTTAAACAATGAGGGAAATATAAACTATATTATATAAAGTGTGTTTCAGGACAAAAAGCACATACTTTGTGAACAAATTCTACAGTTTCGTTTTGCGTCTGTTTGTAGTTTTTTGAATAATAATTTTGGAAATTATTAGGATTTGGAATACACAGTTTGTATGTAACTTTTTACCAGTATACTAAGAACCAAAACTTTATTATGGTAATTTTTAAAATAGCGGTAGTTTAAAATTTTAATGTTAAATTTCACAAAAATCGTTCTTTTTACAAAAAATGTACAAGAAACAAAATATCTTCTCCTTTTAACGACAAACAAAATCGGTTTTTAATTTTTCTGTACGTCAAAGTATAAAAAACTAAAAACCTTATTTTGTAAATAAATGTCTACAACACCCGAAATAACCTAAAACCTAAATGTTTCAGAATTTGATTGTTTTATCTCTGGAAACTACAATTTTTTAGATTTAGAATAAAATAAATTTCCTAGAAATTTTAATTCTAAAACAATAATTACTTTTCGAAAAAAACACAAAATGGGCAACAAGCGAAAAACAAATAGTTTCCGGACCTATGTAAAGTTTTTCTTATATTTCGTCACACCCTGTACAGTAATGAAAAGATAACAACTTTTTTTGCTCCAAAATGTTTAGAAAAGAGAGACCTTTAAAATGAGGTATCACACGACCTATGTTTCTATTTGAAAATTTTCCAAAAACACCACCCTGCCCCCTAAAAGTGCCCTTTTGGGTCATTGAGAAGCGTCGAAAATAATTTTCCTGAATTCTTTGGGGTCGAAAAAGGGGGTTTCTAATTGGAAGGAAATTTTTATCTGGTTTCGTTTAGGCGCTGTCCATGTGGTCTGAAACACCCAGTATAAACAATTCACGAAGTATGTACGGTACCTTTCCTTCTGAAACACCATGTATAATGTCGCGGTATTATCTATTTTGAAAAATTAACATTTACGGAACTTTATGGTTGGTGTAGTGATGTCCTTCACGCTAGGCTCAATCTTCCTTGGAGCATCTTGATAACTAAAATTGAAAAACGACAATTCAATTGGTAGAATATAGTTCAAAGTTTACTAAAATACCTTCTTGTAGGCCTAAACTCTTCAGGGCTGTGAAGCAAGTTATCACTTATTTTATGCAGGTATCAAATCTGAAGCTAATGATAATGGTATATATTTTTTACAATAACAATGATAAACGCTACGGCTAAAAAAAGTGTTGATAACATAATCTAAAAATGCATACAAATATTGTTATGCAATCAATTTAAAACTGCCGACAGTTTGTGAACACATAAATAATGTCTCTCACAATACACAACTGGTGAAGTATGAAATTCTGGTCAGATCGCCAACGAAACACCTTCTAACGGATCACATAACAAAACAAAATTTTGTTGGCTGCATTTTAACGTACTAATATGGCGAACTACGTCACAAATATTTTCATGGTGAGTATTTACAGTGGTGGTATGGTAGAACTGACCATACGTATAAACCAAAGACTATGTGGAAACATGAACATGTCTTATTTCCCCTTTCTGAAGAGTGTAACGCGTGACCTTGTAGTCACTCCTTGCTGTGAATTAACCGGAATAAATATCAGTTTAACTATGGTTGAATTGATTACAAAATAGGACTGGCGGTCGGAAAGGGAGAGGAAGCGGCGTTGCCACGTTGACCGTCTGGCTCGCTTGGTAAACAGCGAGATAGCACAGTAAAGCTCAAATCAGTGACTGAAACTAGAGCGCAGGTATGGCAACAGTGTACGGAATTCTCGTAACTGATTGGCCGCCGGTCTCGCTCCCCTCCTGCACTCCTAAGAGTCCCAGTTCTAATTTGTAATCAATTCAACTATAAAAGTAGATTAATTTTTATTTTCAAGTGTACAGACTCGGTCTAACTTGGAATTTACTATTTCTTGTTTGACTGAGTAGTTCTGTTGGCTTGTGCTTTTTATTAATCACGTTTTTATCTTGCTTATTGTGAGCCCTCAGGCTTAGTTTTACCCTGGGTTTCGTTTTTAGTTTACTAGTTTTATAATAAATGTTGAGCTTGACTTATGAGAAAAATTATACAGTATAACAAACACACAGAACACAATTCTCACAAAAAATACGCCTAAGTATCAGACGCGTTTCAACGACAAGGTCGTCCTCTTATAGTTAAGTTATATTTTGATTGGTGTAGCTCGTGTATCACTGAAGAGGACGACCTTGTCGTTGAAACGCGTCTGACACTTAGGCGTATTTTTTGTGAGAATTGTGTTCTGTGTGTTTGTTATACTGTATTACTAGTTTTAGTTTTGCTTTAAATAGTCATATGGTACTAGGCTATGAAGACTCTTTTCATATTTCTCATGTTTTTGGTTCTTCGACTTGATAACGAGAGTTGATACATACTCTCAAAACGTCATGCAGTTATATATAACGAATAAATTATATCAATAATAAAAATAAAGAGGTTTTATTTGTACGTTAGAAATTTTTATTTTTTTCATTTACAAATATTTTAAGCTGTTCAAAAGTGATCCACATTACAATATTCCATACCACCAAACGACAAAATGATGGTGCGCATCTAAACAAAGAAAAACAAATCAACATTTAATCTAGGGTTATGAAAAATACTAATCAAACTTTTCTCAAACACTGTCATCTTAATCAAGCTCAAAATTTAAGAGAGAAGTTGTTATTAGACAAAAATTGAGAAATTGCAATTAACTCTGATTTACTCTACGATTTGATAAATTTAGACTCTAAGAACCTAAAGACAACATATTAGTAGTAGCCATCTTTGAAAATATGCTGATTAAGGACTTATGGGTTAAAATGGAGAAATTATCCAAAATCGGCGTAAATGATTATGATCAATTTTTTGAAAAGTGAGTATTTATAAACACAGTAAGTAAAAAACGAATGACTCGTAAGTAATTTTTTAAACCTACGGTGAAGGAAATTATCTTTTGGTCTATAGAAACTTAAATTTTGTGTGTGTTTAAGACGAAAAACCATTGCAGTCATCATCGCCTTCACAAAATTGAGCTTAGGATGCTCCACGTTAATAACATACAATAAAAAAAAAAATTAAAAAACAAAACAATAACATAAAGTTTAAAGAACAATAACAAGACTAAAACTAGTTAACAATAATTGTGAATAAACAACAACATAACAGAATAACTTTTTTAATTTTATCAAACATTTTAAGGTGACTCCAAAGACAATACCCGATCGACCATCTCAGCATTGCCCCCAACATCGGTTGAATAGAATTGAGTAGGACACATAATTATCCTAAGCACACTTTTTCAGAACAACGCACCCAATTACGTTGTGCTTAATCATAAGGACACCTTGACAAAATGGGCATTGCGGAGGATTTCCGTGTTCCATCAGAAATCCAAGAGTGATCATGGAATAACCTATACAAACACGGATAACCACCACTTCTCTCGACGACTGGCACGTATAGAAGTATTCCACGGACGGCTTTAGTTCCCTCAGCTTATTGGACTGTATCCCTCCCATTGCCTATTCAAAAGTAATTTAAAGTCTATACAAAATCAGATATTATAACAAGCTGTGTGACTGATATCTGATTTATAGCTTCCTTTGCCGCTTCATCAGCTTTTGTATTTCCTGAAATTCCACAATGTCCAGGTACCCAGCAAAATGATACTCCGTTCCGACATCCCAGCAAATTGTAAGTTATGTACATTTTTTAAATCCCATTATATGACCTAAATATGCCTAATTACCAAATTTAAAGAAATCATTCTATTCGGTTGAGTTGCAAAGATAAACATCAAACAAAAACCCACGTTTTCGGACTTGAAGAAACTCAACATATCTCGAATAACTCGACATCTTGTTTAAGGACCTATCTCATAACTTTCTCTCTACTACCAATGACTACATAAATACTATAAGACACGACATGGCCATGTTAAATATTCTACGCTTATTCTTGAGTTGACCAATACCCGCTAGGTCGCTCTGCTAGAGAATCTGAAGTTGATGTGACTGGCGCTAGGTGGCTCTACGGTCAAACAATGTTTCAGGCGGGTAGGAGAAAACGCACTGATGCCACATATGGGCCAGAGATGCGAGGGAAGGTCGAGAATCGCTTATCTCAGCGCACGAACTGACAACACTGACTATGCTGACGGAAGTAAGTGAGAAGATTTGTGAGAGAGAGGTCAACAGTTGTACAGTCTCAACCAAGTGGGATGCGTACAGTCAAGCTAGCGCTTTCTGATAGCTGTGTGTCAAACTTGTGACGAACAGCACCCGTAAAGCGTAGACTATTTCCCTATCCTATGTCGTGTCTTATAGTATTTATGTAGTCATTGCTACTACGCAAGAATTTTTTTATAAAAACTATAGGTGTACATTTACCCTTTGTAGAACGCAGAAAACCCTTCTCTGCCAAACATTGCTCGTGTACAGTTCATTGCGCTAGTGTAGCTACCTGGTGTCGAATTCATGAACCTAACTGTCACCACATCAATTGGAGAAGAAACAATTGTGGTGCAAAGACCTGAAAATGAAAAATATCGAATATATAAACTGTTCAAAAATATGGCACAACCATCAACAAAACTAAATTCTGTGTAAAGCAAAAGTATGACTCCAAAAATATGCAATAATCATCTAAAATGTCACGCCCAAGGGGACTTTGAAAAACTATTGATTTTAGAAACTAAAAGGATCGTCCATGTCCCATGGCCATAGGTTTAGGCTATAATGCCCCCATCCAACTGTTAGGAAAGCTAATGTTCTGTGTTGACAGATGTAGAAGAAAACCCTACCGTAGGAAGGGATTTGAGTTTAAAATGAAGCGAGGGGTTTTATCAGAATATACTGAAAATGTAGGGATTTTTGGATTTTAGACTTGTATGACAGTGAATTATTTAATATTTTACGTATTTAATAAATTTGTTTAGATAATGCGCAAATATATTCAATACTATAGATAAGACGTTGATTCCAAACTTCAACGATCATGGCTGATTTCTATTTTTATACCAATAACTCAGGAATCCACCTCTTTGGAGTGATGGCGACCAATACATTTTGTTTTGGTCCTTAGAGACTAAACTTGAGAGAAATTTGATCAAAACCGTTAAAGACGAACGATTTTAAGAAATAACAAACTTTAATCATCATGGCTGATTTATATTTTTTTACCAATAACTCAGGAATCGACCTCTTTGGAGTGATGGCGACCAATACATTTTGTTTTGGTCCTTAGAGACTAAACTTGAGAGAAATTTGATCAAAACCGTTAAAGACGAACGATTTTAAGAAATAACAAACTTTAATCATCATGGCTGATTTATATTTTTTTACCAATAACTCAGGAATAACTTTACCTCTTTGGAGTGATGGCGACCAATACATTTTGTTTGGCTCTTTAGTTAGTAAGACTTTGGTTCCAATCGGATCCTTTTTCTACGTAGTCTCAAAAATTGTTTACATAAACCCACACACACGCAAATTATATAAACCACATATGAGTATTAATATCATTCATTATATCACTGAATTATTGTTTTAGATTAAATAATATTAAAATAAATTATGTATAACAAAATATCACCTGCCACTACGCCGGAGATGAAATGACAGGGTGTCCGATCTTCCAACCATCCTTGTGTTATAATAACATGTTTTACAACATCATAGCAAACTATTTCAGAAATGTTAGTAACTGAATTCTTGGTTGCATTTGCTAAAGTGCCTGGAACAGTGTTGAAATAGTCAATGTGGTATAGGTACAATGTGTTTATTATAGCATAATATTGTACAAAGCGAATTCTAGACACTGCCATATGAGGTAATGAGCATATGAAACGTTTACCGAGCTGTGGGTTGGAAGAATTTGATACTATTTTTGTTCCTCTACATCAGGGTTGTCCAACTGGCGGCATGCAACCCGCGCGAACTACTTTGAAACGTCTTCCTTTTGAAGGAGATTTTATATAATGTAATAAAAACAAGCTTATATCAAATATTCTAATTTGTAATTTAATTAATGCAATTCATAGAAATCAATATTAATAATAGAAATTAATAAAGAAATTAAAAAATTAACTTAATTTAGTCTAGGAACCTTATATATGCCCCGCAACCACTTTCAATGTTTAATTTTGACCCTTGAGGCTTTGTAAGTTGGACACCCCTGCTCTACATGCCCAAGGTGAGTCATACAAGTGAATATCTTAAAAATGTAGCTTTGAAGAAAAATGTTTTAGACAAAAGTTATTTGGTATAGAAGGGAAAATAAAATGATATTATTAATTCTTCGTTTGTTCTTTATGTTCAAGATAATTTGAAGGTCAGTTTTTTTTAACAGGAACTTATATTTTAGTATACATTCTTATCAAAGTGAGACATTGTTTCCTGCAACTTTTTTTAATCTGGCTTAATTTTTGAAAGGCCTCCATGAATTTGTTTGTCGAAAAACATAAGTTTTAAAGCCAAACTATAAGTGACAAAAATCAACTGTATTCCTTACATTATTTGTTCACGTTTATTTATGATTAGTAGAGTACCCGTCCTTCGTACGGGGTTGACGTATATTTGTATTGAGTGTTAAGGGAGTTTTCAAGGCCACTGGGGCGGTGACCTGGTGGAATTTCTAAATAAATAATAAATCAAATAATTTTTTTTAACATACCACGTTTTTAAAACGGACTAAAAAGTATAAAATAATTTTTCATGACCCTTCTACAATTTTGAGGGAGGATTGTTAGTGGCTATGGATATATTTGGAATACTTGGAGAGAAAAACGTGGGGCGCAGGCAATCTATGATAGTTAAGGAGGAGTAAATAAATTAAATTACAGTGAATCTCATTTCCGATTCACTGAAATTAGCTGTGAATTCATCCGGATTGTCTACTTGTATTATTTACTGGCTGCGCCCCACGTTTTTCTCTCCAAGTATTCCAAATATATCCATAGCCACTAACAATCCTCCCTCAAAATTGTAGAAGGGTCATGAAAAATTATTTTATACTTTTTACTCCGTTTTAAAAACGTGGTATGTTCAAAAAAATTATTTGATTTATTATTTTGTTTTTTTCTTATGCCCGGGTGAAAGATTTCAATCGGTTTTGTATACATTGATGAGACTCTGACAGGGACATATATAGAAAATTCCCAATGCATTTCACATCCTGTTTAGCTGCAAATGTCTGAAATTCAAAATATTACCTCTTATTACCTGTTGTTTAAACAAATGTAGAGACAAGAAACCAACTGAATATTGTATTGTCATCCAATTCTGACGTATGTTCAAAATTTCAGGTCTTTAGCTTATCGGGAAGTTAGTTTAAACTCTATTGCAAAATTCCACCCGGACAGACAGACAGATATGACGGAAACCGAACTAATAATAAAAATGTGGTAACGTGGTAAAATAAGCCCAAGTGTTAACCAGGGACCCTATTAATGTCCATGTACAATTTCATCTCAATGGGTCCAGTAGTTTTTACTTGATTGAGTGAAACACACACAGACAGACAGACACCATTAGATTTTTATATAATAGCAATGACTACATAAATACTATAAGACACGACATGACCATGTTAAATATTCTACGCTTATTCTTGAGTTGTCCAATACCCGCTAGGTCGCTCTGCTAGAGAATCTGAAGTTGATGTGACTGGCGCTAGGTGGCTCTACGGTCAAACAATGTTTCAGGCGGGTAAGAGAAAACGCACTGATGCCACATATGGGACCAGAGATGCGAGGGAAGGTCGAGAATCGCTTATCTCAGCGCACGAACTGACAACACTGACTATGCTGACGGAAGTAAGTGAGAAGGTTTGTGAGAGAGAGGTCAACAGTTGTACAGTCTCAACCAACTGGGATGCGTACAGTCAAGCACCTGCTGCTAGCGCTTTCTGATAGCTGTGTGTCAAACTTGTGACGAACAGCACCCGTAAAGCGTAGACTATTTCCCTATCCTATGTCGTGTCTTATAGTATTTATGTAGTCATTGATAATAGTATAGATATGAAAGTATAAATAATATTGTTAGGGAACTATGTAGTTATACGCTCGACGCCCAGCTAGGTGGTCCCTGAACTGAATTACTTGCTTTTCACTTGTATCACTATAGTTTGCAGGGGTACATTTGACTCGAGCACGTGAAGATTACTTACACCAAACCCAGTGCCAGGTTTTGTCACATTCAAGTCATACCCGTTACAAATTACAAGTACTTTGTATTTTACATAAATAATTACTATTATTAATATATAGTTATAACTTTAACTATGTTCCATACTTCTTTTTGTCAATGAACAATAAAGTTGATTGATTGACAAATTCCCAAAATGTGAACCAGTTAACCTTTTACATTCTATATTCAACGTTTATTAAATGAAAATCAAATTCACGAAGAACATTTAATTTATAAACGATTATGACGTACGATAATTTTGTTCTAAATATCACCGTAAATTGGGGGTTTTGCGATATTTGTTACTTACGTGCGTGCCAAAATGGCAACTGGAAACTCATTGACAGCGAATCTGAAAATGAAGCTCTGGCTGCAAAATAAATTAACGCATAAACAGTGTGAGTTATAAACAAATAATAGTTTTAGTGTCTGATACAAAGGATTTACTAGTTATGTTAATCAACAAGTATTTAAAAATATTATTAGTGATAAATTTATACAAATATAAATTTGTTCAATTTTATTTTACATCAACTAATATATTTTAACCATTCTGAGTTATTACATAAATCCGAATGTGGTATTATTAAACGATTAAGTTAATTTTATGACATTTTTATATCTCTTAGAAAAAAATAAGCACATAACCCATACAAATCGACGCACAGTTCACTCGGCGAGTAGCTAGCGTAGCGCCTGCAACAAGGGAGATATGCCACTGACAGCACATGAGCTCAATATACCATTTTTAATTTTCTTACTATTCAATATCGAAACATCAGAGCTAATTGTCAAATAACAAAAATCGATCGACCAAGGAGCTTACATAATGATTAGTTATTTGTGATGCTTTAGAAGGTTGCAAGCCATGCAAAAAATTTCGTTCTCTGTCCTAATGATTGTTTATGTCCTGGTATTTATTGAAGGGACTTAGAATATTTTCTTCCGACTACTTTGAATCTAACATAACCTTAAATTCTAAATCCTAATATTTCAATACCTTTCCACAAACCCTTCAAACCTTCTGTTACAGCTATTGTTTTATACGCTTGAAAAATCGACGAATACTTTTTATTCGTTAAAAGTTGAGTCTGAAATCTAATTTTGACAACATCGGTCGGCTGAGCGCATAGAACTGCTAAAGACCCAGTTGTACAACCAGCTGCTACTCGTACTTCTATGTTCAGGCCATTGACTTGGTTATTGTCTAGAACAGCACACATTAGGACAATTAGATATTGGCCTCTAATAATAAACATATAGGATATTGTGATTAAGTGGTAAGTGATATACAACAATCTTATTTCCCTAAATTAATTATTTTGGAATTTGGAACGTTTACAATGTAAAAATTTAATAGACTACTGCTTGAACAAAAATATTAAATTACAAAAATCCTATGGGAACTTACAAATCAGCTGTTTATTCCTTGAAAATTAAATAATATTTCAATATTCATTACCATAAGAACCAACTTATCTAATTTAATAACACCTGATTTATTAAAATTACCGTAAATACAATTTGAGGTTAGGCTACAAGATCCACGAAAGATTTCATTAATATTATTTCTGTTGTGTCACATATAGGCCTACTAGTATATATTTCCTCTTGACAAAATTATTGGAAATACTTTCTAACAAGGAAATATTTTATAGATTACAACAAAGAAGTATGAAGTTTTTGTGCAACACAAGATACTTAATGACGATGCTCAAGGGTTCAACACAATATAATAACTAAAACCGAGTTTAATTGAACAGTTGCCAGAATGAGGATCCACCAGATTTCAACATAACGTCACTGAACGATCAGTGGTGGAACTGTTGAGTGTTTAATTTAGATACCCACTACTGGAACAAGCTGCTTCTTACTGCCTAAACGTGTTGGGTTACCCAGGTTTGGCCAAATTTTCTAGCTTTAATACTTATAGTAATAATCCTGATATTTTTATTATTAATTGTTTTAACGTAGTTGTGATAAACATTTTTTTCTAATACGTAAATTGTCTGAACTTTACTATGAAATTGCCCATTTATCATATGAAAACCGCTAGACTACAACATAAACCTTCGATAATTTTTGCATTATTATATTACCTTACATCTTCTTAGCAAACCCAGCGAAATATACTTTTAATTTGTACTAAAATATTGAGACCAAATATATAACCTCTTCTCCTTACATTCGTAAGTAGAAGAAAACTTACGAGTCCAATCTTCTTTTTGCAGTTTCCACCTGCCGACGGCAATATATCGACCTATAAGGTTGCTTGAAGCTCTAAACACTGTTGCCTTCAGCACTGAATATAGAAACACTACCACTGGTTCACTGTATGACATTGCTGAATACAGAAACTTGCCCTAAGGAAGTTGTTCCATTGCAAGTTATATGTCATTTGTTGACAACTTAATTTGGAGCGGGCTCTCTTGGCAGAGTGTATTGAAATGTAACTAATGCTGTATCTCGAAATTATTTGACATTTTATCACGATATTTTCTACATAATTAACTCATCAGTCGTTGACGAAGGCGGAATTTTAATTTTTCACCCGAGACAAAAATTCTAATTTACCAAATATACTAAACCTATACGAACTTACAAAAAAAAAATCGCTGTTTTTTAAAAGTTGAAATCATTTCAAAAAATTTTGTTTCATAATTACCAATTTTACAAATTTAATAACAGCTGATACATAGAATAATCGTAAAATCAATTTGAGGTTAGGTTACAAAATCTACAAAAGATTATCATTATGACGAACATGACATGTATATTATTTCTGTTGTGTTACATATAAGACTTATTTCGTATGTTTTTCATCTTTTCGAAGATAGAACTTCTAAAACAAACTTTCTCAAACAAAATGCCATAAGGAAATGACAATAAATTACTCCAAATGTTTGAATGTTAATCTACATTATTTTGATTACTTAATTCTGTTAATGAAAACTTTAGTGTTTAAGGGACTAGTGTTTTGTGCTCAAGTAATTGTTCATTTGGATTTGGAATCAATACATACTAACTAAGAAAGTTGCATAGTCTGTATTCTGATACAACCTTACTAAACTTACCAAATAAGATCTTTGAATACACAGATTTGACGGTATCATAGCAGCCGATTTTAACAGCTGCAAAGAGAGCTTGGCGTTGTAAAGCAGCGGTTAAACCATTAAAAAGACTCCTGTAAATATAGACAATATATGATGAGTTGTTATAGTCGAAATAAATCATTAAGGAATTTCTAAATGTAAGAGTCTAAACTAATCATCTTGTAGAAACGCCTACACTCGAGATCTTCCATCGATCCTACACATTTAAAACTAGTTTGACACTAATTTTGGTTCGTGTGTGTGTGTGTGTGTGTGTGTGTTTTAATACATGGTTTGCAAAAATACATGAAAGCTCGGTTTAACAAATCATTGCTTTTAACCAGAAGAATTGTTCATTAAATTTGAAGATGTGGTTTATTTTTAAACGTAGTTTTTATATGAGTATAAACTAACACACAACATTTCGAGAGTTTGAATCAACACCCCGTCATCAAGTGATTATCCAAGAATATTTTATGAGAAATTTAGTATTCCAGGGTCTCGTTTAAAACTAAATCTAGTAATCTAAAGGAGAACCCGGAATATAGACCTGAACAATCAAAATAACTAAAAGTATATAACGTGATGAGAAAAACTACAATCACCAAACAATATTTTCACATCGTGTTTGCTATTCTTTGTGTTGAGGAAAGTTTACAATTTTCAAAGTTATAATACTGTACGTAGTTTTAGTTTGAATGCCGCCGAGTATAGTGGAACAGGCCTAAGAAGATACTTCGCAGATCGGGTGAAAACGCTGTACTATTCTCGAAGTAAACGTTAAGGGGTGCAAGGAGGGCACTTCTCAGGCAGCTGGCGATTCGGAGGCAAAGTCAATGTTTGTGGAACGGTGTTATTTTCCGACATAATCCACCTCTTCTTCTACCGCCCCGCACCGAGCACAAGTGCCTTCTTAGTTCTTAGGGTTGTTCCACTATAACGCCACATGGCTAGAGTACAATGCCAATGCTCAGTAGTTCTGAGTTTATAGGATTTGTGAGGGAGGGGAGAGACATGGTATCGTTCCGCTTAAGATTACATTTTAAAAGAGGAAAACAATTATTAGCATATCAGGTAGGCTTATACAATTTAACACACAAAACAAAGGAGAAAGATAACAGGCATCCATGATTAAGATTATGTGTGACAAAGTAAATGGTAAATGAATATCTTTTAACTGACTATGCTTAATTGTTTACTTAAACTGATAAATGATACGATACATTTTTATGAAAGTGCCTGGACCTCAAAAAAGTTTTCTATAATATAAGCTTCTGAGCTTGTAAAACTAAATAATGTAGTATATGCGGAATGAATCCATGCTAATTAAGTACATGCACACAAAGCCCGTTTTCGAACAGCTAGTTATATTTAAGCGTACAGAACTAAGAAGCACAATTTAGTTACTAAAGACCCGATTTAAAACTGTATAAAGTGCTTATGAATAGTTTCAATGCAAATTTACCATTTATAAAAATAATGTATTTGCATCGTTTGTTTATACAAAATGTTAACCTATACAGAAAATATATTATGTACCTGACTCCTTCAGTTTTTATAATAGTTGTGATAGTTCCAAAAACACCTTTATAACGAAATTGTTTATTTTCTCTGCTGATGGTTGACTCTGGTAATATCGTTTCTCCTTGGATCTACAAATAAAAAATAAGTTGTATTTTTAAACATGCTTATTTCAAACTCATTCTTCTTCTTCTTCTTTTATCTAAATACATAGAAATTTATCAAAATATATGGACAATATAATCATGTTTGAATTCATCAAAATATAAATAGGAAGTGGAAATATATCGAAGTTTTACAATAAATCGTAATATAACAAATATATCAAAATATAAGAAATATATCGAGATATATAAAATTAACAACGGAATATTTTTATTGTAATGTGACTTACGTCATTGGGTAATTTCATCTTTCTATGGCGACGGAATTAAACTTGCAAGATTTGATGAAAGACAAGCACGCTAGTGACAAGAATAGCATTGTAATGAAACATTGTATTAATTGCCTACAAAATGACATGGGCATCTAACCGCTTCCACTCGCATGTTTTTCTCTCCTCGGTACTAAACAAATAAATTACTATGTTATACATAATTTATTATTTCGTTTAAATTTTATTATTTATTAGGCCTGTTTATTGTGATTGTTAATTGTTAATATTACAGTACATACTTGAGAATTTTACTCAAATAAAAAATATGAACATTAAAGGTGATGAAATACGCATATTTAAACACTAAATAAAAATACAGACTTGCAAAATAAAACGCACGTACCTTAATAATTAATTAATGGTATGGTAGATAAGTTCTTCATGTAGGCATATATGACAATATTTTAAAACACTAAAAATTGAGTAGTTTCTATGATACAGCGTAATTGTTTTGTCTCTTTCGGTTACAACATCCAGACTAGCAACTGTTAAAATCAAGCACCCTTATACAATCACAATCACTATTTTCATCTTCAAATCGCAAATGTAAACTTGCGATGGATTAATAGTCATCAGAGTTGCCACTACTTTCGTCATTGCTGTTGAGTTACATGACGATCCTCTCAACATTATCGTCCCTAAGTGCATCCCGATTCCAGTATAGTTGTTCGATTTTTTGAACTTGATCACAGCACTTTTTCCACTTATCATTTGAGTATTCAGAGCAAAGTTTTTTACACGTTTCTTTTTCTACAGACATGCTTTCAGTTAAACATTTCCCTCATCGACCTTAAATGTCACCCCAGACAAGTTCGATCAGCTTTAGATCGCAGTTATATGGTGGCAAACGCAACACTGGATGATCTGCATCGAAAAACATTTTATCAATGGTGTATGTTTTGGGGAAGGGCGCTCCTGGTATATCAGGTCAAAATAGAGATAAATTATGAAAATGATATCCTGTACATTTTTGAAGTCGCTGATTTCAATTCCGATGTCAAAAAAGCAATGTAAGTCAAAATTTAGTTAACTGTAAGAAAGAAGACGAAAGAAGAAAAATGAAGGAAAACTAATTAGTGGGTTCAGACGGTGAAAGGAATATTTCGTATAGTATTTCTTCCTTAAGAACTGTGCACTATGAAGCCCAATTTTTGAAATTTGACTTTTCTGTGTTTAAAAAAATAACATTTTGCATGTGCAGTTTTAAGAATAAAAAATGGAATTTTAAATGGAAGTTAGAGGCCTACGTTTCTTTATGTGATGTATTTATTTTAAACATTAATAAAAAACATTTTTAATTATTGATGGTGTTCTAGTAAATTACCAAAAATTCCTTTCTTTTTCTTTTTTGTTTTCGATATTCAGTTAGTCTTTAACATATAATAAAAACAAAGATGTCCTTCATTCCACATTAAAAGGGCTAAATAATTTCTGTCTTATAAATATTTTATAAACTGAACTCTTTTCGAGATATTTGACATCAAAAGTGAAACGTTGAATTAATGAAATTTAAGGTTTTGTAGTACACTGCAAACTAAAAACATTGTCAAAAATTTGGTATCGATAGGCCTATCTCAACTCGTTTTTTGAATTGAAAAAAGACAAATGGAAAACAAGTTTTCCTATGACCATTTTGAATATACGTTTATAGGAACTTTTTTCTTTATTTTGATGTCCAAATTCACCTCTCAAATTTTGAGACTCTACTTACTGGACATTCTGTAGATCCATTTTGACTGTATCTGTCGATTGTAGTTGTGGTCTTGCAGACAAAGAAGAAGACAAAAACGAATAATTTGCTGTATATAAAAGTCTTAGTGTATCATTTTTAGTAATTCATCTTATATGTTTGTTATTTAAAAATTATAAACTTTAAATCTACTTGCTTAGCCACATGAAGACGACCAAGCAATATCCGAAATGAACATTGCATTCAAACAAAACTGTGATTAGGGTTAAAGACAGAACATTTTCACTTTTAAATCACAAGTAATAATTTATTTATCTCACCTGAAGTCTGATTTTAGCTGTATCGAAAGGAAATGTGATAACATCTGCAAAACATGCGGAGATACTGGCTGCCACAATGTTTAATATCAATGGAAGGTCATCTGCAGCCATAAGTATCTAGCCTATAATGAGAACACAGTTGTCACATAACTTTCTGACACGTAACACATAAAGGAAAATATATATATATATATATATATATATATATATATATATATATATATATAACAAAACAAATATATAACATTATTTTCATTTCCATGTTTCTTCCCATGTAATACTTATGGCAGAAAAGTAGGGATAGAACAGTATTTATTTTACTTTTTCCGGAGTATAAGAGAATTGGGTTTCTTGGTCCACAATTTTTCTAGATGACCCGATGAAGAAATTAGTGACAGTTAAACGATTCAGCCATTTAAATTTTAGAGACGATGCGATCAAATATCCCGGACAAATTGTGAAACATATTGACCAAAATGTACTCATATATCAAATTGATGAAAATTATTAAACCGTTTGGTCTACAAAAGCATGTACATTTAGAAAAACAGACATTTTGTAGGAACCACGATATGAATTGGGCTCATCATACGTGTGTGTATGAGCATATTTGATCAATCTCCAGATTGATTTTTTTCCATTTTGATTTTTTTTAATAATAAAGGTAGGCCTACTCTCTATCCAGATCAAAATATTAAATTTAGTTTTTTTTTTCAAAAATGGGTATACCGATTTTGATTAAACTTTGCTTAAAAGAATCCCAATAATACTAAAACATACAAAAGTATAATATAATCAAAACATAAATGCAAGACAAAATTAATTAATTAAAAAATGAGTGAGTAAATTGAAAAAAAAAATGCACCTTGATGCCGTTGGTTTGATTAGAGCTTTTTTTAATTGCTTTGGTTTTGTGTGAGGAAAACTACTATGTTTGTGCATTTAAAAAAAAAATTTATTGATCAAGATTATAATTGAGTTTTTGAGTACTTACTCTAAATTAAGTTGTAACTTTTCAGATAAAAGCCTTATATATCCTCTATTGATATAATTGTATCATTTTGATTTCACTTCATCAATTCAGAAAAAATATTTGCGAATTTGAAATAAACCAAAGTTGGTTAATGTGAAAATGAAATATTTTAGGCATATCGTTCTACTTTTGAGGTTAGGCCTAATCTTATATCTTAAAACCTTGCACACACAATCATTTGTTTATTAAACATTAGTAATGATTTGAAGTTTTTGTAAATAAAACAAAATAATTTTTCAAATAAAATATTAATATACCACACTGTTTATAAAAATGTAAACAACGCCAGTGTTTTACTACAAATTTTGAACAACTGTGTTTTTAAACTGAAAATGTAATTAAAATAACAGCTGATGTGTTTACTACCCTATTATGTACTCAAATTATAGCTATGCATATTTTTAGCAATCAAACCAACTCTCTGAGATAACAATTCATAGTAATACTGCTTTAAATTAACATTTTGTACCTTAAACATTTAAATTATAAACATTCAAATAATAAAATTTGTTGTAATGTCATGTTTATTGGCTGAGATTTCAGTTTGGGCGTAGATAAACCATAATATTTTATTTATCATTGTTTTGTGTATTCTATACAATAACACAATCTTGACGTCGGCTCGCCCTGTGGGTAGAGTAAAAAGCGTTGGTTGTGGTGGTAGGCGGCTGTCTAGCCGGGGAAAGGTTCTTTGTTCGGGGAATGTTGAGGTCGGTTATGACCGGGTTTAGAAGTGTAGGTAGTACGGGGACCTAGGGTTGTAGTGTGGGAGTCCGGGGACGGTGTAGGTGTATGGGCGGGATATGGCTGGCAGCGGGATAAGGGGTCGCCACGACGGGCAGGGAGTGGGTGTTTGGTCCTTAAAAGGGCATTGGAGTTGGGAGGTAGGTAGTTGATGTTGGCCCTTAAAACGATCATTGGTAGATTTGGTCGTTTGTGGGGTACTGGTCCTCCTCAAATCTCGGCTAGCCCTTCTCTGTAGACGGCGCACTGCCCGTCGCTCTTCGTTCGTCCGTCTCCCTGGCATGTAGCACAGGGGTCCGCCGGGTCACTACTACCTTACTAATATTTCCCTGTCGGGAGGCGGTAAGGCAGTAGCTCGCCAGGTTTCCCCTATTTTGCTATTTCCCTTACGGGAGGCGAGTGGGTGGTGGTAGGTTGGTGAAATGATAAGTTCACAAGTAACAGCTATCCAGTTGAATGCTTCCGTGGGGGCTTCCTCTATCTGCTGGTGTGAGGTGTCTCGGAAGAGTGCTTGAAAATGAGTGTGTCTAGGTTCTAGTCTCTAAGGAGAGCTAGAAGAAGAGTAGTGTGTTGTCTCTGCGGAGAGAGACTGAAGAGTGTGTATATTCTCTGTGGAGAGAAGAAAGTGTCTGTCCTAGTGAGTCCCAAGAGAGGCTAGGAAGAAGAGCGTGTCTCTGTTGAGTCGTCTCTGTGGAGAGAGAGACTGAAGAGTAGATCTAGGTTCTAGTCTCCAAGGAGAGCTAGAAGAAGAGAGTGTGTTCTGGTTAGGAAAACGTCTGGTTTTATACGTTTTCTGGGCGTCGAACAATGGAGAAGCCATTGTTCGACTTTTACTGTAATGCGATCCAATCACAGGCCGGCTAGAGGCGTGGGTGGCGTAGCGTGCTGTGATTGGGTCGTACAATCTGAAGTATTTGTGTTCGGCGAGAGACCGTCCGCGGCCCCTCGCGAGTTGTGTCTGGACCAATCACGAGCTGCCCTTTACTGTTCGACAATAAGAGAGATGTATGTGTTTGGTTGGCCCAGGGTTTCCGGCACAGAGGTCCGGGAGAAGTGCGGGGAAGTGTTCTCAGTGTTTGGTGTGACCAAACGCTGAGAAGTGTTGGATTGAGTGAGTCGGGTAAATTAGTTCCAATGTAAAGGGCTATGGAAATCTTTTCCTTTTTTCCTTTTAATACACATCAAAAATGCACTAACATTTATTAAATTTACAACGCAACATTTTTATGTGTAACATAAATAAATTATGTAAGAAAGATTGTGTATAATTTATTTATATTTTTATTTATTAAGACAATTATACGCATTCCTCGTAGACCTGAGCCTAAATTAAAATGGTTGGTCTTGGTGCTGATCAAATAGACTACTTTTGTAACTTTTTTTCTGTTAGAACTAGGTAATTTTTAGTAGTTGTAGGATATCTATGACGTAATGTACAAACTACAATATGGTACTCAGATATTTCATCAAATAGCAGCATAAAATGGAGTTGAAATTAAAAATCAATCCTTTAATTTAAACGATACTGAATGGGAAAATTGAATAAAATAGTTATTTTAATTAGGGTTCTAGCAAATTCTTTACATCGTAACATTATATTCTAAGAGTTTGTAAAAATGAACCTATGTAGAAACATATTACTGAACACGAGTAGAGAGTGATCCCCTTTGGGACAAGTGACCTCATACCCCTCCCCCTATGATGCCATTCTCCCCCCAACCTATGAATTCACACCATACCCATCCCCCAAGGTACGACGCCACGTGTTTGTACTCGTATAATTTGTCGGATATAACAAGTTTATATGATAAATAGTTACACTGTTGGCTCCTAGAGCGTGTTAGTGGGTTTTGGTATTACAGTTTCAATAGTTAAACTGTTGGCTTCTAGAGCGTACCAGAAGGAGTATTGGTGTTATAGTTTCACCACTGGCTCCTAGATAGCGCCAACTGTCTAGTTTCACCGTTGGCTACTAGAGCGCAGTACCACCTAGGCTCGGACTACCGACTTGTGGCCCAAACTTCCGCCATCTTGTTTTTGCTAGTGTAAAATGCACACACATGCGATCGTCCACCATTTTCCTAACTGTCGATAGTATTTCCCAACACTCAGAACCAGCTAGGGTATCCCAGGAATACCTAATTAGATTTTCGTTAAAACTTAAATATAGTACATCCAGTTAGATATCTCGGGATTATCTGATTAAATATGGTTCAACAATGTGGATTAAATTTTGGTAAAATATAAATATAGTACATCCAGCTAGGATTTCTTAGTATTATCTGAATTATGGTTCAAAACTTTTGATGTTGATTAAAACGGATTGTCACCAATCATGCTACCAACCTGTCAGCAGGACATGAGGTTTGCATGTACATACATGTCTTCATTAGTCAACAGTACAACAGTATTGCACTACACTTGACCTAATATAAGTGATAGATGTCTGCTTTTTAAAGAACTGTCTTCATTTTAGAAGAGTTGTCATTATAATTATGTAATTGATGCTACAATGATATATAAACTTTTGGGTGGGAGAAACGTGGTCAAGGGAAGATGCTGCAGGAATTCTTGAAGACGAAGATGCTGCTAAGTTGTCAGACGAACTTGGCGAGAAAGAGCTTACTAGGAGAAAAAATATATGTGAAATATTAATTATGGTTGATGAATTAGTGAAGAAAATGATAATATCAAGATTAAGGAATAAGTTTTAAAGGTTTTTTATAAAATAATTTATTAATGGTATTAGAAAGCTAAAGTGTTAGATTAATGTTTTTAATATAAATTTTCTGTGGATAAATTAGGTTTCTGCGAATTTTCAAATGATTTTACGACTAATTAAGGTATTCTGTTAATTTTTCAAATGATCGGCGAATTTTACGGCGAATGGTGTTCTGCAATTTTTAAGGCGAATAATGGTTTACGACGATTCCACGAAATAAATGTTCTACGGTTATACTCAACTACGATTCTACGAAAGTATATAATGTTCTGCGAATTTGTATAATGATTTTTACGACGAATTCACGGCAAGTTTTAGAATGAAGTATGAAGTAGGCTACTATGGCAAAGTTATAATATTTAAAAAAAAACGTAAAAATAAAAATAAAGTAATTTAAAAATGAAAATACGATAGTTTGATGTCTTGAGTAAATGTAGTTTACGCTACAAATAATTTTGTTCGGAAAAAAATCTAGGTACTGTAGTTTACTTTGGATGTAGTTTTAAAATTGTTAAAGTTGTGGTGAAGTTGGGTGAAAAAAATTAATTTCGTAACCTAGTAATAAAAAAATTTTTAAAATAAAAGTAAAAGTCATTTTTGTAAGGAAAGTAATTTCGAAATTATATTTTTCAATAGGTTTCCCTAAATTAAATTGGGGTACGGTTGTGGTCCAGGTCATGATTCGGAGTTATACGCTTTCAAATGTGAGTTTACCTCTGGTGGAGTCACAAACGGCTTGCTGTTGGAACAGCCAAGGGTATCCCAGTAGAACCGGTTCGGTGAGTTGGTAAGCGACCAGGAACTCAGTTTCCATTTGGAAGTCCATGATCCGGAGTGGTAGGCTTCCTCTAATCTGGAGGCGGTACGCCGATCAGCGAGACGTGCAGTCTGAGTCGTCCTCTGGAGGGTTCAGAGCAGTCTAGTGTCTATCTAGTGTCTACCTGGTTTGTCCGTACAAAGTTGTCGCCAGCTGCAGAAACTACCAGAGCGGTGGTAGATATATAGCCGAGGGTCTCTGGTATCCGGGATAAGTGATTGGTGGGTTGGTCCATGGTGGTATGATTGAGCGAGCTGAGATCTAATTATTGTGGAGAGGTCGTTCAGTCTCGTTGCCTGTCCGTCGCCAGTTTTCTGCTGTCTCGCTGCGGTTCTTGAATACAGGCCAGTCACGGTGGAGGTATTCGGGAATGAAACGGCACTTTGGATCTCTGTTGGGCGGTGGTCGGTTGGTCGCTTGTGGTAAGGATCTTTGGTTTGGTGATTGGGAGACAGCATTCTCTTCCAGCTTCCTCGTCCTGGATATTTCTTTAACCAGATCTCGTTCGATGGCTCAGGCCTTTTTCATAAGGTCGTCGATGTCGGTAACATTGAAGCCGCTGAACCTTGACCATAGTTCGGGATGTAGAAGTTCTTAGTATGTGGTCTGCTGGTAAGTTTCAATTTCTTTGGGCTGAAGTCGGTCTATCAGACGGTCTGAGTATGAAAGCGTCCTCGGGTTCTCCGTGTTGTTGCCTCTTTCCGTAGAGCTCAGTTTGTAGTTCCGCTAACACGGCATGTGAATCGAAACGTCAGGAAGCCTTCCTCGGGACAATTCCGAGTTGAAACAGGCATCAAAATAGATCTTGAACCATTGTTCTGCTTTTCTCTTTAAAAGTTAAGAGTCGATGGTCCTGGTCCATTCCCCTGGTGGTATATTGATTCGTGATTATATTTTAGTCATATTTTACTTTGTTTTTACGCTTCTATTATTTCGTATTAGGCTACACTGATACAACTTGGTGTCCCCAAGTTTAACTTTAGTTTTATTAAGGCTTATAGTCCTCAGCTACCAAGCCAGTTTCTAGACTTTTATAAAAAGAAACACTGAACTTTTAATGATAAATGTGTATTGTACATCTCATAGCAATTTAGTATTGAAATACAATGAAATCATGTTGTACATATCGTGTTTTGACCAAATTGGATCATACTTTATATTGAAAGACCCTTTAGAAGTATCGAAATCCAATATTTCTGTAAAAAATAACCAATTTCTATGTTTGGTTTCAATGTTCAGAATACGCAATAGCATAGGTAAAAGAATAACGTATTGTAAGATGCATGCGCCTTAGTCATTTTCTAACAGGTATGATTAATTACTACGCTGTATGATTTCAGAATCATGTGAACTAATCTTAGCAGGTGAATATGTATATATTATATATTGACCTAATAGAGAAATTAAAGGTCTGGTAAGATAACTATATATATATATATATATATATATATATATATATATATATATATATATATGACTTTCTCAGACCTGTAGTTCCTTTACTAGGTCTGGTTAAGTAACCATATATGTATTCAAATTTTTATAGAAAAATCGGTGGACGAGATACAACCGATATTTACCATATAATTTCCTAACCAGACCTATTTATGTATGTACACGATTTCATTAAATTTCAATACTAAATCTCTATGGGATGTACAATACATATTTACCTTTCTAATTTTAGTCTATGTGTATTGATGTTATTTAAATTAACTTTATCTTCATTCTGTGTTAAAAAAATGGCCACAACCTAGGCAAAGAAAGAAGAACAACAAGAAGAAAATAATACACAAAAACAGCTGATTTTGTTTACTTTATTCGTATCAGGTAGTCTGCATTCTGTAACTTTGACTTTGGTAATTTTCGAAAAAAGTTAATTATTAATTATCTTTAAATATAGTGCTTGTTTGCCTTTTCACAGCGTGGATTTCGAGAGAGTAGTTATAATCATTTAGGTTTTATGTTATTAGCTGTAGAGATTTCCTATGGTAGAGATATTCTTCCAATGTGAAAAGTTAGGTTAGGCTTTTGTTATCTATTATAATCATAAACTATAGTACTGTAGTTAAATTTATTTCATTTATATCATGATTCATCTAAAAAAAAAAAAACAATCAAATGGCCTCAAAATAAATAATGGACATCATTTTAGACCAAAACATTTTTATAAATTACACTACATATTTTTGGTATCTAGGATATGGTTGCTTGCAATTCAAATTACATGTCATAAAATATTTTCGCCACATATGACAGGTTAGATTAGGGTTGCTTGATTTTATATTTGTTTAACATTTTCTTATTTCATTTAAAACTAATATGTAAAAAAAAGTTAAATATGAGTGTTCGTAACGAAGCGATTTAGTAGAGAAATTTAGCAAAGCATATTGTACATACCTTATGGTTACAACTGATCATCCTTTATCTAGGGGGGTGTTAGGACATCTGTCTACGTTTATTTGCATGGGAATGATGGTGAATATATGGAGTGTATCATTGCTCGATGTTTATGTTCATCCGCACAAATAGATCTGGTTGTGTAATATTATATATATATATATATATATATATATATGGTTACCTAACCAGACCTAGGAAAGGATCTACAGTTCTGGGAAGTTTAGTGACCTTTAGTTCCTTTACTAAGTCAATATATACTACACATGGAACTGCCGAGACCTAGTTCACATCATTCTGAAAATATACAGCTTAGTAATATTTACCTGTTAGAAGACAGTTAATGCGCATGCGTCTAACAACATGCTATTCTATTATATATGTGTAACTTATGAAATCTAGACACATAGGCTCATTGCGTACTCTGAACATCGAATGCAAATTTGGATATTGTTTATTTGTAACAGAAATATTGGATTTTGATAATTCAAAAGAATCTTCCCAGGTAAAAGAGGATTTTATGCTTTCGAAATGAGGTGTGTAGAACACGATTTGCTTAACTTTCACTACTAAATCGATTTGTTAGGCACACTTCATATTTACCAAAAAATCATAAACAAGAAGCTTGAAATTATTTAAAAAATACCTCATTTTACTAAATAGGCTTTGCTGTCTAGTTGATTTTAATCATCAATGGTTTTCTGTAACCACTTTTTCGTAACCTGTAGCCATTAATTTCCTTCAGCATCAACATAGACTTAAGAGTACCCTAGCTGTCCATTGTTTTATTACAACTGTAGTTTCCTATAATTCAACTCCTTCCTTATTAATGCTATAAACCTACTTGCAGTATTTGTATTTTAATCCTATACAACCTTCACTTTCCTCAGAGTAGTTGTTTTGTAATATCATTACCATTGTATATATTTGTTGATTTCATCAGTAATTATAAAATGTTGAAGGTAATCGAGAATCGTTGATTCATTATTAATTTGCCCATCACATTATGTTTCTAATAACTACAGCCTTTTAATTTATTCTGTGTAAGGAAGCAACAACTCTCTCTACCTACTTATCGTTTTCCTACCTTTCCGAAGGTTAAATACAATAAGTGATTATTACTGAATTTCACAGTTTGTCCTGAAAAGTTATCTAGATTATTCTGAACCTTAAATCTCTGTTATTGATTAATCATCAATTTTGAAAAGTTAACTCAAGAAAATGTTTTTCTAGATTATGGTGCAGTTGAAAACGTTAATGCAAATAGCAGCGTTTGGTGGTGTAGTAACAGTAGGAACTGGCATTTATCTTCATCAATTTGTACAACAAAAAGTACGAGATTCAGAAGTGTTTCAAGAAGTAATGCGTCAAGTTCTTAACAACAAAGGTGCAGTTACACTGTTGGGAGATCCTCTTAAATTTGGCACTATAGATACTGGCAATGCAGATAATTATTGTTATACTGACAAAGCGCAAATACAAGTACCAATAAAAGGCTCTAAAACTAATGGTATCTTGGAGTTCAAGGCTGAAAAAAAACCAACTGACGCTGAATGGAAATTTAATAAAATCGAAATTGAAATTAAGGATGAACTTGGTGGGCGATTAAACATTTTAAGGCAACAACTCGAGGACTAATAATTATAGATGTTAGTAAGAATATATTATTTTAATTTAATATATTAATAGCATTTTAAGTTTTTATATAAGAAATAATTTTATATTCACATGTAAATAATAAAGTATATTTATAATGTAAATTTACTCAATAATTTAAATATTCTATCTAAATTCGACACATTTCTTTATTCACAGAAAAAAATCACAATTATTTTTTAGTAAAATGTGTACATATTAGAAACAAATGTGGTAACAATTTAAAGTTGATCTTTAACGAAATATTTAAAAAAAAAAAAAAAAAAAATTCTGGAATTTTTGTTGTTTCCGTTTTCTACTCCTCGGGAATTTTTTTGATTGTTCAAAATTTGGAGGAAATAACTTTAGAATCATTCATATAGCTTATTAATTTATGTGTATGAATAGGTCAATTATTGTGAATCCTATGTACAGAGTAACTGAATTCAATTGCGGCAATCTCAACATTATAGTTAATAATTGTGTATTATTTATAAATTATGTTGATATAAACTATTTCAATTGATTAGACAAGGGTTGTCATGTGATAGTATTATTTAGAGACATTTTGCTTTGATATTTTTATTTTATTGCTTTTACCTAACAGATAAATTAGATACTTGGAACAATTGTTTTGTTTAACTTTTTTTGTTATATTCCTTCTGTTGTTTTTAATTACATTATTTTCAAAATGATTGGTTATGTAGATATTTAATTGTTTATTTATACTAAGCATGAGTATTTTAATATCTTCTTTTAGAATTTACTTCTAACCTATTATTGTGTAACAAAAGGTACTTAATGTTATTTATTGACCCTGTCCATTGTCTGTAAAACTAGGCTTAAAGACAATAAAACAAATTTATTACTTGACATAGTCTATGTAACTTTTATCTATAGAAAAGATAAATATGATAAAAAGAGGATTTTTGTTATTAACCTTTAAGGATGCACAATTATATTTATTGTTTTCACCAAAGATGTCACAATTGGCAAATGTCAACTTTTTTATTTTGGATCATCATTTTTACTATTAAATTATTCACAAAATTTATTTTTTGTTATATAAAATGGAAAGTTTTTTTTTTTTTTTTTTTTTTTTTAATCAAAAGTAAAACTAAGGCATTGTGTTTATATATATATATATATATATATATATATATATATATATTGTTCTCAGGTTCACAGAAGATATTTTTTAATAAATAAAAAAAAAATGTAAAGGTTTTAGAAAACAGTATTTTACATTAATTTTTCCAGCAAAACTTTCTTTCAGTGGCAATCCGCTCTTACTGTCAATGAGTATACTGATTAGACTTTCATATTTCAGCATGTTTGACAATTCCAAATGGAGTTATTAAATCAATATTTCTGTCTATATCTTTAAGAACTAATATATATATATATATATATATATATATATATATATATATATATACGTGAAAATTATCTAAACAACCACTGTGTATGTTTTCACATGTTAATTATTAAAAGCCTAGGAAATTAATATTAGTTTTAGAATTATTAATAATATTTAAAACTGTTTAAATATGAAAGGTGGTACTTTGCATCCATCAGTCTCTTGCTAATAGGAGGAATGTTTGGGATTATGCTGGTAAATCCATACTGGCACCTTTAGAAGTCATTCATAATTAGTCATGAAAGATGCACTAAAAAGAATCAAAACGGTATTCACTAGGCAAACTATCTAATCAATTAAAATATTAAGGAACTCTTCATTAAATTAATTTAATAAATGAACTCAACTAATTTCTGTTCAAAAATTCAATTTTTCGACACTTGCATCACCAGTACCAGTTGGAATGTGAATAAAGAAGTTATACAAAACATTTTCGGTTACCAAATCCTTATATTATACATTAAAAAAAAAAAAATTTATTGGTGTTTTTGGTATAATTACATAATGTTATTAATTTTGCATATTTTAAGTTACATTGCTATACATGACTTGTGTGCATGTACAAATTATGTGCCTATATGAACACTACTGTGTTATATGGAAATGGCTTTCTTGGAAATAAAATTAAGAGTTGTTTTTGCTCCATCATTAACAGCTTCGCTATGTTTCATTCAATAGAATTTACTGAACCAGTACATATTCCTACTTCTTGCGCAAGTTCTTAGGTAGTTAACCGTATATGACCAAAATTTACAGTTGGTTACTCATAATATCTTGAAGTTTGGCAGCCATTATGATTTAAACTGACTTTAGTATGGTGATGTACATCTGCCCCATTGCACAGGCTTGACGTTCTACTACTCTGACTCACCAACATCTGTCACTTACTGTCAATTTAAATGGTGAATGATATTCACCATATATTATTAAATACCAGTTTAGGCTACCCCACAAAGAAGTTACATGAGTTTAGGCATTATTTTATTTACCACCTGAATTTTCTAAATATTTCCAAGGGTTCTGGGTTCTTCTAAGAGAGGTCTTATCAAGCAAGCCCTTGTTCAACTCATACAAACTAAAGGCTTTTTATAAAAAAAGCTCCCTTTTTAAACACTTGTCATTTATTTTTCATCAAACCAACGAAAATTACTCAAGACAGTATGGGATAGTCTCTTTTACTAAAAAGACTTGAAAAATACTATTCTACTTGTCTAATTTATTAATATAAAACATAAATCTAAAATAATAGGCAGGTGAGGTAAAGGAGTAAACATAAGAGGTTATTGTTAAAATATCGCAGTTTTGTTTTTATTTTTTTAAATTTGTGATATTTTTATGGTAGGTATATATTTTTATAAATATCATGCTAACACCAAACGAAAAATTAAAACTATTTTTGTAAAACAAACTGAATACTGTACATTTCAATATTTTGTGAGAATTCTTCCAAATAATGTTTTAATTTTTAATTAAGACACTTGGGTTGAACAATATTGTTTCAATAATCTTGAACGCATTAGAATCAATAATATTACCAATCAAACATATCTATAGATCATATTATGTAAGTGCATTATATATTTTTGGAATGACGAGTAGCTTTTGGGTGGATGAGTTGTACACGCGCACAGCCATTACGTATTACAATTACTTGGATTGCTGTGACGTATGCCAAACCTCAAGATATCCTGCACTACGAGTAATTTACCTTGTCGTTTCAGTTTGTCGAGAGCTTACAGTATGTGAGTCACTCTCAATCAACATACAACCACTCCTTAATTTGTGATTACCATGGTAATGTCACAAAACCTGCTGAATGTCCCAAATGGTTTTTTCTTTAGATATCACCAAGCTTGATGGAAACAACACTGCTCAAATCATTCCATTATTTTGTGGAAAATAAAAATTTGACAAGATACTGAGAATGCTTTAGGCTGCCTACCAACGACTGTTGCTTTCTTCAAGCAAGAACAAATTCACACATTTGCATGATGATATTCTTCACTACCCTACTCTAGGTAACTTACAGTGTTTCGTATCAAAAAGTAAAGAAAGTCATGTGTTTGACCATGACTATTTTCTTACCAAGATCATAACTTCCAAGATGTCCCGGGAAATACTATTGTTTGTATAAGCCATGATAGTTGACAAAAATTATTTTAAAGAAAACATTTATTTGAAAGCTTTAGCAAATTACAGATAAAACTAATGAAGGTCAGATCATAACAGAAAATTAGAATAACATTGACATTGTGCTGTAGAAATATATTTTAAGATCTTTAAAGTGGTTTATAATAATGCTTCATGTTCAATGAATTTCCCAACAATCCCTCGGTATCACTGATAGTGTGTTTTACACTTTGGCAAAGTGCCCTGAAAAACAATAATATACAAAATTTATTATTGGAGCAACACAAAAACTTTATAAAAATGTCTTGTAACAATCACAAAAATCTAATTATACATAGTTATAAAAATAGATTAAACACTGAGCAAACTCACCCATATACAAAGCCTAACCAATGGAAATATGCAAAACAAGGGTCATTTGAACTATTTTAGATTGGTCACCAAAACAATTCATTCAGATCATCAATGATGTGATATGTACTTTGGATCCAATACAATTGTGTTTCATTATTACAATGTACACAACATTATCCCCCCCCCCTCAGTATTCCCAGTAAGTGTCGATAAATTGAAAGAGGAAATAATCATTGTAACTCTTATAGTCATAGATTTTATATAGACTAATAATTTTAAAAAATTAATGTAGAAACAATAAGATCAAATTATTAAAAATTCCCCTCAATGGTGTTATTATGTAAATAACCACTTTCTCCCTTCCATATTGTGTTGGTTTCAATTTTCTCTATGTTCTGTGTGCATTTTTCCCGTTATATTTTGGTAACTTACTGTGTTTGTACTAGGTGAATTAGGGCCAAATGACAAAATTGCATATAATAAAATTTTGTTAAGGTATGTATATTTTCACCTATTTATTTTTTATTAATCTATTTTTTGTTTTACAGAAGAACTGTTTTATACTTACTTTGCATAAAATACTGTTTGTGTAATAGTTACTATTTTTATTTTATTAAATTAAAGTATTTTTTCATAAATAAAATTATTTTTAATTTGCTGCTCTAATTCTAACCATTTTAAATATTTAAACTATCACTCCCAAAATAGGGAAAATATATAGTTTTATTGCTTTATTTTAATTTGTGAGAGCTAAGTGAATAATGAACTGACAGGTCCAAAATTGCTTAGTTATTTGACTTTTGGCTCACAACTGATCCATGAGTCGAAGTACCATTCAGATCAGTATATTTACCATTGATTTGACTTTCTCAGAACACAAGGCGATCCACATCTTTTTGAAAATATGATCCGGTTCCCTCCACCATTTTATTGGTTTCCAAAAGTTACAATTAATTGATTGCATAGCTCACAAATAATTCTTCTGAATATGCCCAAATATCAAAATGGAAATAGAAACTCCCCAATTCTCATGAGATTATCATATTGGTAGTTTAGAGAAATTGTCAAGTCTAGAACTCTCACAATGTAAATTATGTAAGAGGGAAAATGGTATAAATTCCCACTCATTCTTACCTCTATAACAGGAAGTTGACATTAAAATTAAAATAAGCTGATCATATTGTTTTATAGGGAATCAACCAACCAGTTACACTGATGATCCAGTTTTGATAATTAACTAGAAAAATAATAATAATTGAGCTAAATACTAAACTTTAGAATATCAATAGACATAGTTAACTATAGTTCTTTGACACTTAGGCCTTTTATTTCCTACAGCCGAACAACAGTGAAATTTCCACCATAGGTTGTTGGAGTATTATCATGGCTTCCCGGGGAAACCTCAGGGACGCCACAGTATGACGGAAAATTAGCCCAATATTTTAATTATAAAACTTACAAAATTAACTTGAGACCTGAATAAAAGAAGCAAACTAGACTCTGAATGATTCTGACAATTTCACATTCCTGCTGCTCTTGTGATTTAGCGGTACATCAGGGAAAACCAAGGGTGACTGATCGTGTTTCTTAGCTCTCAAAGTAAAGGCAATCGTGTCACATCTTTAATCTTATCAGTAAAACCAGAATTGTTCCCACTTCTACTACTGCCTACTGAGCAGGCCTCGAGACTAAATTAATTATTGATTACAAATGTGTAAATTTATCTGCCAAAAGAAATGTTGTTTATTAAAATTTTGATTCTAGACATTACACTTTAGTATATTACTATATTTTACCAATTCTCAAACGTTTCTTGTTTGTAAACAAGATGATTAAAATGATTTTATTTATGAAAACTATGTTCAACTTACATAAATATTATAAGAGTGTGTGAAGCATACTTCTAGTCTTTCTTGGAATCTCCACTCAACAACTTGTCCGTTACCAGCTTTGTCGCTGTAAACATTAAACATAAAATTTTATTGGTTAAGGATATTTACAGATGTACATTTCGAGTAATGAATATTTCGCCATACAACTATGCTGTTGATGCAACATTTTGTTTGACATATGTTGATGTGATATGTCATCAATTTCTTTTATTGAGATTTGTGAATTGTTAATGACATCGACTCCAGTATCAATATCTTTAGAACGATAACCTCCCAAAATTACCTATAATTGGTTCATCTAGATAAGTAACTACCAAAAAATTTTCCAATTGTTGCTTTTATAAATTACTTCCAAATTTTTAACAACCCTATTCAATGATAAAAAAAAAAAACTAGCAAGTATCAGTACCAAATTGAATAAAATTATGACTATTTGTCTGTTTTAATGTAATTTTTAGGCTATAATATCATTATAATTTTGTTTTTTATGATCACTCTCTATATTTTATTAACAAGATAAGTTAGAAGTAAAAAGGTATTCTGACAAAACATTTTAGAATCAGCCACCATTTTGAAAATTCCAACCAATTTTTTTTCTGGTTAATTAATACTAAAATAAACAAAATCTGACTATAATTAGATTTTGAATATATATACACATGAAGGCTGTTCAGAGAGTAAGATGATTATGGTACATGGAGGAGTTGGTGTAGTTACATGATCTTTGTAAAGCTTAGTCTGGCTCAAGCCAACTCAGGTCGTGAAAAGGTTGTTCAGGCTATTTTTGCGCCAATACTGTTGTTCAAAATGGCCACTATCATTGAAAATCCAGCAGATTGAGAAGCTGTGCTATTATTCGTTTTCTGTGGGCAAAGAACTGTATGACAGTAGACATTATTCAATGCGAACTTTGTGCAATGTATGGAAAGAACATTTTATCAATGGTTCATTTTCGCCCATTCATTGCGAAAACTTCTAAAATGCTGGCAAACATTTTTGCAAAAAACTCATGGCAACAGTGTATTTTGAGACAGAAAAGTACTCCTAGTGGCTTTTATGGAATGAGGTATTATAATAAACTCTGCAGCTTACTGTGACATTTTAAGGAAGCTGAGAAGAGCAACTATGTACAAACGATGTGCTATGTAGTTTTCTGGTATTGTTTTTTGCATGACAATGTCATCTGCATACTGCCCCATACACACAAGGCCTACTTCACCACCCTTCATATAACCCTGATTTGGCTGTTAGTAATTTATCACCTTTTTCCTAACATAGCTTAACTCACAGGTGGCAGAGTTTTACGATGAGGGTATTCAAAAACTTGTTCACCAGTATGACAAGTGCTTTAACCCTTCAATGCGGTGAACCGTCTATAGACGCGGCCAAACTTTCACCTTCTGGCGCGGCCGCCCGTCTAAAGACGCTAAATGTCGCTGCGGTACGTGCTACATTCTAGCTTCTAAATAAATAACTTTTATGAACTGAGCGTATACCCAGAACATTGCCAAGAGAAATGCCATCTGTTGAGTTATTGATTTTTATTTCTAGACCACTGTGACCTTCAGAAAAGGAAACAACACGTGGCTATATACAAACAGCTGATTTACTCAGTCTGTGTAGCGGGTTCGTGGAGGGCTCTCGTGTGTTATAGGTTATTATAACCTCATTTATTTATAAGTGTAATATTTTTAACAGTTCGACAGTAGATCGTGTGATTAGTTCTAGTGTATATTGTGTTTTAGTGATAATGTGGGAACCGCAAAGTGATAATATTCGCGAGTTGTTGGCGGCAGAATGGAGTTCCATTGTGATCCAAATATTGAAGGTAATCATGATAGTGGTGATGAAGTTGTAAATATATGCAATGTGGCTAATGATACCGCAATAATCTTAGATAATGAGGAAGTTACAGTATATGTAAATATGTATAATGTCCCGCCAGACAATCCACAAGAGGAGGAAATGTTAGTCGACGATTTTCACTACCGCACCAGAGGGTCTAGCGCTCGGAACGGCTTACCGCGTTGAAGGGTTAATGAAAGAAGAAATTATCTGGAAAAATATATAAGAATTGTAACTTTAATTTGTGTATAATGAAAAATCTCTAATTTTATTGGTATCTTTTTTATAAGAAAATGGAACTTACTTTCCAAACAGTCATTGTGGGTATATATGTACATAACTAAAATGGTGTCGAATTAGGTTAGTATAATGGCTAAAATCAGTAGAAATTTTAATAGTCTTGAATGTCAATATTTCTATGATGGAGATCACAATAGCTAGAATTTCTATACAAGAAATTCCATAATAAAATGGACTTTCTTTTTAGATCATAAGGGAATAATAAAGAAATTCCATAGTGGAAATATTCAAAAGTTTGTCCTCTAACAGAATGATTTTCCTTACTTTATGTTAAATTGTATTAATTCATTTCATACACATGTTCTAATATTAGAAAAAATATAATTTATAAAAATTTCAGTTTTTTTTATTATCTGTTTCTGCAGTGCCTTTATATAATGGTTATCTGTTCCTATGTACACTTAAATGAATAATTCAGTAAAAATAAAAGATCTATTGCACCTCATTTTCCCTGTCAAACTGTTAAAACAATTTTATAAATGAATAAATGTAAAAATTAAAAAAGTGTAAAACCATATTTAATAATATTCTGGAACTTAACCTATCACACACACCATAATTGAGCTTGAAAACATTTGTAATGTTATAACTATTTGAAAACATAACAGTATGACATAGTAATTGATCAGTCATAACAAAAACACAAAAATACTATCTCGGTAGATAACAGCAACTACATTGTAAAATAATTTATAGCTCCCAACAGTCATAAAAAACCACAACTTTATAAATATAACCTATAAGTGGTATATATTTGACTGTACTTAACCTAACTTGTCCTATACATCAAAGATTCATTGTATAGGTTGTAAATTTCATATTGATATTCTATGAATTTGACACCAACATTTGCCTACACTTATAATTTACCTACTGTGTAGCTACATCACACTATTTTTGTAAGAGTAATACTGTACCGATCCCACTAAAACCTGTCAAATATGGCAACATATCCTCCTACTCTAAAACCTCGAATTCCCTAAATTATATATTACTCCATTAGATTTTTACATTCTTTGGTTTCAACAATATCATTCAGCCAGTTCTACACTATCCAAAGTCCATACTCCCATAATTTATCTACTGTATAAGTATAACTACTTTGTACTAGACTGTTGGTTTATCTTTGGTAATAGTATCTTCATTACTTTATAAGTTATGCAAGATGACAACCAAACTTTATACTCCAAAGATAACAAAATCTCCTTTTGTAAATTTTAAATTGCCAATTTTTTTACAATATCATTGAAGGTTCCTATCTACAATAAAAACAATATACACTAATGCCAATTATTATATTATATTCATTATATTTAATGAATTATCAAGTGTCCACTATCTTGAGCAAACAAAATTATCATTTAATCCCATGAATTATCACTTTGCTTTTGTTAGGAAAAAAGACAGACAATACAAACTGTATGAGTCATACCTTTCAAAATAACAATGTTTCCTGTAGTTAGAAAAAAAGACAGACAATATAAATTTTATAAGATGTGTCATTAAATAACAATGTAACTTATTTGACGTATGAAATAGGCAAAAACTATAAAAACACATAATTTAACATACATGTGCATACAAAACAAAACAAAATCCACACGTTGGTGTGCCAAATTACTATATAACACTTATCTTTGAAATTATCCTTTACAAAAAAATAACATAGTAAAATAAAAAATTACAAGGATAGAAAATTGTTTTGTTTAATTTGTCAAAGTAAATTAAAATTAACATACATAAAATTGCAAACAATAGAATTCAAAACAATTATATTGTAACAATTATTTTTACACATAGACCGATATAGAGAGCACAGGTCTTATCTCGGGGCAGGTCGGTGCCGGCTTTTGGCAAATGGGTGTTGCCAACAATCCTCTTAGAATAAATCTCAAACACAAGATATCACAAAAATTATGTTTACTTAGGATGGTGACTTTGTTGTTGAAACGCGTTTGATTAAGTAAACGTATTTTTGTGAGATCTTGTGTTCAAGATTTATTCTATCTAATATTATCTCACAAATCAAGCTCAATATTTATTTATTAACAATCCTCTTGTACCCAAAATTGGCATCTCAGATTTTCCAAATCTCCTGCCTTCTATATTAAGTGTGAGTGTGAGTGTGTGTATGTGTGTGTGTGTGTGGGGGGGGGGTTTGATGAGAGATGAAAGAATTTTTTTTGTGGAAAGCTAAATGATTTATTTTACATAGCCTACAGAAATTCTATGAACACAAATATCTTAAATTAAATAGTGAATAATCAAATAACTTCTCAGAAAATTTATCAAATAATTTACATGTTCGAATTCGTATAGATGTAATGACATTTTAACTCTACCTCAAATGAATTTCCATTGTCCAATCATGTGCTAGTTTCCCTCGTGGGCTTGCCTTTCTACAGGGAGATCTAAAAACGATTATGATATTGGCCATTTTAAAAATACATAACTTGTGCTTAATTTCAAGTCCTACTGAATTATTTACATATTTTATAGACTTTTGTTGCAACCTTTTAGATGTTAAATGTTCTAATTAATCCACGGGTAGTGTTCGTTTCTTTAATTAAAACTTCATTTCCTGATAATTTAATTTCTTCTGGCATCTTCCTTCTAGAAATTAATTTAGTCTAGGCCTACAAACTGCTACCTTAAAATCAGATATTTATTTCGAATGCTCGTGTTATGTTGATTTTAATTTTCCCCGCCAGGTTTAATAATTTAGAATAGTACTGATATGAATTATATGGGGGAAACATATAAGGACATAATTTTTATTTAAGTATCTTAAGATGGAAAGTCGAGATTTTCCGTAATTTTAGTGTACAAGGTTGGAGTTGTAACACCTAAAAAAGGTTAATTTGAATTAAATATTTACTATAGCGGGAAATCGTATTGAATGTAATATGAGTCAAAAACATGACTAATGATTCTCAATGTTAAATAAAGTAAATTCATAATAGAATAGATTTCCAAACACAAATAAATAATAATGTATAGATTTTAAGGTAATTGAGTTATAAGAAAATTAATAAATTGTGCGTTTTATAAATAATTGGTCAAAGGGCCTAGTTAGTGATTCGCGTAGTAGATTTGAACAGTGCATTAAGTTAACTGCGAGAGGTTTTATCACAACGTCAGCGGGAAGTGTGGAACAATTTTGTTGCTAGGGCGGAAAACCCTAGAGACCGGATATGAGAAAAGCACCATGTGATTTGCCAGTCTTGTGGAGAGCTTAGTAGAGCATGGTTGTGTTTTGTAAAGTCTGAGTTTGGGGCCTGGTGTGGTCGGACCTATAGTAGTTTTTATGAAGGTGTTTCTAGTAAAAATGTCGAGAATGTAAAATATTTCATTTTGAGTCTAGTTTGGAGTGTTATGAAATATATTTATTGAGTTGAATTTAATTCAAAGACTTTTAGCGTAAAGAATGGACATATTGTGTTAAAATCGCTGTTTGAACAATAAAACTGGCTAGATGTTGTCATATGAACAGACAATTAATATTTAGCGTGTGTTATGACAATGCGATTAAACAACGAACAGTTACAAATCGTGAAATCGTATAGAGTATTAATGGACTTTCTTCTTACAGACCTTCGTAAGGTGCACAGACAATCTCATCAGGGACAGAACGACCACATCGCTGAGGGCGACAAGGAACACGTTAAGTTATGTGCTATGTGAACATGTTCTGGTAACTTGTGTTAAATAACACACACATTTATTCTGTTGTAATATAAGAATTTAATATGTTTAGTTTTTAATTCTATAATATAATTTTGATTTGTAGAAAATAGTAAATTCTTTTATAACTATGACTAATGGCTGTCTAATGACACTTTTATCCTTATTTAAGAAAAGTAAAATTTATATAAAAAGAAAAGTAAATGCTTTCATTTGATTTTATATTCATAAAATCGTTTAACTATAATTTTGTTGCAACATAAAGTAAATCTTAAATTCATGAAACAATAAATCAGTTCTCCTTCAGAGACAAATAAATAAAAAGATAAATTCAATTAATTAAAATAATATTCATGTTTGTTTTCAGGATATGTCTATATAAAAATGTCACTGTATAAAAATAATTGTGTTTTTAATAAATGTTTGTTAAAATTTCAGTTCAAGTGTTACTCATTCCATTAACCAGAAATCACTGAAAGTACACGTAGAAAGGACTTACGCCCTGAGATTAAATTCAATTTAAATTCATAAAAAAAAACAATTAACTTTTCTAAATTGATGTTAACACGTCTGGCGCCCTTTAGCTGAGCAAATTTTCAATAAAAAACTTTAAAATTAAATTAAATTCATTTTTTATAAAAAAAGTAATATTTATAAATAAACTGTAGAAGGTCATAATTTATATTTGTTACAGAGTCTTGCATATTTTCCGCTAGGTGCTGTGTGTGTGTCAATATTCCAATTCAATGAAATTCCTTCATTTAAAAAACAAAAAACATATTTTATTTTAAAACACATTTAATTGTCACAAAACTTAAGTTAGGTTATTCAAAATCAAGCAAATTTTGTTGTTATATGAAAAAAAAATAATCACAAATAAAGTAGAAGATAGTTTTTCATTTCTATAAATATTTTTTGCATTATTTAAAAAATATTTTTTAGTAAAAGTACATTTTTTTTAAAGAATTATTTTCTTTTATTATGGAATTTAGCCAATTATACTGTTCTTACATTAAAATGGAAAAACAAATTATATTATTAAAAAACTACTGTAATGATAATTAGGTTAAAAATAATCTTAATTTTATAGTTATCAAAAATGTGTCAATCAAAGTAATATTAAATGAAATATTTATTATATAATGTATCTTATAATTTACCTGCGCCTGCAATATTAGAGAATGCTCCATCGACATCACCTTCATGCTGAAGAAATCGTGGACGGATAACTCTATTGTAGAGCACCACTGATCCATTGTTTTCAATTGGAATGAAGCACCACACAAAGAACAAACACTAAAAAAATAATAATAATAAATAATAAATAAAAAAAAAACAATTACTTTTAGGAATGAAATATACAGTAGTCAGTAGGGGATTAAGACCCAATCAATTTAAAATATTATTACAAAGTTTATAATATTGTTCTACAACTATAATTATTGTAAATTATTGCATGTATATTCTCATGTATTAGTATTATATAGAATAGTGATGGCAACAAAAATATGACAATTTTGCTTTTATCTATTTTGAGAAATTCTTATTTAATTTATTTTTTAATAATTATGCTTCAATAAGTACATTGTTCCGCCTTTCCCAGCTTTGTTGATCAGCTTTGATGTAGACACGTTTCAGATAACTCCATTTTAAAAATACTTAATAGTACACAAGTATTTTGAGACTGGAGTAAATCCGAAACCAGTCAACATACGTTGTTAACATCACCACAACAGGGAACTAGTTCACTCGACTAGTTTCCCAACACGGAAAAACCTCCCAACACGCACATCAAATCCCCGGTCTTAAACGGCTTTGCTTCGACCAATCTCACCTTACAAGCCCCGCACTCGCAACTTGTCTCTGATTGGCCGACAGCTCAAGTCGAGTGCCTAAAATTCCGCGGCTTCAAACAATGGCGGTCCGCTACAATATTCCGAACCAATCACATACACCTCGCTCGTCGAATGGTTCGTTTCTCATAGAACTTAAACAATGGACAGCTCATTGTCTAGGACTTAGCTAATCCTAGGCCAGCTAAGCTACAAGCTGGCAGAACTAAAGTTGTATAAGTACCCGCAGACAAAAATCCAAAAAGACATTCTCCTCCGGGAGACCTACTGTGAACACCTACATTTCTCCTCCGGGAGACCTGAAGACTACTTCTACATTTCTTCTCCGGGAGACCAACAGTCAACACCACTACACATCTCCACCTGGAGACCTACCGAAAACATATAATCATTTCACCTCTTCTCTCCAGAGAGACTAGCCATCTTCACTGGCTCCACACTCACTTCCCATTCACACCTCACCATTGCTGTCACACTGAGCCACCTGCCGCCTACCAACTGCCTGTTCAACACCTATATGTTTTTGGTTTATTCAAACCCCTGACAATTGCTCCTCGCTGACAAGATCGTCGCCTCTCCAAGGGTCACCTCCGTGGCCTCCCATAAAGGAAATTAAACGGAGAAATCCGGACAACGGCAACATCTTGCTTCACCCGCGTCGCCTTCTGAAAAGGAAATTGTAGGTGCTTTGGCACCGGCGATAGTAGGTGGACAATCAACCATAGCAGCCAAGATCGCATCCTACCTATCTCCTCAATCTCACCTGAGACCTCATCCTTCTTCTACCAGTCACCTCCCAGCCTGACTAAGGGCACTTCAGGACTAATCCTACGCTCCCTGAACTCCCACCACATCCATCTACGCCCACCTCCTTGAGTCTCAACCCCTACACTACATCAACGTGAGATTAATGAAGCTGGGTAAGGCGGAACAATGTACTCATTTTAATTATACCATTCCTAGTGGAGATAAAAATGATATACCAAAAAATAGAAGAAATAAAAAAATTCCAAAACCACACAAAGAGGAAATAAAAACTAAGACTGTTAAAAATCCAGCTAGTTATGTTTTATACTACGCTGATGTACATTTTGATGATTTAGTCATCATCGTCAGAGATTTACTGCTAAACTGATATAGACTAAAAAAACTAAAGTTAAATGTACAGTTCAATACCATGGAGACACTGCTGAAGGTAAGTGACAAGGGGATTTTTTTCTATTCCTTATTTTGAATTTCACCATAGTGTAAATTGGACATTTGGTCTGTCTGTGTCCTGAACTGTTAGCCTCAGACCGATTTTACTCATTTTGTTTATATAAAGTAAATTTCTGTGTAATTTTATTTTACGAAATTTTAAAATCGGGTACCTGTAATTTGTATAAAAAAATTTTGCTATTTAATAATATCAGTTGATTGATAGTTAAATACAATCTGATTTAAAGTATTCTCAAGTACTAATTCAATAGAAAATTTATTGGCAACAGATCAGACCTCTTGAGAAATTTTCAAGGTTTTTAATATTTTTCTCATTATACCTTTGTGGCCATGAAGTCCCATGTAAAATTTCAAACTTATTTTTGTCACCTAGAAGTATAAGTAAAATCCTCTGGAAAGAACCACAAAACCTCATTTGGGGATTTTATATTGTAGATAGTGTCACCATATCAGATTTAACTCTTTTCTATTTACTAGGTAATCTTGTAATAAACTTCGTAAAGGAACATATTTGCTATCCAGTTTAGTAAACCAAAATTAGCAATAATAGGCTTAGGAAACATAAAACTGAAACATTACAACTCAGAAAACATTCAACACATACAAGTATATAATTTTAACGTTATGTTAAAAATAAATAAATCTTAACAAAATGTTTGTGTTACCTTAATGAGCCAATAAAACGGCATCCAGTGAAGTAACAAATCAGAAGGATATTCTACAATAGAAAGCAGAGCAAACACAGTCCAATATGTCAGCCATTTTGTATCATCTCCTTTATGGGGGGATTCTATAGCTTTCATTGAGCAATACGCCGGATACAGAAAGCCTATTATATTGCAAACGAGTTGAGCAGCATAACCAAATAATAAGTATATTGCCAGAAGCCCCAGTGACACTAGAAAATAAAACTATTGATTAATTATAATTCTATAAAGTTGTATTATAAAAATTAATTATTTAATTTGTATGAACATATTTATCTATCTATACAATTTGTTTTAACCCTCCTCTATTTGAATACTTCCAAACACCTTCATGTGATTTTCTGTATTGTACTTCTTTCTAAGTAACAGTTTTAGGAACTATTAGTCAATAATTGCTATTGAGAGCCATGCTGTGCATACATATTATTAAAAACAGGGTTTTATCACTTTACTGTCTGCAAAACAGAGGTTTTTTTTGTTCTTTACTATCTAATCTGTTATAATAGAAATTAATCATTACATTTGAATTATATGAATTATCAGAAAATAGTAATTATTTGAGTGATAATGTTAGTTCAAGTGTAAGTTTGTGTATAGGGGTGGTAGGGAAGCTAAAAGTGTTGATATAACTACTGACACATTCATCAACGACGGAGGTGGTAATATCATCCCTGCAATATTATGGTCTATACACGAATATGCTAATTAATAGTCTGGTAGTGTTAAATACAAAGAGTGAATAAGTTTCATACATGATTGCTGTATAAAAAACAAAACAATAATTATGTAGATTTAAAGCACACGATGTCAGCTTTCAAACTACATATAACACATAAAACATTTTATATAATTAAACCAACAAAGTATGTATTCCATATTTGTATATTGTTGATAACTTAGTCATACAACGTTTATCGCACCACTTTACGGCAATAATTTTCTCACGACTTCTGACTTCCACATCAACCTTCTTCATTATTTGGGGAAAACAGGACATATTTTTCCAATTTTGCATAACTGATTCACATACTCCAGTGTTGTTATCAGACAGCCATTCAAACAATGTAGGGTTACATACCAGTTATCAATGTACAATACATGACATGGTTTTTTTCCTAGGTAGGGCTGCAATAATGTTTCAATAACCTTGGTTGATGCTAAATCAGTTGTATTTTCAGCATACTGAGTGCCTTTATCGATGTAAACAATAAAATCTAGCAACAAACCCATTTTCACAAAACAAACAATTTTATGCCAAATCGGTTTCGTTTACTTGGAAAATAATCTTTGAATCTAAGCCGTCCTTTCCACAACATCAAACTTTCATCTGTTACTAGATCTTAAGTTGGGTAGTAGCTAGAAATGAACTTACACCTCACTGTCTCAATGACAGTTTGTATCTTGTACAGTCTGTCTCCCCCACGGGACAGTTCTTTGCAGTTGAGATGGAGCATTCTTAGTAAATATAAAGTCATTTGGTTTGAAATCATTACTGTGTTTACATGTTTTGCAAACCGGACACATAGAAGCGGTCAGAAGGTGGTTGTGCAAATGGTGGTAGAACAAGTACATTTAAATTAGAATGTGTGCTTACCAGAGTATCATCTGTGCTTTGTAAGGTTAGGTTACCATTTCGATAAAGTAGTGAAGAGACACAAAGGACTACTGAAGAAAATGCGCCTACACATTAAAGATCAACGATGTGACAACACACATTAGGAAGCTAACACACCAATTCGGGGCACCAGTCAGCTGACCACAATAACAGCTGAAACAAGAAGCAGATGCTCCAACACTATAGTACGAGTGTTACGCTGTTCGGTAGTACGCCTATTTAGCACCATGTAATATATCGCAACCAGTTTTTTATCACACAAACAATACTACTAAGCCACGTAACATGTTTTTGTACACTTTTTTGCTGATTTATAAACATAGACATTAATAAAAGTGAATTCCTTCGTTAAACGTTCCAGAACTCCTTTGAGCACTTTTTATTGGTGCTGTTCCGGAATACCATTACTCATTTCACGATAATTTGCTTACTCCATAAAGGGTTAAATAGTTTTTTTTGGAATGAAGTCTCACCTATAAGTCCTAAAATGTTATAACTGTGCTTATAGTGCACAGTTTGAAATTTGTACCCATTGATAGCTATATTCCTTTTTACTTTCTCACGTAGCCTACACGTAGAATAGAGTTCTGTGGTGGGTCAAAAATTGTTGTCGGTATTTTGTGGATAAAACCCTTTTAAGGTCCTAATTCCAAAAAAAAAAAAAAGGATTGTTGAAAAGATGTCTGTGCTAAATAATAATAGAAAATAAAAATTTTGGGATAGCTGCCATAAGAAAAAAACACAAAATTACTATTGTCTCATTAGTTGTAGATTTTGAACTAATCAGGTGTAGCCTCTAATGACCCAAACAAAACATATTGGTCATTGAATTATTGCAAAAACCAAGAAATTAGTAATGGGGCGGTTATAACATAGCCTACAGTACATCAACTCAACCGATTTCGTTCCAATTTGAGGGAAATGTGAAAATTAATTACCCAAACCAGTGTTCAAATTACAAAATTGGAAAACAAGATTAAACTTTTATTTCAGTTATTAAAAGATAGATTTTAATAAAAAATAATATATACTAAAGATATTTTTATGGTACAAGTGAAGTAAGATTAGGCCCTTATTGAAATATATATATTTTTTTTTTCAAGTCGTCCACAGTTCATATTCACTATTTGATTGACAACTAATGAACTGACATTTTTGGTGACGATTAGTTTTGGTTAGATTTTAATTGGTTTTAGGGATAGCTTAGTGAGAAAGTTTGTAAAATGTTTTTTCATCACGTATTTACCATACAAATTAAAAGAGTTATGACTAAAACATCAATTTTAGCCGCATAACCTAAAAAATGGTCAGTTGTATTAAAGTTATTATTCTCGAATTCTGTTCCTAAAGCACAATTATAATTACAGCAATGAAAATTCATTTGCTGACCATTTATCACCTGACCAAAAATCACTTTAGCATGGCTATTTCTTTCTAGTAGGAGGAATCAGTCTGATTTCAGTCAAATTTAGTAAATACGCTAGGTTTTACTATTTCTGTAGTGTAATATGTTTGTTATTAATAAATAAAGGTTTTCAAATTTTATATAATTGTGTTTTATTTTAAAGTTTCCAGTGATTGTGGTTAGGGGTATATTCGAACCATTATTCTAACCTCATTATTTATCAATGACTTTGATAAGAAGCAACTGATAACATTGTGCATAATATTGCATTTTGCAATAAAAAAAAATGCAAAAAATGCATTGTGAATAATATGATGGCTGTAGATATTTCAAAATTGTATTATATAATGAGTTTATACATCGAGGGGAAAAAAACGAAGATTATTGTGGCACAATTGACTAAAGCATTTCTCACAACAAGTTCTGTGTTACACCACTCTTCTTTAAAAGGTATAAAGAAAATAATGGCTTAATTTCTTGCTTGTAAATAGTTTGTGAAACAGTTTTTGAGATATTTGACATCAAAAACTTTTAATGAACTCCATTTTTAAAATGGTTAAATGAAAAATTATCAGATTTTTTGGTACATTGAAAACCATAGTACATAACCTTGTACAAAATTTTGTAACAGTCTACTTTAAGGCCATTAAACTATTGAAGACTGGGAATAACAAAAGAATAAACACAATGCCATCATCTGGCTCAAACTTGCATAACCTGTGCAGTTCATGCTCTGCTAACTGAATCACACCACTCGACCCTTAATCAATATCTCAATTCGTTTTGAAGTTACATCTTGTTTGTGAAAAGAAGGCAAACTGACATAGATAGACAGAAAATGAAGCATTTTTTGGGCATATGTTTATACAAAGTTTTTTTCCTCTTTTTGATGTCCCAGAATTACTTCCCAAAGTTTGGCAGACTGATCATGAAACACCTGGTAAATGTTTACAAAAGTCTACTCTGTTATTTTGCATATTTGACTATCTTTTTTAAACCTATTATAACAAATATGGTTACCTAGATACTCAAGATAAGTTAACTATTTTTGTAAATTATAAAACCAATATTAATTTTCTTTTAAAATTTAACTTGCACATTTGAAAGTTGAAAAATGTCAAATACCTATGTCATTTCATTTGTTAAGGTTTTGTATACAGTACTATAATAACAATGAATAACATACTTTATAGCCTAGACATTTTTATTTAAACTGTACATAATAAAACACTAAACAGTTTACTCACCAAATAAAACCTCTCTGGAGGCCATAGTTACAAAAACTAGGCCTATTAATCTCACACACAGATTCAAAATAATATCACCAAAATAGCTACAAATAATTTGGTTTTAATTAATAATGAAGTTATTCTGCAGACACCTTTCAACACAAAGCTGTAAACTTTCAAAACATTAACTTAATACACTTCACCTTGAAATATTTATCATTATTTACACAGTCTAAATGATAGAAGTTTCAAATTTATCTTTCCAAGAAAAATTTAATCATCTGTATCAAACAACTTCATTTAAAACTGAGCATCATAAATGTATGGATGATGATATTTCTTTAACAACATGTGGTTATTTTAACAACAATAGTAACAATTATTTTAGAACACCATTTAGTTCATTAGTCATTAGAACAAAACATCATAAGCTTGATGAAGGCTTAATAACTATAACTTATCTGTTATCAAATTTATAGAGTAACTATAGATTATTTTTCTTTTTTCAAAACTATATTGTTATGTATATATAAATTGTTTTATATAGGCTATTGTTTGGATCAACTGACACATATTTAATAACCTATTGTAAGCAACTGATATTAAAACACAGACAATGTGTATTAGTTGAAAGATGTAATAAAAGTTACAACAATCTAATGAATATCTGAATTAACAACAAAGCAACATTTTTTTCTAAATAAATAGTGAGCTCAGCTTTTAAGATATTTTAAAATTAAAATCTAACACAATTTCTCACAAAGGACACATTTATTAACTCAAATGTGTATCAACGACAATGTCTTCATCTTCAGTGATTCATGAGCTACAATAATTGAACTATAAAACTTAAATAGCTATAATTTGAATTATACAGGGTGTCCCGTAAGTATTGACCAAAACTTCACGAGGTTATACTATAGATAAAAACAAACAATTTTCACCATATAATGTATAGTCCTATCTTGCTTAGTTTTCTGTCTGTCTGTCTGTCTGTATGTTTTTTAGAAAAAAATTTCTATCTTAAAAATGGTTTGAGATATCAAGTTGAAACTTTTTACATTTAATGACCTTATTAGTGTGCATCTTAGATAAAAGTTTGAAAATAATATCATTTACAGAAACAAAATGGCGGTCATTTAAAATGTTCAAATCCTAATAACTTTAAAACGAGTGATGTTACAAAAAAAAGACAAGATACATAAAAAATAGCCCCTTTTAATACAAGCATTTTGGTACCTGGTTTATTGATCTAAGATAAGTAGTAACAGAAATAAGTAAGATTTCCCAAGTAAAGGTATGTGTTTTATTCATAATTGCAATGTATTTTCAAAATCAAATCACACAAAACATTAAAACATCTTACTTATTTCTGTTACTACTTATCTTAGATCAATTAACCAGGTACCAAAATGCTTGTATTAAAAGGGGCTATTTTTTATGTATCTTGTCTTTTTTTTTGTAACATCACTCGTTTTAAAGTTATTAGGATTTGAACATTTTAAATGACCGCCATTTTGTTTCTGTAAATGATATTATTTTCAAACTTTTATCTAAGATGCACACTAATAAGGTCATTAAATGTAAAAAGTTTCAACTTGATATCTCAAACCATTTTTAAGATAGAAATTTTTTTCTAAAAAACACATACAGACAGACAGACAGAAAACTAAGCAAGATAGGACTATACATTATATGGTGAAAATTGTTTGTTTTTACCTATAGTATAACCTCGTGAAGTTTTGGTCAATACTTACGGGACACCCTGTATATATATATATATATATATAGTTTATTGTATCTCATGAAACTTACATAGATATAACTGAAGATAACAACATTGTCGTTGAAACAGGTTTGAGTTACAGTAATAATTGATTTATTTGTGAGAAATTTATTTAAGTGTTCAAGTTTTATTTCAGCATTTTTCTGTCCACATATACAATTATTAGCTAAAACTCATTAGCAACTCAATGGTCTTTCTAAAAAAGTAACTAACTAAAAGCTAAGAGTATTTTAGTTTAAGTATTAGTCAAAGTGAAGATATACATTAAAATAACGTGATATTTCGGCAATAATTGAAATAATATGTCCAAATGTATGGGTAAATTATGGATTATGGAGAGCAATTTTATCCTTGAAAACCATATAATCCAGCAAGCAGTAGGTAAATAGAGAATTTAAATGGCACTGTTTAGAAAACAATTTCATTGCTTTAAAAACCAAAGGATTGAAGGTAAAGGAGTGGGAATTGCTTTGTACTGCATGTTATATGATCACAGTTGTGCTATGAACATGACAAGTCGTCATAAACATATGTTTACACGTTAAAGAAGATCTTCTAATGGTAAAAACTCTGCCTACTTGGTTAATGAATAGCCCGAGAAGGTTATTATTAAAAAACATGTTAGACAAAACAAGTATAATATATCTACTTGATGGGAACGAAACGACCATGTTACCCTGCTCCCCAGGGTCATTATAAGACTACACTTACACTGGACGCGGAATCAGACCCGACCCAATTCAAACTGCCTTATCTGACTGTCAAGAGAAAATCGAACACTCCAGAGCTCTTACATTGCACCTGACCAGACTAGTCAGATCAGCGTGACATCACACACGAGTCGTTCCAACTAGTCTAAACCAACCAAACATGTTTGATTTTTCTCAGGATCTGACCGGACTTCTCACAGTATACATGCGTTACTAAAATATTTTTCATTTGTAATAATTTTGTTGCTCTCATGATAGACCATAAAAGTGAATTAATTAAACTGGTGAGGAATGAAACCCAGTTGTGTGATCAATGAGTCAAAAATTATTATAACCGTGATATGAAACCAGCCAAGTGGGAAAAGATAAGGAATGACCTCGAAGGTTTCAGGTATGTAAGCACGTTTAAAAATGTTCACACCAAACATTTAATAATTTACTAAACTGGACAAGAAAATGTTCATTGTATTTATGATTAGCTTATCGGAATTGTTAAATGATACTCTTAAATAATAACTGATATAATTAGAGTTATCATACTAGAAATTGAAAAACAAAATGACTTTAGTGGTGAAAATGAATAGTAGTAATGTGTAGTCTGGTATATAGTGAATGTTTCTCTTTATTTTGAAAAATGAAGATTTGTAAAATAATATACTCATAAATACTAGTAGTCTAGGATTTATTCTCTGTTTGAAGTTATTTGTTAATGATGGAAGTTCAATTTTATTATTATACATTTTTCGGACATTTGCCATCATTTGTGTGTTAAAAATTCAAAACACGACGTTTTGGGAATCAGAATCAATTCCCGTTATCAAGTGACTAAAAACTAAAGAAACATGAAACATGAAGCCTCGTGTATAATGGGTTTTCTGCAGTTTATATTTTGAACAAACTCACCTTAACCACCCATAAACTATCCAAAGATACAAATTTTACAAACTTGAGATGTTTTACCACACCAAGATATCCTCCTAACTATATAAATGACTATTATAATCAAAGCAAGAAGAATGTGATGAATAACTAGAAATAGCTTGAGACATAGTATAAATAATATGATTTAGTATGGAACATATGATTAACTAATTGTTGAGCTATTCCAATTATTAACCTACTTTTAACACATTCGCTGCGGGTGGTCGAGATCCCGACCATGGCGGTATATCTACTTACACGCGCATGGTCGGGATCCCGACCACAGTGCCATCTCTAAAAACAGATGGCAGTATGACTGTAGCACTACACCGGGAACGTTCCTATATTGTTAGCGTGGTTAAAAGGTTAAGAACTACTTTCCTCCGCCGTAGTTTCCACGTGGTGGTGTATTCAATCTATATTGTGCGGTGTATACTTCTTATAATGCTAGTTTCGCGTTAGTGAGTGAGTTGTATGAGTGTATATTCGTGTGTTTTATTGTTTCGTATGATGGCTGGGCCATCAGGAAATGTGAGTTTTGAACCAGAAAGTGAAAGTGAAGTGTCAGATCAGAGTGATGCAGAAATTACTGGATCAGAGGAGGAGGAAACTGACTCAGAGGAGGACTTGGAGTATGACCCGACCTGGTTACCCCGCACTGCAGGGTTACGGCACATCCCGTTTACGAAAGTAAATGAGTTGTTACAACCTATTCCAGGTAACAATAAACCTATTGATTGGTTTAATTTATTATTAGATGACATTTTTCTCAATGAAATAGTAAAACAAACTAATCGGTATGCCATAGAAGTGTACCTCAAACCCTCACTCACTCCAGCAGCCCGTATCAACCGCTGGAAAGACCTTACTGTTCCTGAATTGAAAACATTTATTGGATTAATAATGCACATGGGAACTGTTCGTCTTAGTAGGATCCAAGACTATTGGAAAACAAACCCAATGTTTGATTTTAAATTTGTAAGGGACAAAATGGCTCGTGATCGTTTTTTGTTGATTATGAGATGTCTTCACTTTTCTCGCAATGACAAAACAACAGATGACCGCTTAGAAAAGGTTAGGATGCTTATAAATTATTTTAATAATAAGATGAGATGTGTGCACTATCCACCTAAAGAGCTGTCTTTGGATGAAGGAATGGTGTTATGGAGAGGCCGTCTGCTTTTCCGACAATATGTGAAAGGAAAGCGCCATAAGTATGGCATGAAACTTTATTCGCTCAGTGATCCGAGTGGTGTAATTATACAATTAACCATATATTCAGGTGCTGGAGGAGAGATTGGAGGAAAAGGTCATGCTATGAAAGTGGTCAATCACCTCATGCTAGGAAAGTTCGATGTGTGACACTCACTCTACATGGATAATTTCTATAATAGTTTTCCCCTTGCCACCTACCTCCTAAAGAAAGACACGTATTGTTCGGGAACTCTGAGGAAAGATAGGAGGCATTTCCCCCCAGAAATCAAAACAACAAAGTTGAAGAAAGGCGAGACTGTTCAACGATATGCTGAGGGGGTGATGGTAGCAAAGTGGAAGGATAAGCGTGCCGTAACATACATCTGCACAGAGTTTGAAAACAGAATGGTTACATCACACAACCGACATGGAAAACCACGGCAAAAACCTCTACCTATTGTATACTACAATGCGAATATGAAGGGGGTCGATAGAAATAACCAAATGATGTCATATTATCCAAGCAAAAAATTTTTGTACATATTATGCAGATGATCATGATAAATGCACACAGGCTGTACAATTTTGATAATCATGACCATCCCATGTCACTCTACGACTTTCGCTTGTCTGCCATAGACCAAATGTTCCCGTCCTCTACGGCGCACCCCAAAAATGATCTTCACGTAGTTTCTAAAATCCTAAACCCAGCCGGAAATGTAAAACACCCTCCTCAAAAAAGATGCAGAGTGTGTTACAAAGAGGGAAAAACAAAAGCAGTTTATATTGGTGCACAATGCCCTGGAGAACCTGGCCTATGCCCACTGGCTTGCTTTGACAAGTTTCATAGTGACTTTTAGAAGAAAAAAAACCTAAGTTAGGCAGGTTGGTTGGGATGTAAATATTGTATATAATAGTATAAATAGTATATAGTAGTGTGCAAAACTAAACAATACAATAAAAAAACTGTTGTTTCTATAAATACAAACACTATAAACATATTGTGCAATGTGCGGGTGCTCGTGCAGTGTGCATAGTCGGGATCCCGACCCAATATTTTTACGCCCTGTATGACGTCATTTCCGGCCTTGGACAACTTTAGCTACCCATTCATGGCACTTCATTATATAAAGGTAAGCTTTACTCTAAAAAATATTGTCAGCATTTCATTAAGGTTGGTTGACTAATTTCTCTTAGCAGCGAATGTGTTAAATAGCCTTCATGTTTTTTCACTAATTTATTGATTTCTGTTACTTAATTATTAAAATAATAAATCCCTACAGTTGTATAGGTACTTAAATACACTTACTATTATTCCTTACACTTACAAAGATCTAAAGTTGTACAACTATATTGATTGTATTTAAATATATTAGAGGTTAACAGTTTTACTTAATGAAATTAGTAATGTTTCTGTTTTTCTGAACAAATAATACCAAGAGTATGTAGATTTGATAAAACACGTAATTGTGTAACACCATGTATCAAATCGAATAAATCTATGAGAGTAAGCCAAAACACAAAACATGAAATTATAAATAAAAACATGTAGTCTGACCTAGTTATTTTATAAAAGAGACACTAATATTACCTACGCCTACAGTACTAAATAATTAGGTTTACTGATAAATTTATAATCATGTAATGGTTTATCTGGGGCATTTTTAACTGGGTGAGTTAATTAAGCCAGGTTTATTTCCTACAGACATAATTGGAAAGATAAAATATATTAGTAAAAGTAGCGAAAACAATGGTACCACAGAATTCACTATACATTATTAGGCAGATTCAAAACCTCCAAATCAACCTTATAGAAGATCTAGGCCAACATAATTTAATTCACACTATTTTCAACAACTTGTCTGAATATGTGAATTATATTATACGAATCCCTAAATATGCCTAAAATATCAACATGTTAAATATATATGGTATTTTTTAACATAGAATAAATTTAGAATTAATTTGCTTAAATTGGAAGATATAATTATTTTAATTTACAGCTTCATTTATTCAAAGTAAATAATCCGTGATGCTGGATACAAATTATACCAACCTATAAGTAATTCTTTAACAGTAATTTCGACACTATGTAACATCCGATGGATAAATCCAGTGAAAATATGCCCCCAAAATGCTGGACACGTTGAACAAAGTGAGATCTATGTTAGGTTACAGAACTACTATATAGCAGAAAATCTAAAATGGAATTTAACAAATCCAGCATATCAAAAACAATTAACCAACCATTTTTCACATAATTCAGAATATGAGAATGTGTCTAACATGACTGGATTGGATTTCAAAATTTTGAATTAAATCAAAACAACTAAATATTCAAATGAACAAATCTTATCTAAATATATATATATATAGTTTCTCAGTTTCTTAATATTTTGTTCCATACACGATATAGCTAATTCAAATTTAAGCTTGACTAGTGAGATTCCAGGATTTGCTACTAATCTTAGCTTCCCATTTTTCTCAAGATGCTTGTTCCACGTAAACCTTTTAACCCCCCCCCCCCCCATGTTGGCTGAACCCAGAATCTCTTTGTACACAAAGCAAGCCATTGGACCAACTAGACACTTTAAAGTAAAATAATATTAATTTAAAATAAAGTATTTTGGTTTTAAATACATTCATACAAAATTATATTATATTAATATTTCTTTATAATCTGGATTTGAAAGCTAGAATTACACAGACACGAACTAAATGTACTTACCACACATCATCTAGCCATCTAGCAAGCCACAATAGGTTGATGTGGGTAGGATATAATTTAAATACATACTTACAGGGTGCAGCAAAAAAAACTGATCTAATTTAACTTACGAATAACTCAAAGATTGACAGTGATACAATATGTTTTATTGGTTATTACAGACTGTTATTGATTTCCATTAACAAAAACTTACATATGAGCAGCAAAATTCATCAGTTTAAGTTTTGAAGATCACGTCCTTCAAATGGTGTCCCTCTTTGATTAAGCACTGTTCCAGTCTCGCACCAAAACTGTCAAACACTGTACTTAACATTTCAGGAGTCAGGTTAAGCGATCTCTTGAGTTATGGCCTCCTTTAGTTCGCCCAATGTGCGGGGCTTATTTGTGTACACTTGTGACTTTAAGAAGCCCCACAGAAAAAAAATCACAGACGCTTAGATCCGGTGAGCGTGCTGGCCACGCAATATCCCCAAAACGTGAGATTACTCGGCCACGAAACTTATGTTGCAAAAATCCCATACAGCATTGGCTGTGTGTGCAGTTGCCCCATCCTGTTGGAGCCACATTCTTCTCAGGACTATGTGTTTTCTACGAAGTTCAGGCATGAGGAAGTTTTGTAACATAAACAGATATCGCACCGAATTCACCGTAACAGTTCGGCCACCCTCTTCAAAGAAATATGGCGTTGTTGTGACACCACACCACACAGTGACCTTGGGGCTATGTAGAGGACATTCATGAAACTGTTCGGGATTTGTAAATGACCAATAGTGAAAGTTCTGTTTGTTAACGAATCCATCCAGATGAAAATGCACCTCGTCACTAAACATTAAAATTTCTTCATTGGCATTTAAATCAATCATTTCTTCAGCAAATGTTTGTCGCTTTGCATGGTCAGTGGGCTTTAATTGCTGCACAATAGCCTATATTTGTATGGATGAAAATTCAGATCGAACCGCAAAATTCGTCTAACCGAGCGGTCAGACATGTTCAAAGTAGCAGCTTGTTTACTGGTGGGCCTACGAGGACTGTTTTCCACAGCAGCACGATCTCTATCGATGTTCTCTGGCGTCCGAGCTGACCTTGGATGGCCTGTCAGCTTCTTTTTCAACGCAGAACCCGTTGTTCTAAAGTTAGTCACCCACCGCATAATTGTGCTACACGACGGAACTTCTCCATATCGACCTAATTGAAAGAACGCACGGAACTGCCGCTGATAGCAATGATTGAATCGCCAACTTTTAAAATATGCCTCGATAACAAACTCGCGTTGGTCAGGCAACCACTGCTCCATGACTACTGACAATGGCGTCGTGTAAGCTTTCCAACAAGCCTACCCCCACCACACTCAGACAAACTGTCGCTGAACAGTGCGACGCAGAAAATAGATCGTTTTTTTGCCGCACCCTATATATATATATATATATATATATATATATATTGTTTTTTATGTATAAACTTCCTCCAGTCTAGTCAATATCATTTGATGATGACCAGTTTTAACACCATGTATTATTCTTTTATATCAATTGAATACATACATTTTTGTTATTTGAGAATCTGGTTTAAAGATGAAAAACCATCGTGGCTATTACCACCTTAACAAAAACAGCAAATATAAGAAAAGAGACAGCTAACTTGCAAATATTCTAATATCATCAGGGTCGGAAAAAACAAGAGTTTGTCAAGATATACCTGATAGGTAAGATGAAAGAGAGGAACCTAACTCAAGACCTTAATGAAAAAAGTTGAAGATCCAGCTAAAATAGCTATAGCCACACCTGTACTTATTATAACCTCCTGGAGGAGTGAATATGTATAAAATCTTTACTCAAATCTACAGAATAAAGGGAATGTTTATAAAGTTCTTTAGTCTAGCCTAAGACTCATCAACTTAATTTATGAAATGTCTGAATAAGTTTTTTAAATTTTTTTTATTAAATGCTATTTATATTTTTATTGTTCAAAAATAAAATAAAATCAAGATATAATATATTTTAAGAAATTATTTTAAAATATACGTATAAATTATAGGAAATGTTGCCCACATGGGCCTAAGCCAGTGGGCAGGAGTCATATTAAATATACCTACTTACAATGAAGAAGAATTTAAATATACACCATGAAAACATACATGCATACATACCAAAAACAATACAAATCACATCAAAATTATTAATAAACCTAATAATAAATTTAAAAACAACTTGAAAGATTTGTCAAACTAAGAAAAATAAAAACAAATATTAAGATTGAACATCAACTAGGCCTATGTAAACGATAAAGAAAAGAGATAAGATATGTCAACTAGCAGGAACAAATAAATTATCTATGGACAATGACATTTTCAATTGCATCCCATCATAAGTAAATAAATAAATACAGAAGCTACAATGTTACACTATACATAGTGTTAAAGAAAACATAATTCTACAGGCATCACGAAATAACCAAAATCTTATATATTAAGGTACTATTTGGGAGGAAGAGGGAAGGAATAATCTTATAATAAGAAATAAACAATTGTAGCTTTCCAATTAACAATAAAAATATCCCTTTTATTTTAAAGTAAATGACTATAACATAAATTAAATTCAAACACAATAGAAAATTAATGAATTTCACAAAAAGGTTAAACAAACAAAGAATTGTAGCCTATATATCATAATATTGAAAATATGATGCTGGGTACATTGAATCTTAACAGTAGTCCATGTTGTACTGCTTTTTTAAATGAAGATATGTCTTGAACTATTATTTTATGATTTCTAATTAATTTTAATGGATGAATGGACTCGAGCATAATTTTGATAATTCAGTTAATAAGGTCTTAAAAATGACTTGAAATAATTTAATTTTATAATTTACTTCGTCATATGTCTTGAATGATTGAAAATAGGTAATTTAGTCATTTGCGTATTGACCGAAACTGCCGTTAGATGTCGTGGGATTCTGTTTTACTAAATAAGGTTGTCTTCATTAATATTTTGACGATATTTAAAATACATTTATATAGTAAAATTTTGTTATCATTTCAAACTGTATCAAAGCCATTCTTAACAATCTCTATAATTTATTTTGGTAGTACAGTTAGTAACATATGTAAACTATCAGAGAGATTCAGACAATATATTATAATCCCAAAAGTTTTGAGCTTCTGGTTAAATATTGGTAGTTTAGTTTCTACAAAATATTGTCATTTTTGTATAAATTAGAAGGGATAAAATACAAAAAGTTATATAAAGTTATTAGTAGGAAAAGTATGGCTCTTGTGCAATGCAACTTTTAGTATGAATTTTTGGATTATATTTAATAGTAGGTTCTAAAACCACACCTTCTCCCTACCACAGCTAATATACCTCACACAAATAATGACTGGCAATACACGTAGTAAGCTAGTTTCAACTCGTTAAAATTAAGAATATCTCTCTAAGCTGCTTGAATAAATTATAGGCTCCAAAAATCCCCATTCCAAGAATTCGGCCATTAGGTTAGACAAAACCACCCGCAGTTAGATTAAATCTAATTGTCTGGACGAACTAAAAGGAAGGGGGGGAGTCCTAAGCCAAGACATTGTGCGACCCTTGCTGAAGGCTGAATGGTCCAAAGTGATAGGAATGAGCATTGTAAAAGGTAAGTTGATTTATGATACTGAATATGGTAGGTTAGGTTAGCTAGAGATTTTGCAGGAGTGTGCAGATCTGGTTATCACAGAGAAAGTTACACCTGTTTAGGTTGACCTTAGTGACTGGAAAACTTGAAAAGTGTGTTTATTCTCAAACCGAAAAGATTATCTAGGGTGACAAAGGCCTATCGAAAGGTAGTGGAGAAAATTTTAGATAGACATTAGAGATAAGGTTTGGAAGGTCTACTGCTTTCAAAGCAGAAAATCTTCTGAATCGGTGCTACATGATTTGGTTAGCAAGATTGAACCAGCTATCTCATACAAATAAATTATCCCGGCAATGTTCTTGGATACAAAAGGAGCTTTATTCGATAGTGTCAAAGCTTATGAGATGGATAAACACTATGCTAAGCAGTAGACAGGCACAGACTGTCTTGTGTGGAGTTGTAGGTAAGGTTGTGACACAAAGAGGGTGTCCTTTCGCCGATTATGTGGAACCTGCTCATGATTTTATTAAACTAATCAGAGGCAAACACCTGGAGGTACCTCCCTGGAACGTATGCCATTGTACTAACCATTGTAGAAGAATGGTGTAAAAAGGAAGGACTTTCGGTCAATTCTCAAAAAATTGTAGTTTTAAAGCACTAATTTAAATATCTGTGGTTAGCCTACTCTTAAGAGTAATGGTTTCACTACTACTAAGTAGTGATATCGGCAAAAATTTAGTTTTAAAACATTAAGTGTTAGCACGTTATTCTCAAACCATTTATTCACTGCTGATAAACTCTTTAACGCTTTGTTTTGTACTTTATCCAACCTATAAAGAAGAAATAGTTATAAACTGGAAAAGGAAAGAATTTGCCATCGATATTAAGTTTAATCAAATTATATAAATTATGAACATAGTAGGCTCTAAAGTACTTTCCTGTATTACTCTGTAATCAGTAGTTTACAGAACAATTATCATTATCAATCCCGCATTTAGAGACAATTTTGTTTCTTGTTGAATAATATGACTTTCCACGATATCCAACTAATTTTAATTTTCGAAGTAGTTTTATCCCATCAGCAGAATCAAACGCTTTAGCAAGATCCATTAATACCACCATACTAGGCATGTTATAACTGACTGCACCATTTCACATTGTAACTATGTCGAGTCAGATCAAACAAAGCACCAAATATATCCCTGTCCTAACTGAAGCAGTATTTGCAATGGTGTTAAAATGACTTTATTCTTTAAATGGATAATAGGTTGATTTTTAACATTTTTTTCAATAATATTGGAAAGCGCGCTTAAGAGATATAAGACGAAAACTATTTTAACCATTTTTTGTCATTATGTTTGTAAAGTGGATAAACTTTAGCCGATTTATATATTTCAGGAAATTTCTTTGATGTAACAAAAAAATGTATTATAATATAAACAAATAAATATTTAAATACTATAACACTCATGTTTAAACATTTCTGTCCAATGCGTTGATAAAATATATTGCATTACAAGTGTCAACAAAAGCCACAACAACATGTCTGTCCCTATCAAGAATTTTGTCATTCTACCTACCAATTATGGCTGAGGAACTGCCCCACTGAATAAAAGGATTCAGAGAGTATTAACTCCCTCAGACTGTCTTTAAAGGCTTTTTTGTCCAGAATTTGTTTTAATTTTTTGGGGATTCTGTTTATAAAGATAACACCACCCTGACTTGGCAATTAAGATAGCTTCCTAAGTCTGTGTGGCCTCTTATGGAAATCTTTTTCTTTTTTTTTCCTTCTTTTTTTTAACTAGGCTAGTGTTATTGTTATGCACTTGTCTTTTGACATTGGGCATATATTTATACTTGTAGTACATTATTACCTCAAAAATGTACCTACAGTACATGGTAAAGTCAATATAGAAAGGTCTTTAAAAGCCAATTTGCAGGAGTCTATTTGGCCCATACCAGTTATCATTCTCACTGCTCTTTTTTGTAGTGTATATAGGCTACTTGTCTTACATTTTAGATTGTTGATTTACACCACAGAAATTCCATAATTAATAATGGAAAAATCATTCCGTAGTAGGCCATTCGCAGGGTACTAACAGTGCCAAATGTTTTCATTGTCGTCAATAAATATATATTTGATGATAGTTTTCTGCATATGATGTCAATATGTTCCGACCAGTTTAATTGATTGTCAACCAAAGAACTTTGCTGATTGTACTTCTGCAATGACTTTCTCGCCCAATGGAACAATTGGACCACTGCTGTTAGTTTTTTGGATTAGGTTAAAATGCAGTAGTTTGGTCTTAATAGTAGTAGGCTATCTAAATTAAAATAATATTTTATATTTCCATATAAGTTATTTCTATTCTATAATAAATTTGTTTATATAGTAACTTAAATTATTATGTTATTATTAAATAGATAGTAGGCATTTTAAAATCATTAAAAGTAAAAAAAAAAAATGTAAAATAGACTAGTAAAGTTCACAATGGTTATAGTTACTCGGCTTAGTGTTACAATTTGTGATTTTTATATTTTGAAAGTCAATAACTCCAAAATAAAGTACTAAAAAAGGTAAATACGCATTGTAGATCCCTTAGCGATTTAGTAGTAAAATTTATGAAATTGTGTTCTACATACCTTAGGCCTATCTTTAAACAATTGAATCATCCTTTAGCTGGGAGGACCCTTTTGAAGTATCAAAATACATTATTTCTGTCTAAAATAAGCAATTTAAAAGTACGAAATCCTAGGCTTATGAGGTTGAAACAACTGTCTACGTTAATTTATATGGCAGCAATGGTGACTGGTGAGTGCCCCATCACTCGATGTTTATGTTCATCCGCGCAAATAGGTATGGTTAGGTATATATATACAGACTTAGTAAGGAAACTACAGGTCTGGGAAAGTCTATGGTTAAGTAATTATATATATAGTTACCTAACCAGACTTAGTAAAGAAACTACAGGTCTGGGAAGGTCTATATATATATAATTCTGAAAGCATACATAATAGTAATATTTACCTGAAAAAAGACATTAAATATACATGCATCTAAGGACACACTATTCTATTACTTATGCTTAACCAACGAAACCTAGACGCATAGGCTTATTCGTATTCTGAACATTGAATCCAAACTTGTAAATTGCTTATTATTGACAGAAATATTTAAATTTAATATTTGAAAAAGGTCTTCCCAGCTAAAAGATAATACAATTGTTTCAAAAACAAGGTAACTTATGTACAACATGATTTCATTAAATTTCAATACATATCAATACGGTAGCCTACCTACAATGCACATTTACCATAAAAAAAAACATCTGAATTGTATTTTTTGTCCTCCTGATGGGTAGGAGGATTAATAAACAAAAAAATTTTAAATCTGATTTCTAAAGGTTCAAAAATATTTTTGTATTTGTTGATTTGATATGAATCGACTCAATTTGATTTCTATACTATATAAGTCTATGGAATTTACAACTAACAAAAACATATTAATTTGTGTTATTAGTTTTCCTTATTGTTTACTTTAGATGGAAAATTTAGTGTTGTGAAAATTTCAAACATACCAAATTCCACAAATTTTAATTTAAATAAGTTGTGAAAAAAGAAAATCTAAACAAATTAAGTTAAGTGAAGGTCAGTGAGGCTTTTACCAATAAAAAAATATAGCCTATAGGCTAATTTTCTATTTTTTCCTTCTTTTTGTAATAGATTTACAGGCCAAATGAAATCATAAACCTAAAGACTCATAACTCCATGTGGTTGTAATGAGAAATCGACAATATAATTTGAAATGAACAAAGCCTAGATTTAGTTTAAAAACTTGATAATTTAGTCTAGACATCATTTTGTCAAAAAATAATAAGTGGTTATCTTTGACCTGTACAACAAAAGTGTTAAGGAAATATATTTCCTCATTAGGTCTAGGCTGACATAAAATTATAACAAGGCCATTGTAAAACAAAAAATGTAAAGGTTAAGGAAAAAAATATATAAACTTAAAAAACGGACCTTGCCTATATTGTAATCCACAAATAGGTCTTACACGACAAATTAAGATATTAATAGGCTACATTTTAATGTCTTACCTATAAATAGATAGGTTCGTTTAACACCTGTTTTACTTTCAGCCCAGGCAAAAGGACCTGTCCAAGGTTTTTTCTCGTCATGAAGACTTTTGTCCAGACTTTCTTTGTATTCTTGAAATTTAGAAGCCATAATTAATTCGTGAATACACAATAATATTTACAGTTCTAATAAAACCAAAAGATAAACTTATAGAAACACTGTCAAATAGGCCAACGAAATAACTAAACTATTATTCCGCATCTGTGCTCCACTAAATAATTAATATCTACACCTGACTTTGCATTCTAGGTCTGAGTAATTGAATAAATGATTCAAAACCAAACAAGTCTACCAATATTAAAAACCATAAATGAACGTAACACAAAATTCAATTGGCATTTGGCACATTTGAAAACGAAATTCATAAATCATCATGGTAGCAACAGAAGTTATAAAGAAAAAACATATTTTATTATTATGTTAAGTTGTTTTTAATTTAATTGCTTTTTTGTTAATAAAATTTTTACATTATTTTTTTTAAGCCATACAGAATAATTTCCTTTTCTAATTGGTATGTAGTATGTATAAACTATACATCACCTCTACTGCTACTAAAATCAATACTTAGGTAAACAGTTTGAGTGCAGTATGGCAACTAATATAGTATAGTACAGGCCAAGTTTAAACGAAAATAACGAAACAAAACTGATCGCTTCGGACCAATCGGAGCTCCTGTTGTCTCATGGTTAGCGTTTACCCTTGGGAATTGGGATGTGAGATGTAAAAGCCTCCGGGTTACAAACCGTGGAGGGTCTGAGTCTGAAATTCAGCGTAATAAAAAAATAATAAAATGGGTGTGCATAAGACCACATAGTAGAAGTGTAAACTGATTATAAGTTTTACAGTGTATGAATGTGTGAGAATTTTTTTACACATTTTTAACATTTATTTCATGTAGGGTTGAGCGAGAAAAATTCCTACCATATTTTACTATTATTAGTAAAATACGATATGTGTGTGAAAAAGTTTGTGCAACATTTTTGCACCAATTAGGCTATTAGTATTACTATATCTGGGTATCTGAGAAAGTTTGTGCAATTATTTTATACTAATTGTTAGTTTTATTATGTTTAGTTATGTGAGAAAGTTTGTGCAATATTTTTAGTTTTACTATGTATGTGTGTTTCAGAAAGTTTGTGCAATTCTTTTATCTTAATTATTAGTTTTATTATGTTTGGTTGTGTGAGAAAGATTGTGAAATATTTTTGCACCAATTGGGCTATTAGTTTTACTATGTATGGGTGTGTGAGAAAGTTTATGCAATATTTTTGGTACACATACGAGATTTATAACAGCAATCATACAGTTTTCAAATTTGGTTAAACGAAAAAATTAATAATGAGGGGCCACTAGACAAACATTTAGAGTTAGAAGGACAGGAACCACATTCTAACGGCTTTTGTATGAAAATGGACTAAAAACAAATTGTTTAAAGTGTAAATTTAAATATTACTATATAAAATTGATTTCAGATAGTTGCACCTGACAGAAGATGGTTTTTAAAAAATATAAATATTCAAAATTTTGTGGCACCTCACTGAGAAAAAAGAGAGCCATTAATAAAATTATCATTGCACATTTCTTTTATGTTGAAAATAATAAATATTTATTTACCTGCACCTTAGCATTGTTTACATAAACTAAAAGATAGTGAATTGTTATTTTAAAAATTATTAATATATTTGTAATATTCTTTACCGACTTTCCCTCAGTAAGACGGGACAAATAGACAAAATGTTTAATAAATTGTTCTCACCTCACTATGGCCGGTATTACACTGTTACACTATGTCATATATCTATTAACAAATATATGATGATATAGGTATGATGAAAAAATATTATGTAAAATATTATAAAAATGTTTTGCCATTTACTCTGTCATATTCATTTGATCACATTGTTGTGTCAAAATGGATGAACATCAGTTTTTTGCTTTTGGTGCTTGTTTAAGCTCTATAATGACTATTTGTTTATTGTTACGTACAAAACAGCTAAATCAAAGAAATAAAAGAAAAAGATTGAGGGTTAGAAATTTTGTAGCTGTTACCGTCCACTGAAACTTATTAGATGCCATTTTGATTGGAAATATTATAATAAATATGTTCTCTCTAGGAGAACATATGATCATAGTTCAACTATTATAATAGTTGGTCCATAACACTGTAATATAATAGTTGAACTATGATCATATGTTCTCCTAGAGACAACATAATATTATAATATTTCCAATGAAAATGGCGTCTAATAAGTTTCAGTGAACGGTAACAGCTACAAAATTTCTAATTTCGGAATACGAGGCAAATGAAATGCTGTATAATGTAAAAAAATAGTGACTTCAAAATCTTTCTAACCCACAATCTTTTCCTTTTATTTCTTTGATTTAGCTATTTTTTACGGAACAATAAACAAATAGTCATTATAGAGCTTAAAACAAGCACCAAAAGCAAAAAACTGTTGTTCATCCATTTTGACACAACAATGTGATCAAATTATATGACAGAGTAAATGACAAAACATTTTTATAATATTTTTTCATCATACCTATATCATCATATATTTGATACCGGTAATAGATATATGACATAGAACTATTACAGTGTAATACCGGCCTAAGAAAAATATATGTCTGTAATAATATTGCAGATTTAATATTTCAAAACAAGAATGTTTCGCATAACGTTGGAAATCGGAATGTGCTGTTATCTGGCGATAAAAGTCTGTACTATTGAAAAAGGAATTTTATTTTAAATGTTATTGCTCCTTAGAGTCATTAGATAACAGTGAAACAGTGTTGAAACCTCTGTTATCTGAAGTTTGAACCTGTCAACCAAAATATAAATAATAAGGCTTATAGTTGGTGTACTCTATTAAACATTTTATTAGTAGACTAGTCTTTTGTTTAAGGAGTGTTTGTATAGTGATTAATTTAAGAAGATGGCTACCGTTCATAGGGAAGCTATCCAAAAACAAATTCAACAGGATTGGGCCAATCGGGAATATATTGAGGTTATAACTGGGAGTATTAAAAAAATTACAGACTTCCTTAATTCATTTGGTAAGGTTTTTTCTCATGTTTTTTTAAATACAAATTGATGATAGTTTTCATTTCGGTAAATATCGGTTGTAGATCGTCCTTCGTTTTTTCTATAAAAAATTATAAAGACAAAGTATTTACCTTGTACTCAAAGGATCAGATCATATTATGTGGTGCATTTAAATGCATTTCTTCACTGTTAAATAACACATAGAAAACAAGAGAATACAGCTGTTAGGTTATAGTCTAATTAGCGAAAGCCAATGTTAATATGTTGTATGACTAAGTTAGTGTATGTGTTATGACTACCTTATTATTAAACAATTCGATCATTTTTAATTTCGTATGAGACTTTTAAAGTCAGAAAATGCATTAGTTTATTAGAAAATAGGAATATTAAAGAATTGAAATTGACTTCACAATTAGTAGTGTCTACCTTGCAGCGTAAGTTACAAAATGGGATGTAAATTAGATATCGCGAAGTCGTCAGGTGGCTCTCTCTCTCTCTTTATATATATAGGCATATATATATATAGATACCTGAGTTGACTTAAGAAAGACGTAAATTACATAACGCAAGATCAAGTCAGGTGGCGCTATATATATAAAACAATAGAAACAATTCGCAATATGTACACGCCATTTTACGAATCTCAATCTTTTAACTTATACCCTTCATATAGTAACTAGCAATAAAACACAATTTGCATAGCCATTGTGATAATAGACATGATTCTTCAATCATACACCTTTATAATAATATGGTATAATATGCATGCCTAATAAATATATATAGTCACCTAGCAGACTTAATAGAACAAGCGATCATACATTCAGTGGCTTGATGAACATTGGCATTCATAACCTACGTGGCTGGATTTCATACTTTTATAGATATCATTTTCTTATTAAACTAATGCATTTTGGGACTTGAAATCTTTATTGTGCCACATAATATGATCTGATCCTTTGATTGGAAGGTTAATACTTTGTTTTCATGATTTTTTTAATAGAAAAATCGAAGAACAATCTACAACCGATATTTACCTTCAATTCTTTTCTATCTATTGATAAACATTATATTTTGTAAAACTTAGATTTGAATGGTACGGCAGCTTCTTATACCTATTGATGGAGGTAATTATGGAGTGTACATAGCACTGGCATTTAGTGGCAAAAAATTATGAAATCTTTTACTATCTAGCTTAATTTGAAAAAAAAAGTAGATTATATTTGATTTTGGAAAAGACTTTTAAAGTACCAAAATACATAGTTTAGTAAAAAATATTTAAGTACAAATCTAGCTCAGGTTACACAGAATTTAACGCATTTATAGGTTACAGTGTAACGACAATGCTGTACATTCCCATCTCGAACGTTACTAAAGAACTTGCAATGTTTATATCTATGATCATAGGTCATATGAAATGTTGTCAATCATCCAACATATTGATTCGTGCAATTATTACACATGGCAATATATATATATATATATATATATATATATATATGACCACCTGGACAGACCTATCGTTATTATGTAAATACAGGTCTGGCCAGGTATTATATATATATATATATATATATATATATATATATATATATATATCGTTAGGTAGCTATCCAGGTGGCTACCTGGACAAACCTGCTCTTAGTCATAGTAATGATGTAATGTACATGCGTCAAACCCATATGTTATTCCAATTCCTATGAATGTGAACCCTTGTCATTACGCTATAACCAATAAATGCGTTGAATTCTGTGTAATTTGAGCTAGATTTGTACTTTTATATTTTTTACTAAACTAATGTATTTTGGTACTCAAAAATATCTTCCTACATCAAATGTAGGTAGTAAACAATTTCATGATTTTTCACTACTAAATTCCACTGGCATGTACACTCCACAATTACCTTGATTGATATTTTAAAATAACATAACTCAAGAAAACCTACACATACAGACTGTGAGCAAGGTAGATAATTATACAATCGACCTTGCCCTGAAATTTAGTTAACAAAATCGTCGAAATCGTTAACTACCTATCTTATTTTTTTTTAAAGAGATCATGTTACGTGTTGCAAAATATGCTTTTAAAGTACCTACCAAAATTCATTACTTAAGTACAAAATAAGAAATATATAAGTATGAAATCCAGGTCTGGTTAGTTTACTAAGAATATAAATCCAGCTCTGGTTACGAATGCCTACTCTAATATTTATGGCTACGTTCATCAAGTTAGTGAATGTGTCATCGTATGATATTTATTTTTAAAACATTATTTAGCATGGTAAAAAGTTGTTTTTTACTAGTTATGGCTAGATGACTATATATATTTTATTGTTTTATTAGGTTTGGCTAGGTGACTATATACACGATTCATGGGTATTACAGCTTACTATTATATGTTGTATGATTGAAGAATCATGAGAAATATGGCGACTATATAATATATTTCCTATATATAGTCACCTAGCCATACCTAATAATAAAACAATATGTATATAGTCGCCATATTACTCATGATTCTTCAATCATACATCATAATATTAAGCTGTAATACCCATGCATCGTATATATACACCTAGCCAGACCTAATAAAACAACCGATCACATATTCACAAACTGGACGAACGTAGTCATAAATATTAACATAGGGATTTGTAACCTGAACTGAATTTTGTACTTATTTATTTCTTATTTTCTACTAAATTAATGTATTTTGGTACTTCAGAAGTGTCTTGACCTATTATGATCTCATTTTTCAAAATAAGGTAGGCCTAGATAGTAAACAATTTCAATGAGTTTCTTAACTTAATTTCAGGGCAAAGTTGATTGCATAGTTACCTCAAGGTTTTTCAAAAAAATTTATGTTAAGGTGTTGTAACAAGTCCTATAAAATCACTTGATCTAGTTTTTCACCATTCCAGTAAAAAGAAGTTTAATAAGTCCATGAAATTAAGGATTTATGTTATTAAACCATAACTATGAGTATTAGTGGAGTTAGTTTCGGTTTAAAACACTTAGATTATGCTTATGCTAAAATTAGTAATTTATATACTGTGGTATATACAGTACCAATTTCATCAGTCTATGATTAACAAAATTTATTCCATCTCCAAACTCAAAAACATAGCCCTATGTTACTATATGTTTCAAGTCAGGTTATGTTATAGAGGAGAGGGGCTAATGGCATATTTTTTGATTGGATATTGCATCATTTGAATTGTTTTAACAGTTTCAAAACAAACTTGCTATTAAAGCTGTTAGGAATGGCTCCTTTAACAAATTTGGATTTGTTAGGAAGTTCCTTTTACTGCCTGGGTTCTTTATTTTCAATCTATTCAAATCTTCAATCTATTCAAATCTTCAATCTATTCAAATCAGTGGTTCAGTACTTAATTAATCTTTATTAACAATTATTATTAAGAATGACTATCACCTATCTTATTAAAATACTCAGGCCCGCTTTTATAAACGGGCAGACTGGGCAGATGCCTTACCCAAAGTCGGAGGTTGGGTGGGGCCTGCGCTAGGAAAAAAAAAAGTTTTGACCGGATTTCAAAGACTAAAACGGGTAATTTCAAATTGTTGTTAAGTGATTTTCCCTTGTTGAAAATGTAAAAAGTCAGGAGCAGGGCACGCAGCAGTGTGAACCGGGCGCACTCACTATCCAGGGCAGGGGTGCCCCTCCTCTCACTCCCCTCCATTATCGCTACACCCACCACCACCGCCACCCGTGCGGCGCCCCCACCATAATACAGTTGTACAGTCGTCAGTCACAACCTGTGTCAGTAAGTGTCAATACTCACAGTGCAGTTAGTGAACTGGTAATAAATAGAAATGTTGCCTTGTAGTGTGTTGTTTTGTTGTCTTTTGTAATAACTTGTCGCTGTGCTTCGTGCTTGTGTTTGTATCGTGTCTTATTAAGTGTTATGATACAAGTACAAACAGTAAAAAATGCATAAAAAACCTAGTGGAGCCGAGAACCGTAAGCGGTTGGCTCAAAGAAAACAAACTCAAGCAGAGGTTTTAAAGAAAGTGAAGTGTATTAACCAGTATTTCAACAAGCCTAGTGAAGAGGAACACCAGTCCCAGTCTTCCATCGTCCAACCTCAAGTTGACCCAGTTCGAATTGACGACCTGCAGAGTACTACTACTATTTATGAGACTGAGAATGAGATTTGCCATGAACAAAGAGATCAAATTTCAAATAACAGACGAAGTTTGTAATAATGTAGAACAATCACAATGCGTAAAGGTAACGTCAAATCTACCGACATCTTCTTCTCAACCGGATTTTCAATTTCACCCAGCTATTACATGTAACTTAACTGAACCAATTTTCACTTTTACTTTTACATTAGATGACCCAGCTACATGGGATATGAAAGAACAGAGTGTCGTGAAGAAAGTTATTGATTCTGGCATAAAACAGAATTTAGAGGCTGATTTTTCTAGGTCAGATCGGCAATATAAAGATGCAAAGCGATCTCTCAGTGTGAAATTGTTTTCTGGAACTTTAACTAATGGTGAAACTTTCAAACGAGATTGGCTCTTATACTCAAGTTCAACCGGGTGTGTATATTGTACCCCGTGTACATTATTTCAGCCTGAAACTAAGTTCACCGTGTTCTCAACTGGGTTTAATGATTGGAAACATGGTTATGATTTAGTGAAATGCCACGAACAGTCTGCTGACCACAGAAAAAATATGTTAACCCTTATATCGAGAAGGATAAATTCAGCAGTTGAAAATTTAGTGCTAACTCAACACGAGCAAGAAGTGAAGTATTAGAGAGACGTGTTGACGAGAATAGTTTCGGTAAAAGGGTTTCTAGCAATCAGAGGGCTTCCTTTTAAAGGAGCAGATCAAAAACTAGGCTCAAGATCCAATGGACTCTTTTTGGGTAGCCTTGAACTGATAAGCCAATTTGATTCGTTTCTAGCTCAACACCTTTCAAAATATGGAAATAAAGGCAAGGGAAATGCATCTTATATATCGTCAGATGTATGCGATGAGTTCATCGAATCCATGGGAAAACTTGTGTTCAAACAAATTTTGGATGGAGTGCGTGAAGCAAGATACTATTCCATAATACTGGATTCTACCCCTGACACATCCCACATGGATCAGTTGGCTTTTGTGTTGAGATATGTTTCGCATACAGAAGCTTGCGTTAAAGAGCGCCTAGTTGCACTGTTGCCTGCAGTTTCACATAATTCCGAAAGCTTGGAAAACACAGTTGTGGATCTTTTGGATGACATGGAACTTAGTATTGAAAACTGTCGAGGACAGAGTTATGACAATGCCTCAAATATGTCCGGTAAATGTTCTGGTCTCCAAACCAGAATTAAGGAAAGGAACCATACTGCAAATTTTGTGCCGTGCACAGCCCACTCTTTAAACTTAGTTGGTTGCTACGCTGCAGAGAATTCTTGCTCTGAGGTGACAATTTTCTTTTCGTTCATTCAAGGAATATACACTTTCTTTTCTTCTTCAACGTACAGATGGGTTCTTCTAAAAGAATGTATAAAGAAAAGCAACAATGGAAAACAAAAGAAAGAACCGAAAATCACCTTGCCAAAATCACTAAGTGAAACAAGATGGTCTGCAAGAACTGATGCTCTCAAGAGCTTAGTACGAGGCTACAAAGAAATAAAACAAGCTCTTGAAAACCTGGCTCAGGACGTTTCCCAAAAACCAGAGGGATTTAAAAAGAAGATGGATCAACTAGAAACAAGCATTCTTGCCATAGTTTGGAATGATATATTGGAAAGAGTAGATAAGACCAGCAACAACCTTCAAAAAGATGTGGACCTTCTTTTCGCCAATAAAGAATTACAAACCCTAGAAACTTTCTTAAAGAGCAAAAGAGACTCTTTTGATGAGTACGAAAAGAAAGCACTGGATCTTTTTAATATGGACAGTGTCAATTATCATCAACGTAACAGAACAAGGAAACGATTTGCAGATGAAAATAGGGACTCAGAAAGGAAGCAGTAACAAATTCAAGAAATACATTTAAAACTTGTGTTTACATCAAAATCATCGACAACATACTGGTTAACTTAGACATCGCATGGAAAGCTACTCCTCTCTCGGTACTAAATTTGAAATTTTCAAAGACCTTCACGACAAAGATCCACATAAGATCAACGTAGAAACAAAGAGGCTGGCTGAATCGTACCCATATGATCTTGACATTGATTCTTTTATCAATGAGTGCCTTCACTTCCAAGGGTACATGAAACTCGAAAACCTTAAATATTTAAAAGAATGTTTTGCTTACAGCAGCAATAATGATTTAAAAAGTACTTTCCCGAACCTGGAAATTGTCATGAGAATCTTCTTAACTATTCCTGTGACAAGCTGTTCTGCGGAAAGAGGATTTTCCGCTCTTAACAGAATAAAAAGTGAAATGAGATATACTATGACAGAGGGAAAACTGAACAGTCTAATGGTGTTATATACGGCAAGTGACGTGACCTCCAAAGTGGACTTTAACAGTGTTATTGACGAATTTGCTCGAATGAAATACTGGAAAAAAACAATGTTTTAATAAAACTTACAAAGAACAGAGATATCGTGATCGATGGTCAAGATAATGTACCAAATAAAAAAGGAGAACATTGTAATTAGTAAAATTAGTTATAAATAGATGTAAATATTTTTGGATAATAACGACAAACGACTTTGTGGTGGGTGGGGTGGTCCGTGATGCCTTTAACACTTGGCATATTGAGGATTTTTACACTTTTACTATTTGTACAAAAACTACCTCAATGTGTCAACATTGTTTATTAGCTACCAGTTTCCAGTCGGGAACACGGCGGGTCCATAGGTGGTGGATAATGGGACGACTTTCTTTGAAGAGTCAAGGGATATGAAAAATTCTCTCCCGAACCAAAACTGGTAAAAAACACTTGCTAATATATATATATGAGGGGGGCGCTGCTTTTGGGTTTGCCCAGGGCTCCACTGACCCTTAACGCGGCCCTTAAAATACTACAATACCCTTATTACTACTATTAATCCAGAATGACTCTAATTGTTGTGACTTACAAATCTGATTCTACGTTATATTTTATAATTACTTGTCTCTGAAATAATTACAAGGTTTATACATGAAGTTTGCTCACCCTCTTGCCACTCATGGATGCTCATCTGAAATCTCAATACTCCTAGGTAGCTCGTAAACGCCAAGTCAGTCTGGCTATCTTCAAGAATTATACTCCCAGGAAGCTCTTACTCGCCAAATCATTCAGGCTATCTTCAAAAATTCCTGCAGGACCTTCCTTGATCAATCTTGGCCCACTGACCAAGTTTTCTCCCACCCAAGGGTTTATATATGTTTGTAGCATCAATGACGTCTGCCTTGCTTGCAAGGTAAGCAATTTCATCATTTTTCCAGGTCCATCACAATAATTGTTGTCATACTGGGTTCTTAAAAAGAACTTAGACTATATTCCTAACTAAAACTATCCTAATTCCTAACATCACCACCGCCCTCGAAACATTGTCCCGATGTTTAAAAAAACAATATATCACTTTACTTGTACAAAATAGAAACAAACAAAATATACCAAACTACAGACAAAAATACATCACCACTATACCTAAATATTGCATCACAACTGACATGCATACACTTCACCCAAATAATCTCAAAAATAATATAATTTTTAAAACTAGCAACAATCTTCATACATCAAAACATCTTATGTCACATTTTTAATGCTTATACTTTCAAAACAAACTATATTTCTGGTGATCTGAAAATTTAATTTAGTTTAACATGGTATCCAATAATAAATACAACAATATACACCGTAACTCCATATACAATACCAATATACATCATAATAAAAACCATCGACAATATAATTATTATTACAAATACAATGATATCAATGATTATTTGCTGCCACCTTGCCAATTTTTCCTTCTCATCAGCTCCATCTTCATGACATGAATCAGCAGGAGAATGTGGTCCTGAGAATAGACCCTTGGTTGCCACCATGTCACATAGCATTGAAACTATCAAGGAGTAACAAAAGTATTAATTATCAATTGTACAACAGTCCTACACACTGGTTGTTGTCACTGAGAAAACGTCATGTTTTAATTTCCTTGCAATTTTGAAAATCAACTACCATCTCTGTCTAAAAATCATTGCACTATTCAACCCCCCTGGTTAGAGTCATTCCGTATTGTACATTAATCTCAAAATGTTTACAATATAACTATTCATACTAAACTTACTTACAAACTATAGTATTTATAATTTGAACAAGCAAAAAAAAAAATTGTTCACCCTTTTATATTATAATTGTTTATTTTATATATTTACATAAATTTTATTTAGGGAAACCTATCAAAAACTGTAATTTTCAAAACTATTTTCTCTTACTAACGTCACTTTTAATTTCAATTTTTTTTTCCATTGCTAGGTCACGAAATTTCTTTCTTTCACCAAACTTCACAAATTAGAATTATTTTTAACATTCAAAGTAAACTACATTTTTTTCAAGAAAAATTATTTGTAGCATTAAACTAACTTTACTCAATATATTATATTATATTATAAATATTACAACTTTTCTGTACTCTTCACACTTCGTTCTAAAACTCGCCGTATATTCGTCATAAAAATTCGCAGAACATTTTACTCTTTCATGGAATCGTAGAGTACTAATTAATCCGTTGTATAACCGTAAAACATTTATTTCATATAATCGCCGTAAAAATTGCAGAACAAAATTCGCCGATCATCTGTTATTCCACAGAATACCTTAATTCACTGTAAAATCATCATTTATCGCAGAACCTCTTTTAAAAACATCAATCCAACACTCCAGCTTTGTAATACCACTAATAATTTATTGTACAAAAAACCTTTTCCTCGATCTTCATATTATAATTTCCTTCATCTAATTCATCTACCTTAATTAATTTTCCACAGATATATATATATATATATTTTTTTTCCTCCTTGTTTTTTCCCTTTAACAATAACTTTGAATTTAACTGTAAAATTTTGTATACTACAAAAAAAAAAATCAAAATTCCTTTTGAACATCAAAACTCCCTATTCCTTCCTTATTTTATTTTAATCCATTTTTAGTAATAACAATTTTCTGACCTAGCAATTCATTAAGGCAACATGTATTCAAAATAGTGAGTGATGTAATCATGCATTTGGAAACATCTAATAGGTTACAACTATAAATTGTAGTGTATCAGATTCCATGTGTCAGCAATCATGCTACACACATTGCAAAAGAAGTCTGAAACCTCTTGTTTTTCCACAGTTGAGGCTTCTTCTGTCGCACTTCTTCCTGTAAATGCCTTAAAACTTCCATGTAGAACTCCTTGTTGACTCTCTAAACTTGTGCCACGAATTCTTGATGAAAAATTCCACAACAGTTGAAGAAAACTATCAAGATCAACTTCGAGCGACTCATGCATGCTTTCTTTGGTCGTGGTGAATGTTCACCAACCCATTGTGATGCTTGTACCTTCGTTTCAACGACATATCCGTAAACCCAAGTTTCGTCACCTGTGTTATAGATAGTTTTCATAAAGTTTTTATCTCTGTTAACATGATGAAGTAATTCTTGTCTAATGTTTACATGGTTTTCTATTTCCTCGTTTATGATCAGCTGTGGCACCAGTTTTGCGAGATGCGATGCATGCTAAGGTTTTTAGTTAAAATTTCATGACACGACTCGATGCTTTTCATGTTTTTTTTTTTTTCCATTGTTTGTTGACATTGTGGGTCGTCCCAATCTTGGATCTTTGTCGATCGATGATCTGCCTAATTTTAAACGCATAAACCACTTCACTTCTAACATTGTGTACGGCTCATACAATCCTCCTTATTGCCTGCTGAAGCAATGCCCACATTTCAAAAAAAAATTTATTGAAGTTAAAGCAAAATTTAGTGTTAGAATGTTGCTTCAAAAAGTACTTCATCTTCACTTTCTCACTACTTCACAGAACTGAGCTAACTGAGCGTGTTTACTTAACAAGCTCTAACTTGCTAACTGATCGAAATACAACAATGCAGGAAGCCTTGTTTTGTCTCCAAAGAATGCTGCTAGGTATAACATGGTGCGGAAACTCAAACTGTATAATATTGGTACACAATTTTAAAAGTTTGGTTTTTTTTGAACAAACCTCGTATTTATTTAGTTTAATTATATATGAATATTTTTGAATTTTAGATATGTCCTGTCGTTCAAGATTAGCAGTTTTAAATGAAAAACTGACTACACTAGAGAGAAGAATAGAATACTTGGAAGCTCGGGTAAGAACTAGTTTATAACAATGTGCTCCGTTTTAATAGAAGTTAAATAAGATAGCCTACTGTTTTAAATTACTACAGATTTCTATAGAAAGTTATTGCAGAGACCTTTATAGCAAGGTCTATATGCAGAATTGTACATTACTGTATACATATGGTTTCTCCTATGAATATAGGCTACAAATATATATAAGTAAGTCAATGCATGTAAGTATATGAAATACGAACGAAAAGTTCCCGGAATATATTTAATTTAAATTATACATACAAAATAAGATTAATTGTCACCAGATCTTTCAGCATATTCTCCTCCTGAATTGATACACTTATTCCACCGAGATTTCGACACTTGGAAGTACACCCTGGAAGTCACTGTCTGTTAAAGTGTTCAAGACGTCGATTGTTACTTTCAGAGTCTCCTCTATCTTGTTAAACGTTCGTCGCTTGAGTTTCATCTTCAGCTTAAGAAACTAAAAAAGTCACATGGCGCTATATCAGGGTAGTACAAAGGGTGGGCAGTAAAATTTGTAGAAATAAAAAATTCACAGACAATCAAAGCTGGTGCATTGTCGTGATGCAAAACAAATGACTTGTCATCCCAAATCTGACGTATTCAGCGAATTCAATTTCACAGACGCCTTTCCTGTAGAATTTTCTGTTCACTGCCTGGAGTGATTTCCACTAGGACGATTGCTGTTTTGTTTCAGGGTCATACCCGTAAACCTACGATTCATCACCCCCGTTACAATGTTTGAAATGAAATTCTGGTCAGCTCCTCAACAGTCTTTCAACATCCTTTCGATGCATCTCCACATCCTTTGTCAAAATTCACTGACAAGTTCCGAGTAATAAACCTAAATTTTCACAAAGATCATTAATGGTCTGTTGACAATCTTCAAGAATTTTTACGAGCAATGATTTCATCATTTCTTCATGAAGATTGTTGTCCTAAACATTTGTTATCTTCAAATGACATTCTGCCCTCTGAACTATCTGAACCATTTATAGGTTTGTGTTTTACCCATTCCATCTTCTCCTTAAGCTTATTTCAACGTTTCATAAGTATTATTTGCCGTTTTCCCGAGTTTAAAACAAAATTTAACACAAACTCTTTGACCGATTGTATGAACAAGCTGACTTTAAATCAGTACTGCAACTAACAAAACACTGGCTGATACAGTTCCCAAGGTCAATTAGAGGACCTATCTAGTGGTGACTCATATAACTAACTCTCTCCCATGCAGAGACGCCCATTTGGATTCCACCTCATAGTATGATCCCAGAATCACTTAATCACTTTTTAACTGAAGAAGAATCAAAGTGCTTTTATGATTCTATTTTTTAGATATAGAAAATACGGCGCCATTGAATCTTAATGGTAGCCCATTTTGTACTGATTTTTTAAATGAAGATATCTGTCTTGAACTGTTATTTTATTATTTCTAATTCATTGTAATGGATGAATGGACTCGTTGAGCATAATAATTATGATATAGGTGTTATTGTGGAAAAATGTCTTGAAATAATTTTATTTTATAATTTACTTCGTCATATGTCTTGAATTATTGAAAATAGGTAATTTGGTTGATTGTGGTTGACCGAATTTGCCGTGGGATTCTGTTTTACTAAATAAGATCGTTTTCATTAATATTTTGACGATATTTTAAATGCATTTTTATAGTAAAATTTTATATCATTTCGAATTGTATCAACAGGATGACAAAGATCTTTGTCATTATCGATTTAATATATGTGTGGGTGATGAATTGTTTCAATGTGTGTGGCTTCTGAGAAAACACTTCTCTTTGACCCTAAAGAAAAAAATCCATAGGTGTCAAATCAGATGATCATGGAGCCCAATCAATGGGTTATAGCGACCAATCTAATTATCAGGAAACTCCTGATCCAGTAATTTCTGGACAGAAGTGCTGTAGTAGAATGGGTTGCCATCTTGTTGAAAAATAACATCTTTACCACAGTTAGTTGTGTCTAATTTGAAGGATAACAGTGTTCTCCAAAAAGTTTTTATACAGATTGCCTTTAACCGTGAAACAATACTGAACCAAAATCAACATTACAGGTCAGGCCACCAGTGACCTCCAGCTGAGCAACTTTTCAATAGTTTCATTAGGGTTATTATGTGAATAGTTAATGTGCGACTTCTGAGAAAACACTTTTTCTTTGACAAACCCCTAGAAGAAAAGGGTCCAAGGGTGTTAAATCAGGTGATCAATGAGACCAATCAATGGAGTCACACCCACCAATCCAAATTATCAGGAAACTTACAATCTCGGACAGAAGTGCTATAGTGGAGTGGGTCGTCGTCGTCGTCTTGTTGAAAAATAATATCATTACCACAGTGCTGTCTAATTTGAGGGATAACAGTGTTTTGCAATATATTTTTGTACAAATTACCATTAATCATGAAAAAATACTGGGTCAAAAACAACGTTGCAGGTGTAAGTGTAACTAATTTAATTTCTTTAATATCAATCATTAATTATTTAATTTGTGAATTTAATAGTTTTATACAACATATTTCAAGTTTTAAATAAAAGAATTTAGAGTTCAGGCTCCAATCTGTACTTACCAGGCAGACATCCGTGACATGTGAATGTTGGGATATACTCAATAAGAATTTATTCACTCATATTTTGTTAATGAAAATCTTCTTTTAATAACAAGAATTTTGAATGGTTTATGAATTGAAAAAGAATCTTAACTAAACATCAAAGTCACTTATGCACTAAGACAGACATGTTAATATAACAATAAAACGTTTTCTAAAGTTGCATATAAAGCTTATATACCTGAAATCTAATTCAGTATTCCAAGTTCAAACACATGTTATTAATACACATACATTATTTCTACTCACATGGTATGTCCAAATTTACTAAATAATGCAAAACCTTTAAAAAGAACTTCACTGTGATGAATTTCTAAATACTTTTACTTTTAAAACGCTTCATAGTTTCTGGAACGCAGAGCGTTCAGAATATACGTCCACCCTCTAAGCACGCTAAGCTGGAAGTATCTTGGGTTGTGGAACGGAACGGAACGCTCCACTGCTTTGCCTAGCTAGCATAGGGCAATTCCTAGAATTGTTGTATTTTTCCGTTCCTTTTGGTAACATTCTTTTTGGGTTGTGAAAACACGCACTTTTGTCAATTGCAGCATAGAGGGTGCTACATTGCATTCATAATAGCGCTTAATTTAAATTTATTGATTTTTAATTATTTGTTTTAAATGTTTTTTGATCAAAGTCTTTAAGTTTGTTATTAATCATTTTTAATTTTTATGTGAGCTTCCTAATTATTAATATTATCAATCTAATTCCTTAATAACTTAAATTATTGCTAATTTATATTTTTTATTGGTTGGAGATGTCCCAAGCTTACACAGGTCAGGCCACCCCAAACTGTTTTAAGTGTATTTACTTTACTATTTTTTAGATTATGTCACTTATCTGTTTATGAATTACTAAATTAAAAATTTTATGACCTAAGGGTTGTGACAAAATGTGTTCCAAAATAAAATATATATTAAAAGAAACTACCTAAGGAATTCCATTGAATTTAATATCAACACATATGGCAGCTAGTGGAAAATATGCAAGACTCCAAGCTAGTACACTAAAATTACGGAAAATCTTGACTTTCTATCTTAATATAATTAAATAAAATTATTTATTTATATCTTTCTTATTTTAAATTATTCAACCTGTCCAGGAAAAATATCATATCAATAAGACACGAGCATTCAAAAGATTTAGATAGCAGTTTATAGGCCTAGACCAAATCAAATTCGAGACGGACGTCTGAAAAAAGTAAATTACTAGGAAACAAAATTTAAATTAAAGAAACGAATACTACTTGTGGATTAAACAGAACATTTAACATCTAAAAGGTTTTGAACAAAAGTTTATAAATTACGTAAATAAGTCAGTAGGATTAAAATCAAACTCAAATGCCATTAGAAATATGGCCAAAATGGTTTCTTTACCAAAGTACTCATGACTGAGAGACACACCAACGAAATGAAACTAACATATGATTGGTCATTACGAATTGCAATGAGGTAAAGTTGTGACGTCAGTTGTAACAACCTGAAATTCGAATTTGATATATTTGTTATATTTTTTACTTGCGATTTTGCTCAGGAGGTGGGATGTCTTCATATTTTACTAAAATTTGAACGAAATCGGTAAATCGATTTAAGGAATTGCCTGTTTTATGTCGATGTTTTTGTTTTTTATCACTAACTCATGAACAGAAATTTTTGGAGAGATGGCGACTAATAGGTTTGGGGGGGGGGTCCTTCTCAAGCAAAGATTTATCAAAACCTTTTTGTATTTTTTCTTATTGCAGCTATCTTAAAATTTGCGTTACCTACTAAATGAAAAAAATTCCTAGATACTCCAAAATCACATACCAAATTTGTTTAAAATCTCCGCAAGTTAGGGTTGTAGAACACTGCATTATGACAAATTGTTTCTTAGATTAAAAACAAATTTATTCAGGGTATCACCATATCCTAAATCCACCCTTTTGAAAATAAATCACCAAATATATTTTTTTAATATATCAAAATTAACATAGGCCATAAGTTTAATCATATTACATTCATAATCAATCAAAAATACCATCCTCATCAAAATAAATATGTAAATAAATATAAGTTTAATACCAATCTCAACAACATGCCTGTAAATGCCAAGTATACATCTAAACTCTAAAGATATTCAAAATGAAATTTTAGATGCAGCTTCAAACTTAGTCACTCGTGGTATAGTTAATGAAATAAAAACTAGCAATATATACAACCTTATAGTTGATGAAGCTCGAGATGAAGGGTGCAAGGTGCCAATGAGTATATGTTGCCGTTACATTCATCAGTCTAAAATAAAATAAAGGTTTCTTGGGTTTGTTGAATTGCAAGAACTCACCGCTGAATCTCTAGCTATCAAGATAAAGCATTTTTTTGGAATCAATTGGTCTAAAAATTGAAAATTGTGTTAGCCAGTCATATGATGGTGCGTCTGTTATGTCGGGAAGATTTAATGGGTTGCAATCATTAATCAGAGAAATGGCTAATAATCCTTGCTCGTACTTGCACATAGACTGAACTTGGTCTTAGTTGACGTAGCTAAGAATGTACAAATAGTTGGAGAAACTATAGGTCTCTTAGAAGCAATTTATGCTATCCAATCTTGCTCTACGCTTCACCATGAACTGTTCATCTTTTTCAAGGAGACTAAAACTGGGAGAAAAGTCATCACAGTACCTCAACACAGCGATACTAGATGGGTAGCAAAGTATAAAGGGGTACACTTCTTTAAGAATCAAATTGCCTCTGTAATAAATGTTTTGGAAAAATGTACGCAAAGTTCAAAGCCAAGAGAAGCTGCTGAGGCTAGAGGCCTTTTGATGCAATTAAAATCTTTTGACTTGGTTTTCACTCTAGTATGCCTAGAGGGTATCTTAAAGATTGTTAATATCCTATCAAAACAACTTCAGTCCTCGACCGTAGATGTAGACAAATGTCTTAAGCTTGTAAGAGCAACAATAGATCAATTAGGTCAGTTAAGAACAAATGAAAAATTTGAAGAATTTGTCCAAGAAACAGTACAAATATGCAAAAACTGTGAGATTGATGACAAAAGACACTGGCCACCGGAAACAGAAGTCAACGGTAAGCCTTGATGATTATTTCGTCATGGAGACTAGGCAAGGAAGATCTGACTCAGAGAGTGAAATTGATCACCAGACGAAATTGAAAGCAGGGTATTTTAATGTTCTCGATAACATATTATGTGAAATGGACAAAAGGTTTATCGATAATGACATCCAAATGGTTTGTATCTCAGCTTGTGACCCGAAGTCAAAAGATTTCTTAAATTCAGAAGTTTTGTGTCATTTTGCAGAACTTCACGGCAAGGATAGTGACTTTACTTCTACCCTAAAAGTGCAGTGTGGCTTAGGTAAACCAATGTTTAGCGATTCTAAAAGTAGTATGTTGAAAGATTTAGCCGATTTCCCATCATTTGAAGAGTTACAACATATTATGACAATTTTATTGACAATGCCCGTCTCTACAGCGACTGCTGAAAGGACATTCTCTGCAATGTGCAAGATAAAATCAAACTTGAGGGCTACAATGACTGGGAAGAGACTAAATAGTTTGGCAGTATTATCCATTGAAAAAGAAGCAAGCTATGAACTTCTCAGCCACCCTGATCCTGTCATTGAAGAATTCGTTTCCCAGAAGGGAAGAAGATTGCAGTTTGTCATGAAATAAACTGTATATTTGAACTGTCCTAAATGTACATATTACTGATTTAAGGTGTATTAACGAGCTGTATGATTTACTTTGATTAAAATTTTATTTCTCAACAACTACTTTTGTGACATTTATAGGCAATAAAATATATTACATATCATAAAATAACAAAAATATTTTTATTTTTCATAGTTGACCTGGCTCCATAGTTTTAAAATTAACAGTGTGGTGTATGCTTTTATCTTCAATAAGCAGTCCCCCCTTGTCCTAGGGGCCGTATTTACCCAGGTCCCCCGCCATAGTCATGACACCCTAAACTGTGCCTACCCAAAAAATAAATCCTGGAGCCGCCCCTGCACCAATCCTTCATAATCATTTAGCCTTAGTATATTTCTGAACAACAATAATATACACAAGATATAATATGTACAAGATATAAGCCTAGAGTTAAGTCATTGAAATCTAATTAACAGTGAAAGACATATAATAGATTTATACATACAAAGATTTAAATAATAAAAGCTAGCTGAGGCAAAACGAACTAAAATATATCAAAAGACAATTTAATCATTTCTATATATTTTTTAAAGTCAGAATACTTGAAAGTTTCTTTATTAATTTTGTATTTTTCTGTACAAGGGAAACTGTGTAACAACCCATCAATTTCTTAGAATTAAGTAAACAAGATCTGTTCACACATATCCACCAACTTTTATTTCATTAATTTAATTATACAGTATATTTGTATGAATTTGAAATATGTAGACTAGATAATAAGATTTTTATTTTAGAGAAATTATTTAAGTATTCCCTTGTTTATTTAATATAATTCATGTTCATAAAATTCCATAATGCCATATCAAATATATTAGATACAAAAGAAAAGAAAGAATATTAATAATTATAATTAAATAAAAACTCATTCCATCCCTCATTAACACATTAATACATTAACTCGATACATACACACATATACAACAAGGAGACGGGAGATTGAAAACTTCCGTGACGCTGATTCTTGTAATACCGGAAAAAGGTTAATTCTAATTAAATATTTAAAATAGCGGGTAATCGTAGTAGGTGTAATATGAGTCAAAAACGTAACTAATGATTTTCAATGTTATACAGAGTAAATTCATAATAAAATAGATTTCCAAACAAAAATAAATAATGATGTAAAGATTTTAAAGTAATTTAGTTACAGGAAATTTAATAAATTGTGTGTGTAGTGAAATTGAAAGATTCGGACAATTCATGAATTGAGTGGTAGTTGAATAAAGACAGTTTGGAACTGAACGAGAAATATATCGCTTACACAGTGATATTTGGGAGATGTCCAGGAGACCGGATATTGGACAAGCACCATGTGATTTGCCCAGTCTGAGTTCAATGTTTGAAGGCATAAGACGTATTTTCAAGGTAAAGTCGTATTCAAAAAATGTGATTCAAGAGTTAACAAAAGTGTTAGACAAGGGTTTAATGTTGTCAGATGTAATCTGCAACAGACTAATTCAATGACAGTAGTTTTGAACAGTATAGTGGAGTGTTTTTTAAAAACAAAAAGTATTAAAAAACGGATAAAGACTTTTATGACGAGTAACGTGTTATGTAAAAAGACAATTGCGGTATCTCGTGTCGATCGGTTGAATGATGGACAGTATTAAGAGTAAGAAAGAACTAATAATGTTATTGGACAATTTTAATACGAACTTTAGTTTGAGCGATGAAAATGGATCTGATGTGCATAGTTTTCAGATAACGGCTAAGCAACTCTAGGCAGTTGGAAGCACGTGCTCATCAAGTTGTATAGTAGCTACAGACTGGTAAAAATGTGTTATACAACACAAATAATTTAATTCCTGTATAATATAAAATATAATTTGTCTCATGTTTTTTTTAAAGATAATTTCATTTTTTTATATAATTTGATATTTAAGATAAAGATTTTTTATATATAATCAAATCACTAAATGTTGATTGATTTAAATTTTATATTCAAATAAAAGTAAATTAATAGTTAAGTAACAGATATTTTGATCTGTTCTTCTTTTTGTTTTTTAAATAAATAATTTTTGTTGCAACATAATTTAAACTCAAGATCTTTAACAAAATACAGTAGACACCTTCTTCAAAGGTTAAATAAATATACTAATAATTGATAGGATGTTAGTTATAATAAATTTATTTGATGAATGTATTGATGATTTATTTCATGTAATAATCTTGTTTGTTTTTTAATAAACTCATGTTAAAATTTCAGAAGCAAGTGTTCTCATTTCAAAAGACCAACAAATCACTGAAAGTACACTTTTTGAAAGAACTCACACCCGAGATCATAAATATTTAGAGTCACCTTTTTTTCAAAATTGACGAGAATTCGTCTGGCGCCCTCTAATAAGCTGAGCAATAAAATAATAAAATTTTATTTATGGTAAAATTCAATTCATTTTTTTTTAAAGATAATATTTATAAATGAACCCTTCCGGTCTTATTTTTTAACAATTACATTCTGAACGCAAGAAAAGCAATTGTTGGCAGACTTCAGAAGGGAAAGGATGCTTTGTCACCCTGAACAGTTTTTATACCGTCATCACCAACAATAGTATCATCAGTGTATATCAAGTTTCAATAAATAATAGTGTGATATCGAAAATAGTAATTTGTTGCTGATTTCCAGCTAATTTAGTAGAAGAAGAGTGAATTAAACTATATTAGTGAAATCTATCAAGTATTTAATTATATCTGTAAACATTACTCGCAAGCATTGTCTTTTACCCCAAACAGCTATAATTAAACCAAGTTACTCTATTAAAGTGATATATAGACAAATATTTATAAAAATGAACTGTGAACAAACAGAATTACATTCTCACAAATGTGTATGCTTTATAATATTAATATTCAGGTGTTCAAGACTAATGAATCGCCCATTACTTATTTCAATCCAGACAAACCAAAATCCCTTTCTTATTTACTGGATACGCAATGGATGGGTCCTTTTACTGGAAATAGCTGGCTAAATGTATGAATATAAATCTATGGATTCATTTGTACACAGCGATAGTTAACTACCCATGTGGAATTTTTAAACTTTAGACATTTCTGAGATGCCACTGCATATATTAAAATTAAAATTAGGTACACCAATTCTATTACAAAATCTAGACCCTCCCGAATTATGTAATGGAACAAGATTGGTAATAAAGAAAGTTATGAAACATGTAATTGAAGCAACTGTAATGACAGGTCATTCAAAATTAGATGTGTTTATTCCAAGAATAACTATAATCCCAAGTAATTTGCCCTTTAAATTTAGACAGCTTCAATTCCCAATAGGCACTTGTTTTACCATGACCATTAATGTGGCACAGGGCCAATTTATGGATACAGTTGGAATAGTTGCCCAATCCATGTTTTTCTTATTGGCAATTATATGTTGCATGTTCAAGAGTTGGTAACCCCTAAAAAGCCATACATACTGCTACCAGAAAATAACATAAAAAATGTAGTATATCCAAAAGTAAAACAATAAAAATTAAAGGTTGCAATAATGTCAAACTATATATTTATTTGTATACATTTGTTTTTATTGTTATTTATAAAGGAAATAAAAGTTTTCTGTAATCTATAAGAATATTTATTTGATTAGAAATTTAAGTAAGCGAGTATATTAAATTTTATTCATGGGTGACACCGAGATCATTAGCTAGTCATCAGTAAATGATGACATAACACTGATCCATTATTGTCAACTGTTAGCCTACATATAAGCAACCCTGTATTTTTTCCAAGTATATTTAATATGATTATTTTTTTAATAAATTACGTTTTGTTCAAAAATTTAATATTTTTGAAAAAGTGTTTATTAATACTGTTTTTAGACAAAATGTTCAACTTAAATTTTTCTATGTTAAGGTTACAAAAGGGGAAACTTTGACCTGAACATTGGATATTACATGCTGCACCATACCAGCTCTACCTAAACATTTTTATACAGTAATATAAAGCAGTGTTTGTATATATTTGTAGTTAATCTCTTTGTTTGTGTCACGTTCTTAGTATAAGCACAAACTTTTTAATCAATATTTTTACTTGCAATGTTTATATAAACTTGTTTTAATGTAGTTGTTAAAACATAAATAAATTAAATGACAGGAAGATTTTACTGGAAATTTTATGTTATGTAATAAATAAAATTAATAATTATCATTGTCGTGTATTTCATTATAGAATATAAAAATATGTATTTGAAAAGTTAGTTGAAGTATAGTTAATTTTCTTGAAAGATCAATGACGTTCAATATATTTTATTTCTCAATGAAGGTTTACAAATTTTATCAAATAAATTGCTTACATTTTTCTTCAATAAACAATATTAAACTATTGTGTAATTTTTTTAATTTTTAATGTGACCACCATCACAACTATACATAGATCATGCCTGTGCTGGATTCTCCTTCAAAAAATTTAACTAACCAAGTGCTGACCTAATTTATAAAATTATAGAAAAAAATGCAGCGAGAAACAATATTATTGCGTAAAACACAAAAACTAGAATTAAAAATCATTCACAGTTTTCCTCATATCCCAGTGGGAATCTTATTCTTGTTGTGTCATAGTACGCCATGCCACCACTTGGCATATCCGATATATGCATCTAATTGTCTGCCTTCTCACAGCTAACTCTAATTTATAATTCATTCAATGTTTTGTGTAAACCTTGGTTAATTCCAACCATTACAAGGCTTTGTGTTGTTTTTAATTTTATTTCCTTTTTCTACAACTATGTTATGTATCTAACCATATCGTTCCCAGGAATAAATTCTATTTTAAATGTATAGTTTTTGGATTAATCTAAATCTAACTAGATGTTTTATATTTATGTGTTTCTCTCAAACTTTATATTTTATATCATGTTTTTCCTTTGTTTTATTTATTATTTAAATTTTCCCTATATGTACTTTTTTAAACATTCCTAACCTAGGAATTGTTAAAACTTCTAAATATGAAGAAGATTTATTAGATTATATATATATATATATATATATATAAAATCTAATAAATCAACCAACTTTCCTAACTTACAATTAATTATATCCAACTTTCCTTGTATACATTTAGATGAATAAAGTTCTTCATACTTAATTTATACAACATAACCAATTAGAGAATAAGCCAGTGTCATTTATTATTTTTATCAAGTTTCTCTATTCAATCTCCCTTTTGAAATTTACTTAATTACTGTACTTTACTACATCTTCCCAATTTGGTTCTGTCACCTCCTGGTTCCTTCTATAATATTTTTTCCGACTAGTTTTGTGGAAGATTCCTTAAATTCTGTCAGATCTATCTATAGGTGATATTATATATGTTGCCTTTTCTGCTATGATATATGAACTGTAAATAGCTTAAACATTTCTCTCCCTTTATCTGATATGTTAATACCCTGTTTCTTTGAGTAGCACTTCTCGTAATTAAAATTCTATTAATTTTGTTTTTTGTTAAACAAATTGTTTCTAGCTTGCCTTTTTTGTTGTCCTTCCTAACCTAATTGTTAGTGATTTCAATTTTTATCTGTAGATCGAAAGGGTTTTCTGCTAAGTTTCTAAATTTAATATATACAATAAACAAAGCGATGCCATAACCCACACTGTCTTTGAGCTATGACCTTTTTGATTTCAACTAAAGATAATTTTATTATATCTGAATCTTTCCTTACTAAAAGAATCTTCTATATAAAAATGAATAAATGTTAGAATAAAAATTACAATAATAAAAGTTGTTTTTTTATAACCCAAAAAAAATTCAACATACCTAAATTATTTTTAAAAAGAAAATTAAAAATTAGTTATTAAATTATGATTACTATCAAATAGTGTCTTTAAAGTTAATTATTTATTTTAAGTAACATATTGTAATACTTTCCTTTTCACATTAATTATTTTAAAAATTTTATTACTAATATTTTCTAATACCTTATTTAAACAACCTTTCAACTAAATTATATTGGCTAAGATACAATAATTAGTTAACCTCTTAGTACAAATTATTTATTCACTTTACTTTTTTTACATTACATGTATTTCATTTTAATTGTTTAATTATTACTTTAACTGTCATGAATTAATAAATTTATAATATATAGCTCTTAATTCCGGGTTTCTGGTACGTGGCTTTATTTAAAAAATTCCTTGGTTTTTTTTTAGTTAGTCCTAATTTATGAAAATTTCAAGATTCTAAATTTACTATTATTATTATATTATATTTCTAAATGTCTCTATTATTAATTATTTAATTGTTCTTTATACTTATAGTTCAGGCTTATTTAACTTTCACAGAGATGGTTTCAAAATATTTTCTTTTTAATTTGGCTTGTTCAATTAGTATATTAAAGTTCAACTGCACTTTCTGAAATTCTCTTTCCCACTGCTACGCATTGTTTTTTTTATATATCGCGGCTAAAATTAGTTCTTCCATTTCTTCCTCATCCAATCAGCATACTCTATTTTCATCAGCTGTCTTGGCGTATTGATATTAGAGAAATTCTAGCCTCGAGCGCTAGCCTCAGTTCCGATATTTCCATTCAATTTACTTCACTCCGCGACTACGCGTGTCAAAAGTTCTACTATTTTTCTTTCACTTTTTATTATTATTATTATTTTTTATTTGTCCTTTAGCCTTTCACATTTATTTGTTTATTTTTTAAATCACTACAATTTATTGGTTGGTTCACTTCTTATCCATCTATATTAATTTATTTTAACCTTACTATTTGTATTTTATATTTAGTTGTTCTTTTGACTCTTTTTATGTTAGTGGGTACTATGAATTCACCCAAGTTTATTTTTATCCTTACTATATCGTCACAATATGTAGATACTATGATATTGATCATTGAAAATTCTTCACTTAAAATACAAAAAAATTTATCTTAATCTTTTTACTGTTCTCTCAGATATACTATATCTGTAGCTATAGCTATAGTTATATTAACAGTCAAATAGTCTTTTCTATATATATAATATCTCTAGAGATTGAGTCTTATCTCGGGGTGTTATTTTTCAACCAGAAATGTATTGAGAAATTGTGTAAATGTAAGAATGCAATTCTGTTTACAGTTCACTTTCAATAAATATTTGCCTATGAATTACTTTAAGAAAACTATTTGGTTTAGTTGTAAATTCTGTAATTTTAGGGAATTAGTTTGGAGTCTTCCATATTTACCGCTAGGTGCTGTTGTAACGGTTATTGGGTGTTTAGCCACATCGAACAACATTCTGTAATAGTTAAGCGTTACAAATAAAAGTTATTTTATAATTTAGTATTATTAATTTTCACTTACTAGGTGCTTTCCTTCATTTCTGTACTTCCCAGCCTCAAAATTGTCCAACGTGTTTAGCTTAAAAGGTGTTCTTTGATAATCTTTTAAAAACTCATCTTAAGATTTTTAAATACACAAAACTTTATTCAACATAAAAAAAAAATTCAATTGTATCAATTTTGAACAATTTACAATATTCCAAACAAAGTCTTAATCCTATTTTTATACATCTTAAATCTCATTTTTTTTTGTCATGCGTGGGTCATTACCACAGTGTATAAACCTACTTACAGTTTCACTTCATCAAAACACCTTCAACAAAGCTTTTTCACATTTCTTTTAAAAGTTAATACTAGCAAATAGTCAATGTTTTAATATAAAATTTAACACAATCCATCTGATTGTCCTTCTATGGGGAATACACAAAAATTGTCCATTGAAATAGATAAATGAAAATTATCTATTAGTATTTTCAAACGTAATTTTTAATCTTTTTTTTTTGGAAATATTTTAGGTTTTAAAATTTTAACATAGGCGTCTCTATACCTGGACACAATCACTAATTTTATTTTAATTCAGCTTAAAATTGTTTTTATGATGAATAGGTCTTTTTGAAATGTCGCTCTTGAAGATTGTAGAAGACAATCAACAAGGTCACTCTCGCCAACCGATGAAAAGCTAGTCAAACTACAAAAGTTGCATGTTCAACTAAAAAAAAAAATCCTGATTGGTGGATCCTTTGGGCTAATAGGGAATAACCTGACAATTATATTGACACACTATTACACTGTACTCCCTTAATATGTTTTTAATTTTGGGGAAATACTATTATTTCTTTATTTACTTATTTATTATAAAAGTGAAAAGTTTACAATATCTTTTATTTAAAATAGTATTGTATTATTTTTAATACAATATTTATCCTTTCCATTCATACCATTATCGTTACCTGAGATTCTATAACATTTACCAATTTCGGAACATTGTCTGTCCATCCATACGAGTCTTCGCATGTATGATCGCAATATGAGTGATGACACAAGTTTGCCGACATCATATCTCGCTTACGTCACATATTGAACCAAGTATTAACCCAACTTAAGAGACTTAAAAATGTGAAATTTTACCCTCAATCGACTAGTATATAAGAGTAATATTGTGTAATTGTGTAACATAAAACATTTCAAGTCTCTAGATTTGTAATATACTGTTTTCTCTAAAGGTGAAAGATAATTTAATCAGGAAATTGTTAATGTTTAATATATATAATAATATTTAACAATTTGGTATTACTAAGTTTCCTTATATTCTCCTTTTCACCAAGTTGTCTTGCATTGCCAGTGAAAGTTAAGCAAATGGAAGAAGCTTGCTGAGGCACTATGACAATAGGTTGTTTTAAAACTTTTTGCGTGTGTTTACTCTTTTAGGCATGTTGGTTTCAGGCCTTCTAACTAGTGAAAACACTGGGGTGATATTATTGTTCCTTAAATGTTCTGATAATTATATTTATTCCTAAAATTTGTTTGGCCTATCTTCTCCTGTTGGTTTTCTCTATTTCTGTTATTTCTCTGTAACTCCATTATTCCTATCTTCTATATCCTCTGAATTTAAATATCTTTCTAATTCTCTTATGGTAGTTATATTCTGCATTCTGTACATTTTCATCAAAATGTTAACTTAACCTTTTCACTACCTTCGCCTTGGTAGTATTAAGTTTCGCATGATAATTATTATCCTTTCTACAAAATAACCTGCTCTTGTTAAATATTAATGTACCTTCTTTCCTGTATTTTCAAATTCAATTCTATTTTTATTCTCTCTTGTACTTCATTTCCCCAATATTTTTTCCTAAACCTTTCTACAAACTCTTCAATATATTCAGTTTCATCTTGGATAGTTTGTCACCACCTAGCTGCATTTTCTCTCATTACCACATACATAATTTCTTTTACCTATTTACATGTTAACCTGTTGAGGAGTACTGACGGCTAAAACCGTCTAGCCTATTAGGATCTATAGTAGTAGACCAAAGTATCACTGAGGGACCACAGGGAGTAAAGATTTTTTTTTTCATTTTTTCCTTTCAAAATGTATTGAAACACTAAAAAATAATACATTTTTACTATTTATAAGTAAACAAATTAAACAGTACGTCTATACTGCAGTATGTTAGAACTTTTCTAATGTATGAAAATGCTCGAAGCACAGATATACACAATGAGCTATTTTGCACTTAGAACACTCGTATGCAGTTTCTTTTCTTTTACGCTCACTTCGAGTGGTGTTCGAGCACACAAAGCAGCGTTTGAGCTTTTTTCGGCCATTTTCCCGTGCAGGTAATGGGTGGGGGAAAAGATGTCTTGACAAGCGTAGCGGCTGCTGAGCTCCAACCGCTGGCCGGGGGACAGCGGCGGCCTCTTCTCCCGTTCCAACATAGAGTTTCCAAAATTTGCCTTATGAGATTCATTCTAAAGCCATGATGTTAAGTTTTGCATTCGAGTTTTTCGTTTGAATGTACTGCCTGGAAACGCAAACACTAACGTCGCCTGGTTAGTAACAAACCAGCAACATCGCCTGGTTTCATTTTCCTGATTACACAAGGTAGGTTTTTCCTTTTTGGATTTACAGTCCCACAGGCACCCACGTTGTTCTCGCCAAACCATGAAAATAAGTCCGGACTGGAATACCAGTTATCCATAAACATTTTATGGTTGTTGTTCAAATATAATATTGTTAATGTAAACTAGCTTGTTCTGAACTGTTAAAACCATGAGTACTCTATTGGGCTCAAACGGCTATAACCGTCAGTACTCTTTTGGGATCATTTTAAGATACTCTTCAACAGGTTAAACCGCCCTATTAAAGGTGTTATGTAATGAGTTCAATTACATCACTAATGATGTAATGGCCCATAATGCTACCATTACATAACATTTTTGAAATTGTATGCTAAAGCCAATTACCAAAAAAGGTTTAATAATATCAGCTGTGTTTATAGATTATGATTTTCTTTGTTGGTAGCCTAGCAACATGTTTTTATCTTATCAAACTTAACCTATTAGGTTTAGTGTACAGGTCATCGTAGGCTTTAAATTTTATATTTACACTATTAAATTGTTTTTTTATAGTGGGGTTAGGTAAAATATTGTATGACACATAATATAAATGCACTCGTATATTTAAGCAACTTGTGGTATACACAAGCAATGCAATTACTACACTAGTGGCGTAAATATCTATTATACTTAATCTTCTCCCTTCCTTACTGAATTTTCCTTATGTTCGAAAGTTTTGATAAATTCAATTGGGTTAACACTATCTCCATGAAACCTTATTATTTTCACAAGATTTTACCTATACAATTTGTGGGTCATTATTGCCTCCATTTTGTTTAAATACTCCTCTCTCTGATCTTTATCTTTTCTTCCATTTTATTTATTATCTGATCATCTTTCCTGTCTAATTTATTATGCTCCTGATGTTTTATTACACTGTTCTTCAAATTAGAAAATACTTACTCAGTCTCTTTGTTTTTATTCATCTTTTTTCTAACGCCCTCGACGTTCATTCCCACATCTCTCTTAAATCTACCACAATTCTCTTTCATCAAATTCTGCCTTTCCTCCATATTTGTCTTAAAATTATCTGTCAATTACTATTTGTTATCTGTGACTTACCGGTAGTCAATCTGTTAGCTCGAAGGTGAGGGTTGCATCAAACTTTTTCTTATCATTCAACAATCCATCCGGATTCTGCATCTCGCCGTGATAAATCTGGTATTCTTCCATGCAGTTCATATAGTTGCCCTTTTTACATTTTTGTAGTATTCGCATGTTTACTTCCACGTTATCATATTTATGATCGCAATATATTAAATGCTCCGCAAACTTGGATTTTTCAGGGTGTTTTAGCACTTCAATATATTCTTTATATTGTGTTTTAAACAAGCGCCCTGTCTGTCCCACGCAAAATTTTTTACATGAACTACAGTTCAATCTATATACACCAATAATTGTGTATTTATCCTAATTATTGGTTATGTTCCTACTTAGTATTTGGTTCAGGTTGGAATTGGTTTTGTACGCTTTTTTGTAACCCTGTTGCCTGAATATGTTAGCTATTGTGTTATTGACTTTAGGGTTGTGTTCTATTGTCAATACTCTCATCTAAGTTTTTCATTTTAGGAATGATTGTTACAGTGGCACCTTTTTTTTCCATGATATAATTAACAAGTGCTAATAGTTATGAATACTCTAGCACTGCATTTTGACTCTGGATTATTTTGATTATGATATTTAGGTTACACTGATTTTAGTATAATACATATTCACCTTAATACATTTTGTGATTTTGATTACTCAACATAATGATATTATGTTTATTTCTTTGATTAAACTTGAATTTAAATTTTTTTTACTATTTACAATATTCATTATTTTTCAACATTTAAATACATGAATGAGTAAATGGATGGATTAAGGTGAATGATAAATTATACCATTTGTGGAATTAGTGACATCAATTTTATATTGTCTTAAGAAAAAAAATAGTTGTGTAGATCACTTAAACTGAAAACTAAGACAATTATGAATAAACCGTGTGATTTTTATGTTTTACTTTACTCTAGTTGATATTACTAAGTACATACTCATGATCTAGATACTTTGACATAATTTGTCTATATCCTTGGAGCTAGATCTAGGCATAACCACTGACATATCCAAATTGGAAAACGGCAATCATTTTCGAAAAGCAGGAAATCAAAATCACAACATTAATATAGAATTTTCTTAGATAATTTTTCAAATAGTAGATTTAGGATTCCATAAAATCTTACAACAAAATATGATCAAAAAAGTGTTTTTATTATTTAATATTTTGTAATACAATTTAATGTTTAAAAAAAAATAATCGATATTTTTAATTATAGATAAAACTTGGGCATTTTTTGCAAAACTTTGTACATTATTACTTACATTTCGAGAATTTTTAAGTTTATAAAAATAATCACAGATAATGGAATATTAGACTAAACAGAAAATGATTCGTTCATTGAGAATTGTCTGGTTAAGCCTGATAAAGGTCACTCTATACCCGAGTAGAAATACAAGGGGCACTATCAGCCTTAGCAGCCTACAGGCCAACTCGATTTCCACCAAATAGGCAACACTTTTGATTTTTGAACAATAATTATTAAAGTTAAAATTTAAGGTTCAAGCTTGCTTTTGTTTGGCAGAGTAATACCACCAGTATTTGCAACAATTCCCGTTGCTTCGCCAGTTTCTAACTGTTTAAGTAATCTAAACAGTGCTGCAGCTTCCCTGATTCTACTGAATTCGATGCAGAATGCTTGGACTTCGATAAACAGTTCCTGATGTAAAAACAAAAAATCAAACATACAAGAGATTGCTGTTAACAAAAATAAAAAAATATGTAAATATAATTTAATATTAAAATTGGATTTCTGGACTATGTCCTGTTTTGTTTAATCAACTTTAATTGATGATGTATAAACCATATTTCATATTTTAACAAAGAGTCTGAAACAAGACTAACACAGTCTGCTTGAGCAGGCGTTTATCCAGACTTGCCTCCTCACTGAGAGTTCTGATTGAATGTTCACATTAGACTGTTTCAATGAATTAGAAAGCTTGATGTGCTCATCTTTATCTATACTATCAGGATGTTTTATAGGCATAATTAGATTGCTTTCCACACTTTTCTAAGCAAGTAAGGATCTACTATGGCAACAAGTTATGATTCATTAAAATTAACTATATGGTTGGCTGACAACATATGTTTTGCCACTGTTGACTGTTTCGCACTTGCATTTTTGTTAGCTCGAATATATTTTTTTAGCCTAAGTTTTATATTGTCTCACCCATATACACCTACCCCTAGCAAACTACCGTGTAAACACCTTCATGTTCAACAAGATCTTCGATTTTATGGTAGGATGGCCTTTTATTTAAGTAGGAAAAAAGTCTAAATAAGTAGACTGCTTTCGTCTTGTTTTAGTATTCCCAGTAAATATACAGGATTCCACAAGGAAGCCTTCAGAAAGACCACTAAAATATTGTTAAATGTAGGCAATTGACCGTTAAAATAAGAAGTCTAGAAATCCAATTTTTACATTGATAACAATTGCTGCGAAATGATAAAGTCTGAATATAATTAAATATTTGTTTAGGCCTATATCATTTCAACTACCATACTTTAAGTCAATTCCCAATTAGTAACTAAAATTGAATATCAAATGGAATAAACATTACTTTATGCAGAAATACATAAAAAGATTAACCGCATTTCAGACAATTTGACAGACAGTTGTCATTTATCGAAACAAAAACACGTTTTTTGCAATTCAACATTTTGCCCACTTAGAATCATCCTACCGCAATAAATAAAATACCATTGGAAAGCTAAGGTTCCATAGATGCATAATCAAGCAAAAATAATACCATAATTATAAATAATATTTAATTAATTGGTAAAGCTTGTGTATTTGCCGCAAACATGTAATGAAAAAACGGCGCAATTGTGAAACACAAATTACGTTATTCTTTCTCTAATTTTCACAAATCCATATTTCTGTTTTAACAAGTCTACCATAACACTGTTCTATAAATCAAATCTTCCTGTTTCAAACTGTGCTTTCAAAATCTTTCTAACTTTTCTAGTTTTTAATATATAAAAATTAAACAAAATCAAGAATTTTAACACGTTTTTACACGCTAAAACACATTTTTTCCAATTCAACTTTAAGCCTAGTAAAAAGTATTTTATCGAAATGTGTAATATATCATTTTAAAGGTAATGTTTTACTCTTTCATAATCAGGTATCCCAAAATCCTTCTCAGGAAAGATAAAAATTCAAGAATTCGATAAAGTTTTGTATTTTTCTACGATAGTGATGCACCTGAGGGAACTGTGCAATATAAGAAAATGTGAACTTGTGGATCATATAATATTTGTAAATGGTATTTCTTGTCCAAATACCACATGTTGAACGTATCTTATAGTATTTTTCTTCCTCTTTCGAACTACATATTCGAAATTATTGTAAGTTTTATATTTTACATTCTACGAAGTGCTCCTAAAATTTACTCCTGCTTCTGGGAGTGCCTAACAAACTATGAAATTTTTTATCTTTATTTTCATATATTACTGCTGTTCTTTGTACTAGAAAAAATTTCGATCTAAAAGTTGGTATAAAGATCTAGTTCATAGACGTGATATTTATTTGGCAGTGAATATTAGAAAGTATCCTTCCTAACTAAGCGTAAACCGTCTAGATCTGCCTTAGTTGCATGTTTATTTCCATCTTGTGTGTATGTTGCTCAAAGTATTTCTATTATGTAAAGTTATTTTGTTATTTAAAGTGATTTATTTATTATAATTAGTTTATACAAGTTATAATATGTGTGTTAGTGTTTATAGAGTGAATTTTCAAAAAAAAATTGTAAACTAATTAATTTATTTACTTATTTATTTATATTTACAATTTTTGTTTTTTTTTTATCAATATTTATCCACAAATATAGCATAATTACTTTATATCTCTTGAAAAAAAAAATTAAGATTTTTATGGTAAATATAGGCTTTCAACGTGGAATTTTGACTTCGGTTTTTGTAAGAATTTTTGATTCCTGGCATACTAACTCCAAATTTGTACACTTAAAATTTTTCTTCATTACACATCTAAATTCTATGCACCTTTCTGAGAAAAATTATAATAAGAAGTTGGGTTTTCCATAATATTACTATTTTGGTGATTTTTTTTAGCTCATTTTGTAAAAATCATATGAAAATTTTATAAATTGATTTTTTTATCAAAACATTTAATCACAATTAATTACAAAAATAATTAATTGAAAATGTACACAAAAAAAAAAAAAAAAATGTAATTTCATTACACAGATAAATTCTATATACTTTTCTGAGAAAAATGATATCTTATAAGTTGAGTTCTCCATTATGAATTTTTTAGAATGAAACAACATTTAACATGTGCCAGTTCTAGGGTTTAATCAATGAAAATCTCAATCACCCCCCCCCCCCATCACAATATTTCAACTGTATTTATTTGTCATTTTTTATATAAACAAAATAATACAGTCTATCATATTTAAATCTATAACAATATTACATCTATCACATTATTATCTTACGCCAGTATTTCAGAAACATTTGGTAAAAACAATCTTTATTTCAGACTATTAAATCCTTTACTTCGAATCCTTTCCCCCAATCACACCAGTATTTAATTTAAATCTACTTGTGTTGCTTCAGAGATAACAAACATCTATATTCATAATATTAATTGAAAATCATGAAAACACATACCTGTACATTAATGATTTTATTACGGATTAGACTCTGCAAGAAAACACAAACAAGTCGAACAAGACGGTTCTGCATGTATCTATCTTTGATTGTCTCGCATGTTGATATGCAGTTTGAAATATACAGATGAACAAATTCTGTTGGAAGATCCACAGTTGTTGTTAATCTGTAAAATCAAACAAAAATAATAAACAGTGCACTAACTTCATCACACACTGAAAGCATCATGCACAAAACGAAAGCATATCCAAACAGTAAATATTCGTTTCCCTGAATTTTTGTCACAATGAAAATAAACCATGGATAATATCCAAAAACTTTGAATTATCTTAAAATCAGCTCCAATTATTCTTACCAAAATTTTGAAAAAGTATGACCCAACCATCATCGTCTAAATAATAAAACTACAGCTCACAAATTATTTTTTATTTTTTTAATTGGCGAAAAATTCTATCTTATTTAATTTGTTAACCAGCAAATTCTATTAGCAAGTTTTCAAAATGGTGGCTATTGAAAAGATTTTATAATAATATTTCAGTTACCTCTGAAATTTAAAAACAAGAGTTAATTTCACCATTTGAAAGAATGCCAACAAACTCAGAATATCATTTAAAAAAACTTATACGATTTTTAGTTTTGGGGAAAATAATAAATGCAGTGTACAGCTGTTCAATTCATTTCTTGTGTTTATTTCTGTTCTAAATTCTCTGTTCAAATAAAAATTTGCTTATCATGTTGGATGTGTAAAATACCTCCCATCAATATATATTTGAGTTTAATATAATTTCTCTCCCAATTCTTATAAAACAAACCTGTTAACAACTTCCATAGAATGTAAAGACATCTCCATGTTGACAAGGACACTAAAGTATTCAGTAATGTGTGTGGATTGCATCAACTTCAGCAGGACTTCTATTGCTATCAGAGGATTGTTTTCTACCAAGTCCGGCAACTGTATAAATATAACTGACATTAGAGAATATAAATACACCTTACAGGAGTGTGGCAACTTGACATTTTCAATCCCAACCAACCCAAATAAAAAAGGTTAATAAAAAAAACTAAACTGAACTGAACAAATTATTTATTAATGAAACCAAACTGAATTTTATGTTATAAAATATAAAGTAAACTAAACACACCGAAAATTTTTAATTTCACTAAATTTTAAATTTTTTACAGCTTTGAACAAACTACAAATTTTAGCCACAATTCAAAATTGATATAATATAATACATTAATAAAATAGTGTACAATATATTGATCAACCGA